>JASMMZ010000009.1:14298673-14778943 GCA_038502455.1 Anisogramma anomala | reverse complement strand
TTCCCCAACTAATAAAGGGAGGATTAAAGCGTCCCTAAAGTTACATACGTTACCCTCTCCCCACGGGTAAAGAACCTATTACCCGTAGATGTCCCTTTACTCCGTAAGTGTAATTTGGCGTAATTACACTAAAATACGTATTTTACAGTCTATCTGTTTATATATTTTTAACTACTTTCCTGGTAAATAAGGAGTACGAAGTGGATCTCCCCCGCCGCATCAAGCTTTGAATCGTCAGGGTATACTGTAAAGCCTTTTTAACACGTTATGAATCAAAGCGGATTACGTGGGTCCATAGTTTTATACTGCTAATAGATACACCTTATGTGTCGTATGTCACGTTCGCGGCCGCGGGTAAGTGTATTGGCGATTGCTATAAAAGCGAAAGACTTTCGACGCGTTTCCACCGTTACGAACGGATTGGAAACGTGTATACCCCTGTTCCGATAGTCCAAAGGCCGTAAATCGAGGCTATATTATACGCCTGCCGGCTTTTTGATGCGTTTAAACTAAATCCTAAAGACACTATCCGGTAAAAATATCAATTTAAAGCGAATCGAAAGGGGAAAAAAATTGCTGTAAAAACTAAAACAAGCGGATAATAAATAATAGTAAGCGTCAACCGGTGAACCAGGAAAACAGTAGTCGTCGTTGCCGCTTAGAAACGGGGCCTACATATGTATTACACAAGCGAATTCGACGACTTCATCGCACGTCGCTGCAAAGAGGGTAATCCCTTCTTTACACCTTTGCCTAACGGTATAACCAATAAGGTATAAGATAATATTTTCGTTAGCGTTAATAATATTATTAACGGTAATAGTGGTGGCGTTAATAAAAGAGAGGAGTAAGATGGGGAAGATGGTAGGAACGCAACGACGTCTTCATTTGATTTTAATATTAAATAAATACCAACTCTGTCAGGCTGGTGTATACAGCCATAATATAGTACGTTACATAGCAATTTAATAACTTTCCACAACGAAATATTCAAATTAATAAATATAATATAGAATACAAAGTAAAATAAAAGATGGTAACGTGTTTGAATCAGTGTATGAAGTGTAAAACAAAGATGTAATATGCCATAATCTATGTATAAAATACAAAACAAAGAGGTAATGTATTAAAATCGGTATGAACAGTTGTATAAAGCAAAAGCAAAATGTAGATTGGCGCGAATGACATCGATAGGCCGACGAAAGTTGTAACTCGGTATAACGGCCTATTAAGGTTACAAAACTTTTCTAACTACCCTAATAAACAACGTATTTATCGATATAAGTATTTCTAAAACGCCGTTCGGTATTACTTTTATTATTACGTTTACTTAGTTTTACTTGCCATTCATTTATCTCATTTCTTTGATTCTTTGGCGGTCGTATAACTCGCATAAATCTATAATATCGATTATTAGTAGTTTTTCGTTCGTAATACCTCATTTAACTATGTATTTTCTTTCTTAAAAAAAGTACCTGTAAATAAATAGGGGATAAGGCGTAAATTAAAGTTTAAAATAATTGTTCGAACTGTCCTCGCTATAGTAATACCCGAATCGAAAACTCCAATTATACTATAAATATCGGAAACGAAAACGTTTCGCATAACCCTTTCACACTTGGTAGATCATGAATCAATAATATATATACGAAGATTAAAGCTATTCCAAACCGTTAGTTCATTACCGGGGACGAAGAAGAAGACAATTTATAAGCTATAGTCGCTATTATTAGCAAAAAGTCTCTAGTATAAACTAATAAATTTCTAATACGTATATCCAACAGCATATATTACAACCCCCGTTTTAAATTGTGTACTTTCTACAAAAGGAGCTTTTTTAATGCCTTAGATACATAGTTCATTAGGTCGGTTTGGCGTTACTAGGCAACTAAAAGGTCGAATACCGCCTTTGTTTATGCTACAGACGCAAGCCAAGCTTCACATACGAGCTATTATTTATATTCTTCAGCCATCTTTACGCAATCAAAAACGATAAAAGTTACCATTTCCACCTATCTTTTTTCCGTAAATTCCAAGATTCTGTTTCGAAATATAATTGTTGCACTATTAAAATTGATTGTATCATCCTTCGACAGGTAGGACTTGGGCTTCGCCTTTAAACCAGCCTTCAAAATTTTCCTTTCTTTAAACGAGGAAAACGAGACGTTCAATAAGTTTAAAGTATCGTTTATTTACATTTTTATCAGTACAAAGCCCTTCAAATGGGAAATCGATACTAGTAGAAACTGGTTAAAGGTAAAGTTAGTTATCTCGAATCGCTCCTTATAATATATCTAATAAATATTATACTAATACATACCAGCTTTAGCTAAGCCGTAAAAAAGTTTTATGATACGTAGGATTATACCAGACGGGTAATGTTATTTAAGTTTTTTTTGGCATATCTATGTAGATCCGCCGTTTCAAATATTATTCAATTTATTTATAAACTTGTATTATATCACCAAGTTCGACATATAGTTTATATAGTTCGATAAAAAAATGCAATGAGTTCATAGATCAGTCGGTCATTAGCGAGTTAAAACGAAGATAACTAAGTTATAATATAATTTTTACCTTCGTCGTTATAACCATTCACAATCAGGTAAATCTTTTTATAAGGTCTCTTGATATTATGTTTTATTTCGTAAACGAGGCGAGTTGGAAAAATACTGTAAATACCGTAGATAATGGGGTCAGATCATTTGAAGCGAAAAACGCCTTAGTCGATTAAAACATAAATATTTAATTGGGTAAATTATTCGAATAGGGCACCTAAGGTAGTTATAAATCCCCTATAACGAAGCTTTAAGCTATGTACGCGGTTTTCCAATTCTTTTTACGTAATAAACGAGTCTGTAACAAATATTTTAGGGCGTTTTTTTGTCATTGACACGAAGGTTCGTCTTCGACGACGAGGTTCTCGTAAAATTAACCTAAATATATCGATTTTATTTAGTGTAATCTAGTTAAAATTGTATTTTGGGATTCAAGCTAGATGTGGAGTCGGGCTTAAATCGTCGTTCCGAGGATTGGCGTATAGGCAGTTTTAGTTGTTTTCGTTGTTTTAAGGGATGGTATATAGGCGATTTTGTTCTTCCTAAAGGTCCTGGCTGATTCATTCCTCCTCTTCTTTATACCAAAATACTATTATATATCAGAACAAACTCATACCGTTGAACAAATGAACTAATATATTATAGCTCTTTAACCCTTTAATCTTCTAAGGTCCAATCAATTTATACCTTAATTTTCAAAATAAAACTTTCAATTATGGTAGCAAATCCCAAACGCAGGTTATACGTGAGCCATTCCTTATAGCCTACGCTTTAAATATATTTTTCTTAGCTCGTTGTAATTTTAAAGCTGCTTTAACCTTTGTTATGCTATTAAACCTCCGTACCGTAGATAGTAATAGTATGAAGTATATATGAATCCTTGGTTAAACACCGAAATCGAGAAGCGTAGAAATAAACCTATTCGGGCCAAAAGTATTATTAACGGCGTTAATCACTATCTAAAGGATAGACTCCTTAAATCTGCTACCCTTTAAATAGTTCGACAATACTTTATACGTTTTTTTTAACGGCTCATAATACCGTTCGTATTTTTCAATACCATATAGGAATTTTATTAGAATCTATTTACACTTACTACTGGGTATCCGAACCTTAGTACACTATTCGGTAAAGTTGAAGGCCGTGTTAATATCGTATCTAATCCAATTAAAAAGCCGAGATAAACGTTAAACCAATAATCAACGGAAAAAAATGAGTGGTTTATAATAAAAACATTTTATGTGAACTTAGTAACCCAAAACGATATGTCGACGGCGTTAAAAACTAGGTAACTTTTAAAATACATAGAATTATTGATTGCCTAGTAATTAAAGTTCATATCGTTTTAAAGGCGGAACTTAAACCGTTGTGGTATTTGTAAGTGTAGCTAACAATTATAACAAAACTTTTCGATAGCTTTAAATATGTTCTTTCCTACATCCAAATATCCTACGGCATAAAGTAAACGCAAAAGGCGTTTTACAACCGGGCGTCCGAATCGTTGGTATAACACATGCAATTCCAGCTATATCAAGTAAACGGTCCCGATTATACGTATTTTTATTTAAAAAAGAAAACACACAAATAGCCGAATTTAAACTGGAGTGATACGTATATACCTTTTGAGGAGAGAACAAGCCAATTAGGTATGTTCCAGAGTTTCATTCCGAATTTCGTTATATCAGTAAATAAAAGTAAAAATAGTCTTTCAAAGTCCTTTACGTAAAACTTAACCAGTTCAAAACGTGTATTTACAACGACTATCTTGAGTGAAAACTCCTTACCTTTACCATATACAACTTTTCGGTATTATCCTATGTGGTCCAGCTAAAACTTTGAAAACTTCGCCATAAACTCGTTGAACTGGTGCTTTCCGGTCGTCGAAATTTCGACTACTTTAATATCAGACATAATACCTTGGAACCTGTTTTCGTACCAGTTGAATAACATAAATTGTAATGTTATATAGGCGTTAAACACCACTTTCGCGTGATCTAATCCGGCAATATACCTAAAAAAGATGTTTTATAATCTAGTAAATATACGATAGGCGATTATGTCATTTTAGGCTAATAAATAAGCATTATCTCCCTCGCGGTCATCCTCGCCCGATATATTATCGTAAAGGTAGGTATTAAATCCGTTATCTGTACCTTCTCATTCGGCTATGTATGCTGTAAAGTTGGCCTTTATCCGATTATGTGGTATGCAATCAGCCCAACATTATCGTTTGACCTGAATCTACTTATAGGTGGGATACTTTATAAATTAACAGCCTACTTTGCCGCATATTACGCAACGCTTTTGCAAACTTATAAGGCAATATGTATTTTTCCGCAAGTATTGTTATGGTTTCGATACGTTTGTTTTTTCATTTTTGAACGGTTATCTATATCTCTTATTACCAGGGATTCCTTCCTAACACCAATATTTTAAGCCCTCGTTTCACATCTGGTAAATCTTGATTCTTCAGTTTGAAATATAGTAGATTATTTCGGCAAAGTTTAATTTGGTAATTTAGGCTTCGCTTCCTATTTTATTAGCTAGGAATACTAATATGAGGTTCGTTTACCAACGTTTAGAGGTCTCCTGTGATGTTTTACGATTTGTATACATAGCTTTTAAGTCCTTTTCTAATTATAAAATACAAATTCGAAATCCGGGTTTCTATAGTAAGCTTTTGTCATTTTTTAAATAAACGGTTTATTGCTTTTGTATTTCGGTTCGAGAGTTGCTTCATAATTTCCTAATTTTACCCTAAATCGGTAAGTATATCCTGTAAGTTTTCGTCCGTATTTTCTTACTAGTTTTTTTTACAAATTCCCATGTCATATTATTCCAGTCCCTATACTATAGCTCGTAGTTAATATTGGTATTAAAGTGGGATTTAAGGCGATTATAACACTAGAAGAATATATATACTTATATAAAGTGGTATATGTATTACTCTTTAGCTTATTCGAAAAGTATTGCGGGTAAAATAACATAGAATTATAATAGCTTAATATCTATTTTTTTTTTTACATATATTAAGAATAACGCGTATTTTTGTATTCAAAAAGTTGTTCGGCTCGCTGTTATCATTGTTATCCCTATTTAATAGTTTTGTAAAGTTAGTCAACTTCTTAGGGTCGCTCTTATCGGTGGACAAGCGGTGTAGTAGGAAGTCGCGGTGAAGGTCGTGCTTAAAAGACATTAGTTCTTATAACACGTATTGATGATTTAAGTTACTTATTATTGCCTGGGTTGGGTTCTTTACTGTGTTCCGGCCGATTATTCACTCCCGAGGCGGGTTATCCTTTTCGTTTCGAATAACTCTACTATAACCGGTCGAGTTGCTTTTTACGTTCCGGCAAACTTCGTTATAAACGGTCGGATTATTTTCTACGTTCTGGCTGACTCCGTTATAGCTGGTTTGGTTGTTCTTTACGTTCCAGCTAACTTCATTATAGCCGGTCGGATTATTCTCTACATTTAGGGAATGGTTTAGTATTCGGTTTTATTTTACGGTATAGGTCGGTGTAAGGGTGTAATATACTTGTATGGTAGATAATGATTTTATACTTTCTACTTCCTCATAATTCCTACTCCTGGTATAGGGTATGATTATATGTCGTTTTATGTGTAGTCCCCCTCATTCCAACATTAGCGTCTTTTGTTCCGTAAAGTAAGAATTTTTCTCAAAATTCGTAAGCTACAAATCTTTTCCCTCTCAGTTTAGTACGTTGTTAAGTTATCTTATTTCGAATAAGGCTTTTATAAAGCGCACATTCCTACATCCAGGGGTATTAACTTCTTTAGTTCCTAGGTAGATTCGTAATGCTTTGGCAATATTATGGTTTACTTTATATTACATATCTAACGTCACAACCAAGAAATTATTATAAAATTCGTCTAGTAAGTCAGGTCCTTAGGTTTGTTACTCTCAGTAACGGTACATGGTGGTAAAAATGTATATATTTACGATATAGGGTTTTAATTCCTCAACTGATAAATCGATGGTATTTTTCTAAAGGCTCAGGTCGATCTCCTATATCATAACCTTTTTAACTCATATACTTAACTAGGATATTAATAAAAACGCTAGCGTCCTTTAGTTTTGTTGGATTCGAAGCTATAATTACGATTTTATTAGGGCGTTTAGGCGATATTTTAAAGTCTGGTTATCACGTAATATATTTGGGTATATTTAAAGTTTAGGGTAATTAGGCGAATATGAAGCTAATAAAGTTATTCATACAGTTCAAATGTTATCTACGAACGTTACAAGCTAATCAAACATCACAAACCGATTTTGAATAGCGCTAATAACGCTATACTAACCAAACCGCTAAGAAAACTTAAAATTTTACAAGTACCAGACTTAAAAAAAATAGGGTGAATATGGATAAACTTGAAATAAACAAAGCGGTTATAGGAAATTAGGTTGGGTAAGAGAAATATTTAGTTATTATATGCTATGGGGTGCGGTGGTTTATCCGTATTAGCGTGTTATAATAAAACTGGGGAAAGGGATTTGGTTGTTTACTTAGTATGAAACCGATTTGGTAAACCAATCGGGTTACTTATTTGTATTTAACCAATCGGTGCTTTGGTAGCCTGGTATCCGATAGGTTCCAATAAACTGTTCTGAATCTTAGTGTTTTAATTTATATGGCCTGGTATCCGGTAGGTTCCAGTAAAAGGTTCCGGAAAACTTGGTAATTTGGTTTGCGTATCCTGGTATGTAATAGGACGCTCTCCAAGAAGTGCCCAGGTACATCAAAGTATCAAACAGGGGTTAATAGTGGCGTAAAGAGGATTTTAGCAAATAAAGCGCTAAATAGTAGTAAATAATATTATGCTAGAGTTTTCTTTCTTCAAGTCACTTAGTTTTTACAGTCTTCGTATATGTCGGCGTATAATTCTTATAAAAACGAAGTGTTGAAACATAAACAGTTGGTACTACTACAGCATCCCGCTATATATGTTTTACGAATACTCTTCTCTTCTTCCCAAGTTATTTGTAATCGACTGAATCAGCTATTAATTAGTATCAGTAAGATCTTAAACCTATAATATTCACTTAAAAAAAGTTTTTTGAAATATTAATCAAAATAATTGGTAAATAATTTTAATATAAAAGATGAAGATAATTAAGAAGCAATATCCAGAGGTGTAAGTGATAGGTGAGGGTTCATACGCCCTCGCCCAGAGTGTATGACTCTGGAATACTTCTTCAAGCCCGCTCAACGTATTTCTGTCGGCCTAGAATAGCATTTCAGACCGATATATGCATGGTATACTTTTGCGTCTTGTAAGAGTGCAGCGTACAACGTAACACATTATCTTGTACCCTGCAAGAGTCCATCTTGAAATACAGTGCACTGCTATCTGGTCTATGAATATTATCTGTAAGGGTATAAAGTAATATTCATAGTACACTTGAATTGGTGATATTAGGTTTGTAACGGTTGAATAGCGTATCATTAAGGATTTTATCCTGTAAAATTTATATTGACGAAGTCGTTAAAGAAATATATGTATTTAGTTCCCAACCCAACGTTTACCCTCACTTGTGGTGTTCATGATAATCATGATACATACATCAACATATAAAGAAACGTTCAACTATGAAATGGTTGAAATTCAAGTCGATTAAAGAAGACAAAATTGCAACAGGATCTTAGTTTAAAGGCTCAATAGACTTTTATCGCTACTATATGATAGCGGAATGTATCTTATGATATGTCCATTACGATCCAAATCTGAAGTTTAGAAGCAAGCTTTTTATTAGGTGTTTAAACATCGTATTGACTAACGAATAAATTATTCGAATAAAGATGTAAATATCGCACCGGTAAATTTAATTCAGATGAAATTGGTAATATTTCCAAATATTAATTTGTGAATGGTCCAACCTTATATTCTATGTCGAATTTCTTAAAATATTGGTTCACTAAAATAGATTTAATGTGTATTTTAAGATTAACAAAATCTTAGTATATTTTATATTAATTCAATTAATCGTATAATACTTCGCATATTAACTTTAGAGGTTTCTAGTATAATGTTAGAGTTATCAATGGTATGGTAACTGACGGAATGTTTTGAATCACTTCGAAATATTGAAAACTGCCTTTGATACCTTCACATGTCTTTTAAAATCACCCAACCATTTACAAATTATTTGTTAATTTCTGCACAACAAATGAAAACCATTTCTAGTTCAATTAAATCTCTTGAAATAAGTTATATAAGATTAAGTCAATGAAGGAATTTTAGTTACCTAACAATGAAATCAACCCTGCCAACGGTATAATAAAAATTTTGTTGAATGACCCCTTGCGAAAATTTGTTGATAGTGGTAGGCTTACTACTTACATTATAGGATATATTCACTAGCTAACAGGTCACGTGAAGTAACGGAGATATAATATCTAGAAAAAGAACTATTAAGGTAGTAGCAGGCAAAAAAATAGTATTAAAACTTATTAATAGAGATCCACAATAAGTAACGCATAAATTTGTTTGAAAAATTTATATACGGGAGTCAATTGAGTTCATGACTCAATCGTAGAATTACGGTATATAATGAGTGTAATTTTATACGTTAAATATGCTGGATTAGATAGGGCTACTTTCGTCGAATTTGAAAAAAAAACTTGAGCAATTACCATGAATTGATAATTGATTCCGTTGTTACGCACATATCTAGATACAAAGATGACATTAATGAAATATTAAATAATTTTAACATAGGTTCGATAGAAGTGTTTACATTTAACCAAATATTTTGATTGAAAATTAAATGTCAGAGGTATCTTTCATTATGGTTTTTTTCAAGGTACCACTTTCTGGACCTTTTTACATAATTATAAATTTTGTTGACGTGGCTAAGTTCACTGTATCTAGAAAAGTTGTATCGTTAATTTATCTATTTATTATGTTAATATTTTAATCGCTTGTAATGAACATATACATGATAAACATCCATATGTTTATATTCAATATAGTTTTCCCGAATATGTTGTATGTTCAAAACTCATAAATAATTATTCCAAACGGATGTTGAAAAGGTTTTAGGTAACGTATTATCATTTTATTATATATTCTTTTTGCGTAGTATTTTTGATGGTGAAGCAACTGAGTCCAGAAAGAGAGCAGGGATAAACTTACCAACTCAAATAAGCCAACTATTTGAGTTAATATACTAGGGATTGCTCCCTGATAGAAACTATTCAAGCAAGAGTTTGGAATATCACTAGTGGTTAATCCATCGACGGTGACGACGCTTTCACTGATAATTCTCAAATAAATATCAGATTATCAGCAATGATAAAGTTAACGCCATTCCCTCCTTCCCCTGCAAATAGCTACCTACTTGTCTTCTACCTCTTCGTCAAATTATTTGTTTAACCAATATTTTCAAAAATAATTAACTACTAATATTCGTCTTCCTAATTCTTTTTACTGGAATCATTGCTTTTTTATAGTGGAAACAGTTATAATTGCAACCGCGAAAGTATATTTCACCTTGAATAAGGCTTTGGTATAACGTAAATTTCCATTTTAATGTTCTTCGAATTCTCTTAACAACGAACTACCTGCCACTCATCAAGATCTTCAAGTTTTATCCAAATGATATAGGCAATTAAATATATATTCAATAAGTTCATCGTGTAATTCATAATTATCCCTAGTTTTTGGTTCAATCCAACGGCCAATCTATAACAAATATTTTCTTAATACTCACAAACTTTCTCACAATGGCGTAAATATTTGATTTTAATATTAGCTACACAATCTTGATTTAATTCTGAAATTATAGGGATGGATCTGGACCATCCTAAACTTATCTCTTTATCAAAATGAAATGATTGAACTGTTACCAAAGACATACCTTGGATTTCGAACGAAAAGCTGAGGCCAGCGATTTTGTGATCAGACTACTTGTCTTCTTTTGGTAATCATCTAATGGACATATAAATCTAATGTATAACCATTCAAAAGAAGACAAAAGTCGGTCAAGACATATTGCGTAGAATTAATATACGTAGCTGTTGGTAGGCCTTAGATTGTTGCAATGTTGTCGATTCTATTGGTCTTTAAAGTAACGGTAGTATTGCATTGGTCTAGTGGTGGATGTATTGTTCTAGGTTTGGCAGACCGCTAGCCGGTCTGCACTGCAGTTTGTATGGCCAATTGCTTATCCCGTGCCTTAGAATGAAGTGCAGCATACTGCACTCGACTTATACCTAATGCGATCAATCCGTACAAAGCAATACACTTTACTTGCAGTTTAGTATAGTTAACTTTACTGTAAGTAAAGTTAGCTTATTGCACCACATGTAATATTATTTTCACATTGGCGGATTGTTAGTTTATATGCGTACGTTTGTGTAGCTGACCAATCTTTTCCGGTTACCACTCAATTGCCTCCTCATTAACTTGTCATATCCCTGTTAATTTCAGTTAACTATTATACCGAATTGTACTTACTTGAATTCAAAAAGACCACATTTGATCTTAATTGCTTTGCTGCTCCGAGGTACGAGTTTATTAACTCCTTTTTCGCCATAAACATTTGCAGGCCTTTATTTTAACCGTAACAAATAAATAAGTCGATATTATAGATTGCTTTACTTTCCCAGCAATATTCTAATTTACCGATATATCGCTATCCATTGTCACGTGATTTGGGCCTTCTGAGTAGCATATTAACGTAGATTTCGATTCGTTTCCTTGGTTCATTGCTGTCTACACACTTTTTTATAGCTTTATTCGGTGATGCCTTCGTTATGGCATTAGCGGGGTTATTTTTGCCACCCATTTATCGGACCTCCTTTATTTTCCTTTCCAGATAGGCTTTACGAAGTGCCATTACGTCGATCATTAGGCGTTTTTCCCTAATAGTTCCGAGTTCCACAAAGCATTCGAAAAGGCTACTTAATTCGATACAAATTACCACCAAGATAGGCGGAATCTTCAGCTACTTGGTAATAAGGTTAAGAGTTTCTTATATTGTTATACTCACGTCAAAGTCCGCTATTATGCCATAGATCTCTAATGTTCACAAGTTCTGTATAATACTCTTTCATTTGAAGGAGATCTAGTGGATTATTATGGTCAGACCTACGATGTTAAGCCGAGTAGGTGCCAAATGAGGTTAAATATTGAGGTATAGTGGGAGACTAGAAGGGGCTACCATGGCCCACCGTATAGAACCTAAGGGCATAGCCAGTACCCAGCCAGCTCCTAGCCCGTTATGTGCCCTTACACGTTCCGTGCACGGATTATGCCTGGTCCGTACCCGGATAGTGCTTTGCTAACGCCTAGCCCATTATATACCCTTATATGAGCCATACTTGGTCTGTATCCGAACCAAGCCTGAATTGAGTATTTTCTATCCCGTTATTCATAAAGTTACATAAATTATAAATTAAACGGCTAAAATCACGAGTTTATAATATACCCGCCTTTTCTCCGGATGTTAAAAGGGTTACGTTGTACCATTAGTTAAAAGTGAAACGCAGGTTTTGTCCACTTGGTACGCGGGCCGGGCGCAAACCAATAACGCGGTGTTTGACATGCCGTATACCGTATCGCCTGATCCGATCTTGGGCCATCGGCGCCGTTCAAAAAGTCCTTTAACTTAATGTATAACGCGCCATATAACGTATTAGCCGATCTGATCTTAAGCCATCGACGTAGCTTGATGTGACATTAGGCCTAAAGCATCATATATTTTTTTTACCGCCGGTGCCGTATAACGCCATTTTAACAAGCCATATAACGTAGTAACCAGTTTAACCTTAGGTCGTTAAATTTTTATAATATACCCTTTAGATTACCCGTTAATATCGTATAGCGAATTCTTTTAACGCGTCTTGTAATATATCTTTTTTGCTGTTGATATCGTATAACGCGCCATATAATATCGTGTTTATACTTTTCGTACCGTATAACTCTCCCCGTATAATACATAAATTTTACCTAATCCGGTTTACCAATCATTATAAATACGGACGCCTTCGTAACCCCTAAAACGGTTTTCCTTTCCCTTTTATTACGCTATCCTCCTTTACTATCTACTCTTTTTTTCGTAACAATTTTACTTTCCCCCTTTGTATTTTAACTATGAATTTACGTTAATATCTTTTAACCGGTTTTTTAACATCATCTTTATAATTAAGTTATATAATAGAGCTAGATTATGTTATATTGCTGCCGGCTTCCTTAATCAAGATAATAAGTTACCTCGTAAAGTATATTGCCTTTATTATAAAATAATCCACAATTGCTAATTACTTTTTATAGATGCTTCGTATCATAGGATATTTACTCGCTTTTAGCAATAGTAAATATAGAAGCGATAATTATTTTTCACAGGCTAAGGGCGCCTATATATCGTATATAAACCGTATTTTTAACTCCAGCATTCCTTTGGTTCTATATCCAAGTGTATCGGGCGTAAGGTTAGTATACGACCCGAAAGGTTTATAGTAAGGTAAACTTATGAATTATTTGAACGGAAAAATTCATTACAATTGAACCTTTCTTCATAATATATTTAAAACCTTAACTTATTTCCAGCCTTACTCGACTGACGCATTTTCCTTCGTTTATTATCTTATGGACTCAGTTCGTTGGCAATTGAGTTTATAAATTATGTAACTGTATACGTAACGGGATGGGTAGTACCAGGCTTGGGCCTAGTCTGGGTGCGGACCGAGTAGGCCCAGGTATAGGCCAGGTATGGTCTGTATACAGCACGTAAAAGAGCACGTGTCGAACTAAGTATTGGTCCTACACATAGGTCCCGTATATTAGGTTACGGTAGCCTTTCCTAGTCTTTTTCCGTACCTTAATAGGAAATACTATTGAATACCCATTTGGCTTACCAATATAAGAGGAATTATATTATATTATGTAGGGTTTTATATTTTTCTTTAAGAAATATTTTTATAATGGATAAATTGAGAATAGACGTCAATATTTATATTTTGTACTTTAACGTTATTGGGAAGGATAGAAAGTCGGCAAAAACCCAGTTTTCCACTTTTATTAATATGCCTTTTTTCCCTTTGAAGCCGATTCAAACTGATATTTTTCGTTTATAAAATACCGCAAGTTATATCGCTTCAGCAGTAAAATAACTGTAATAACCGGGTTGATTGACGTTGATTATTGACATTATATCGATCTTCGTTTAGGTAGTCACGAAAATTTAAGAATTCGAAACCGAATTGGTTACGATTCACGCAGGGTTTTCATCGGTTTAGGGCGGACGAAAACAATATAATTAACCGCAATTAGACGGATATGTTTTCATGTAGGCGGTAACATGTTAAACAATTAAATTCATATTAAACACGGATCAGATATAAATTACAGAGGGTAGGTATACGGTTTTTGTTTGTATGGGAATATTATACGACGGCGGTAAATTAAGCGGTTATGGCGTATGATGAGGTCAGAGGATACAAAAGTATATATTATATAAAGACGTTTTCGACTATATCAAAACGTCTTTAAATAACCTTTACCTCACGAATAAGTCATTAGTCGAATTTCAAGGTTCCATTATAAACGATAGATATGCATAGTTATTCTTTGTTATTAAATTCGAAATACTTTAATTTAAGAGGGTGGCTTCAATTGGGTTTAGGCCGCAAAGTGTAATTACCTTTATTTTCGCGTATCGTTAAATATCCGTGACAAATTAATTACGGCAGGTATGAGCCGGATAGATTATATTGTAACCTTAAAGAGATACCGCGAACTCATCGACGAGTTAAAGATTTTAAATTTAAACGCCGTGTAAGTCATTAGTTAACGAAACCCATATCAATTCAACGGTCGAATAGTAATACAGTTATAACTAAAGTCTACGCTTCTTAAATACTTCGATTGAAAGTCCATAGTAATCGTATCTAGTTATTTTGATATTACAGTTAATTATTTTAATAAATCCGTTTGGTATGCGTTTCAAATTGAAAACATAAAACAATGTAAAAGATAATAATGAAAAATTAAGTTTGGCTTATTTCTAAATGTTACGTACGTTATAGTTTATCAAATCTTGACTAACGTAATTACTATTTCCGCGCGATATTACCTTTTACTTAGGTATATATAATTTAAGTCGAAAAGATAAAAGAAGGTTCCCTATTGACGGCGATGGAGGAAACCTAACTCCTAAATATAATCTTTTTCAAGAGTTATATAACCTTAATGACGTAATTACGAAGTCAAATAAAAATTGAGTTTAATTAAAATACTTATAGATAAGGATCCTTTTTTTTATATTTTTTAACAACACTCTGCTTTTTAAATATTTAAGTCGATCTAAACTTTAATTGTCATTATACTATAAACGAGACTTTAATACAAAGGTTGAAGATAAATTAAATTCGATTATTATATCCGCGAAATTTCGTAATGATATTAGGGTTATGAGATAATAAACAAAATACGAAAAAAAACCAAGTTCTATACATATATTGATAAAAAGTGGAATCCGATATTAATATATATTATTTCCGATATAAAGCAGAATATTTTTTTTTGGAAATTTTTGGATACAATATTAATAGGAAATTTCAAACGTTAACGGTAGTCGTTTCATTATTTAATATTAAGTGGGCTTAATTATCGACTCAATAACGATACATTTGAAGATGGGAAATATACAAGTTGTAATAGGTTCGGTTCTCCTCAATTCAATATTAGGTTTATATAGAGAAATATAATATGAATAGAACCCGATTTGAATAACATATATTACGTGCTTTTACCAAATTACGCGGATTTTGTGAATGATAGCGTCGATTACGGTTAAGTTAAAAAAGAATTAGTTACTTTTTGATTGAAATTAACTGAATTTCATAATCGCTTCAACAAGAGTAAGGTTATAACTTTACCTTCATGTAAGGGGAAATTCGATTACTAAATTTAAACCGAACAAAACGAAAACTGATTTTAATTAAAACGAATTGAAAAATTTTTATATTCGATATTACAAAACTAACCTTTTGGGTTTCGATAACGGATTATAAAGTAAATGAATAAAGTTTATATTCGGGTAAACTTTTTATCTGTTGTAATGACGGTATTGTTTTTTTTGAAGACGGGAGAAGGGGTGCGGAATTTCGGTTTTATAATGCCTAACGGATATTGAATAAAATTACAAAGTAAAACCGTGTTTTTTTAAGTTTAATTAAGGGGACGTTACGTTTGTTTTCGAAGTCGACATAGCTTACAAAGTTGGTTATTTAAACTTCTTTTTGAAGTACTTAAATTTTACCTGGGTAACAAAAAATTAACGTCGTTTTGTATGCGTTTTGAGTTGTTTAGATAGTTAAATACCTGTTTAAGGTTAGGGGGAGCGTCGACAATATTTTAGCGGTATATGAATTATATAACAGTGGATATTTTAGAGAATTTCATCATAACGTATTTAGACGACCTTTCAATTCTTCAAAAAAATATTCAATAGGATTATATCGTGAAGGTTCGCATTTTGTCAAATGTTCTTGTAGGGTGAAGTTAATTTTTGATTTTCAAAAGTTTAATTTGGTAGTTGAAAAGGTAACATACCTAGGCTTTCTTGTAACGGTTAGGGTAGGTATTTAAGCTGATCCCGAAAAAGTCTAGGTAATCCGCGAGTAAAAGTGTTTATGTATTATTTGGAAAGTTCAAAGCTTTTGAGAATTTGTTAACTTTTATCGTAATTTAATCTGTAATTTTTTTAAGTTATTGGAGTGTTTTATATGTTTAACGAAGTTTGTTATTCGTTAGATTGAAATGAAGCAGGAGGAATATGTATTTCAAATCTTAAGGGATACCTTTATTACGGCCCCGATTTCGATATATTGGTATTCAAATCGGCTAATACTAGTAAAAACCGACTGTTCGAAAACTGCTTTAGAAGGGTATTAATGGTAATGGGATAAAGATGGTATTTGAAAGCTAATAACTTACTACTCTGTACGTTTAACAGATGCGAAACTTAGCTATATTATTTTCTATTGGGAGTTTTTCGCGATAGTGTTTTATTTAAAGGCGTAGTTTTCCGAGTTACATAATATCCATATACTGTTTATGATTTTAACGAATTATAAAGATTTTATTTTTTACCACGTTTGATTTCAAAACTATAAATTAGATGGGCTGAAATACTTTTACTTTTTTAATACAATTTGCGGTATAAGCCCATAAATTAGGACGCCAGCACGTATACGTTTACCCGTAGGTTATAAGATAAACACGAAAGTAAAGAACGCTGCGCGCGGGTTTTTTATTTATTTTGAACACTATTTTAAACGTGGTATTAATGAATATATATATTAATGGGGTATTGATTGCTGCGAATCCTATAAAACAGTTTGTCGAATCTGAATTTTAGTTATTAGATTAAGACTATAAATATATTCAAGGTAAGTCATGGCTTTTCGAAAGACCGTTAAAGGTGACACCGCCCTGAACACATTCTGCGTCTGGGACGATATCGGGGATAACGTTAGGGTATTTTATTACGATGGTACCGGTAATACCGTCGCAGGTCCTACTCACGTTAGGCCCGCCGATATCGTTAAAATGTAATAATTACTTTATTTTTGGCACCGGTATAATGGCGGAATTATAAAATTAAGGAATAGTAAACGACTCATTATACAAGGTTTGCCTTTAAACGGTTTCCGAAGGTATTAGTCGTTTTCCACTTAAAGTAGAATAGTTAATATAAATTATGGATTACGTGATCAACCTGCGGGATGTATTATATTTCCGTGTTTATTTATAGCAATCGAATTAAAATTTATTAACGACGAGAATTTTATTATTAACCAACGACTTGCCGATTATTGGTTATTCAGGTTAAAATATATTATTTCTCGTTTTTTGCGGGATTACTATTGAAAGCGTATAGTCGTAAATATTCGACGTTTATTTCGAATATATATATAATATAATGGGACGAAACTTCGTCATACTTTATGATAAAACCTTTTTGAACCTGTTTTTATCCCTGACCGGTATTAGTCGTATATTTTAGTAGATTTTACAATCGACTTACTAGCTATGAATAATAAGCTTCGATACTTATTAGTTCCTTCGAATTATCTGACTAAGTTTGTTTAGTCAAAATCTATATACTTCATGAAATTCAATACGTATACAGAACGTTTCCAGAATATAAATTAAAAATAATATGAGTTTTTAGCTTTGATTATCAGTAATTGCGGTTCGAATTAAGTCAACGGATTTTCAACGACCTTATATTCCTCAATAAAAGTCGAATAAATTTCACTTATGATATATTATATATAAATAGATAATGTTATGAAATGTGTGCATTTAAAGATTTAGAAGGATTTATACATCGTTATCATGTTTTTATATTATAATTGGGCTTTTTATTCACCCGTTTATTAGTTCAGGTTTAATGGCCGAAAATCGAAGTTTACCAAGTTTAATATAACCTGTTTAATGAATCAATATAAAATATTACTAAGTTGAAAGGTAAATGGTAATATAAAGTCGTTAACTCATTCAGCTGCGTGAATTATTACGTTTTTAACATATTTATACGAAGAGATGAAGTTGATTTCAGCGGGGATAACTTATATTCAATAGTAAATAAGAACGATAACGAATCGTAGGCGATATACGATATAGCGATGGAAATAAAGAACTGAGTTTAACTAAATCTTTGTAAAATAAAAACTAACCATTCAAATAAAAAGTGTAATTAACTTTATAATTAGTATTGGGGGTTTGATACTTCGAGTCCGTGTAATTTGTGTTAAATACCTTTAATAAATACCTTATATTCTATACAAATTCAGTAAAAAAAACGGCTTTAAACCTCTTTTTATCATATGTTTTATTCGATATTTGCCCGGAAATAAATTTGGTAACTAACGATGAATGAAAATGTAAATATAAGGAACGTCAAGTACAAAAAAACTTAATGTTATAGACAGGGCGAAACGCGGTTCGTTATATATTGATTATGTGGAAAGTGCAAAATATATTTGAAAAGAAATTATTGGAAAATTAGTCATGTATTATAACCTTAGATTTATTTAAACGGGACGAAAGAAATATTCCGATTTTGATAACCCAGTATTTTGATGTCGACATCAAGTTGATATTAAACGACAAACGCGGGGAATACTACTCACACCTTCAAAGTAACACCTTATTTTTCAAGAAATCGGACAATTTATTACTAAACGAGGTTGTGATATAATAGATAAGGTTGGGTAGGTATTACCGACTTTTTCGAATACGTATTCGACTGTAAAACGACTCCTATTATAATTAAACAAGAATTTACCTACTAATTTTTATTATTTTTATTAAGGTTAAATAAATTCCTCTCTTATTCACGCGAAAGGCCCAAGTATAATTGGCTTCAGATAATGGGTAACTTCTGGGAAAAACGAGAATGAAAATTATGGCGGGAATTAATATGTGCCGAAAAAGGTGGCTAAAAGAAAGCGGACCGAATACGAAGCAACGTCAGAGAGGGCAGATAACGCGAAAAATGGTGGGTATTACAAAAGGAAGATAACGGATAACACGACTAAATACCAACGTCAAGGGAAGCCGGTAAAGAAAAATAACGATAAAAGGGACAGACGTTAAAAAATGACGACGATAACGGTAAACAAAAAGTAAAACGATTGGCTGAAGAAGGAGAATAACTTGTAAAACGAATTACAAAAAACTATGAAATATTAAATTAGGTTCTGGTAATGCGTTCGACCCGAATACAATCGTTTTTTAACTCGCGGTCGACCCGATTAATTTACTTTTATTTAAAGTTAGCAAAGAAAATAGGGGTAAACTGTGAAGTTATATAATCAAATCACGAACATTTTTTATTACATTTTGTTAACCGTAGCGTATATCAATTATAAAAATAAAGTTTAAATATTTATATTATTTAACGTTTTAGGTTCAAATTACGAAAGGGTATTCAGCGGTAACTAAAAAGGGCTGGAGCGCAAACGTTACATGTTAAAATCCAATCGCCCTAAGACGTTTTATGTTTATAAACGAGTAATATAGTAAAGGGTAACGAATTTATATTAAATAAAGACGGACCCGGAAAAAGGATGCGATATAAACGTATAGTTCAAAGTGTAATGACTTATACGACCGATGTAATAGGAATTCCTTATACCGAAATGCTATCCCAGAGGTAGGCAAACTAATTAATTAACTTGAAAGAATGATACTAAAAACGAATCGATAACCTAAAACGTATTTTTAATGTTTATACCTGAAAAAGAAGATATAACTCTCATCTTTTTCTGTAATAATTAATCAATATAAAAGGGTACGTAAAACAAATAAAGCCGAAAAGAATTGTTTTGAAAATAATATTGCGAAAAGGAGTGAATTTACGGTTAAGCTTTCTATAAACTTGATTGATAAGTTTACCTTAATATAAACCTTTCAATATATGTGATACCTTGATTTCTCACACTTGAAAAAGGGGGGAAACCCCAGAATTTTAAAAACTATTAATATATAATATATAAACGTTTTAAGACTCTAACGAAGAAAGTTTATTTCTTTTTTTCTTATCTTTAATAAAGCGAAAATCTGTTTTAACTCTTAAAGGTTATAACAAGTAGTAAGTAACAGGATATTAGTAAATAATAGGGTAATATACCTTACAGAGTGACTCTTTATCCCTTGTAAAGGCGATGGCGGTAAAGTAACCTGATCTAAGTCGGTTATACACATTACATGTTATAATAAGTTAGGAGAAAACGTAAAAATATATTAGTAGTAATAATTAATCACGATATATAAAAAGGAGGTAAAAAAGTTATAGGAAAGGTAGTTAAAGAACGGTTATCAAAAGGGTGGTTAATGATGGAGGGCGGTATTATAAAAGGGAAAAGGAGGAAGTTTTGGAAATTACGGGGAGCGTTCGTATTTAAAGGGACTGGCGAGCTAAACTCGGCAGGGGCTACGTATTATACTGGGCGCATTATACGGTATTAAAGTTAGGAGCGCGACTTTACAGGGAATGCTATACGACATCGGCAACAAAAACAAAATATTACACGGCGCGTTAACAGACACGTTATACGGCGTTAACAGTAAAAAAAAATGCATTATACAGCGCGTCAACGGGTATGTTATACGGCGCCGGCGGTAAAAGAGATATATTATCTACCTACCACACGGGTATGCTATATAGTACCAGCGGTCGAGCTAAAAGGCGCGTTATACGGCGTCGGAAACGTGGGGTTCGACCGGCCGAAACGTTATACGATGTGTTAGACGTAGTGTTACCGGCTTACGCCCAACCCGCCTATCAAGCGAATATAGTCCGCGTCTTGTATTTATTAAATAGGGCGCCATAAATCCTACAGTATTCGGTAAAAAAGGGGGTATGTTATAGACTTAAGGTATTTGATATTAAGTTTATAAGTTACGTGATTGTATACGTAACGGGATAGGTAGTACCCAGCTTAGGCCCGGTCCAGGAGCAGACCGGGCACAGCCCGTGTACAAGCGGGACACGATCCGTGTACGGCAAGTGAGAGGGCACTTGACGGGCAGAGCATTGATCTTGCCCATAGGTACTGCATGTTGGGTAACGGTAACCTCTTCTAGTCTTCCTCCGTACCTCAACAGTAAATCTCATTTGGCACCTACTTGGTTTACCATCGTAGGTCGGACTATAACAAATAGATTATTACGGTCGAAAATAAAGTTTATATTTCATCCTTCATGCGAAAGTATGAAGGAGATATTACAGGTTATCGACCCGTCTTTATCCTTATCCTTTTTAAATTAATTATTTAGTTTACCCGACTCCGCGATATTACTAGTACATAAGCAGTCTTTATGTTACCGGTAGTATAGGTCGTTACCTCTTTAGCTTTACGTTTTCGTCGCTTTTTCCTCACAAGTCCGTCTTCCCTTAAGAATTTTTCGTTACCTTTTACGGTATCGCCTCTTTATAAAAACAAAACTCCTTCGGCCAACCGTATTTGAGCGCGTAACGTCCTCAAATCGGTCGCTTTTTGTTATCGTCGTGTCTTTATGTGGTTTTAACTTAAAAAGTTAAAATAATATATATGCCTAGGCTGTATTTTTTGTACTTAATACAAGTTACGGTTTATAAAATGTAGAGAACAACGTTTAAGGCATGATTATAAGAGCCCTGATTTCACCTGTATAATATTTGTTAACCTTACTTAAAAACAAGTTAGTTAGGCCGACAGCAAGCGAACGAATGAGGATACCCGGGCTTACTGCGTCGTATGAGCCTAAATTAATATATTATAATCTTTGGTAACCCGTTTAAAGGGTTGTTTTCCTCACTTTTCCTTTGGCGTTACTCCTCATTAACTGTTATCGGTGGCCTTTTTTAACGTCTGTACCACCTAATATTATATGTTATTTTCGGCCTTTTTCGCTTTATTAACTATCGGCTCCTTTTAGCGTCCGTAACTTTTCGCTTTATTAGCCATCCTCGGCGTCGCTTCGCGTTCGTCCTGACTCCTACCAGACCCCTTCGTCGGTATTTATTAGCACCCGTTACGCCTTTTAGCATTTTCCTCTCCTAAGGATACCTAATATACAAAATTAGGAATATTAGGGCCTTTAACTTTAGTCACATCGATACTCGCTAAACCCCAATAAGTATAGTAACAATAAGTAGGTAAAGTTTTATTAAGTTGTATTAGAAGTCGCCTTACGGTCGAATATATATTCGAAAAATTCGTGTAATACTTACGCTTCTCCACTTATCATATTACAACGTCGTTCATTAATAAAAATTCGTTGTTTTATGATTAATATATTAATTCGAGGATTTGAGCAAGTTGTTCCGTATATATAGTTAAATTTCAATTCGTCGTCAACTTCGAAATACCAGAAAATTATGAAGTTAAGAATCCCCTAATTTCACCTGAAATTTGTTTAGAGATACAATATATTATCAATATTCCCAACAATCTATACTTCAAATTATTACAAACTTTTTCCTTGACTAATTAAAAACAAACCCCGTTCCGTTTTATTTTGACGGCGAAAAATTTTTAAACTTGAAATTTCTAATGCTTAACATTTCCTATATTATTAATAATTAGAATTAGTTTAGGGAGAATATCGGAATGAAACATTGGAAAAAAGAGGGTTGTAAGTCGTCCGATTAATTAAGTTTACGTAAAATAAATATATTTGCTAAAAATGTTTAAAAAGATTTTGAACGGGTTTTAAATATCGACGATTCGGTATTAATTGTAAAGTTAGTCGAGATTTTGATTTAGGTCATTTGTTTCAATATTGAAAAAGCTTAACTAAACCTAATCACTTTTTTTCATTGTTTAGCCCATCGTTACCTACGATTCTTTGTCTGTTTTATTTGTAATTCAATATTTACTATCGTCTTTCAAATTAACCTTGCACTTTGGCGTAAGTAAATTAAAAAATACATTGATTTTTCTCTTCGAATTAATGTACGAATTTTTACCCTCGTTTACCATAGGAATGAGTTATATTTTATATTTATTTTCCGAATAGTTTACGCTTCATACAGTAATCTATAGTTCTATTCAGGTAATGGAAATTAATTACCGGATAAATATAAAACTAAAATATATTGAGAAAAAATAACGTCGATATGGACAAACTTTTAAACTCTTTGATTTATTCGTTCAATAGTAATTTTTTGGTAAGTAATATAATTTAAATAAAAGATATTGGACTTCTGTTAATTAATATAAGGTCGTTTCAAATACACCTTCCTAATCAAACCGCGATTACTAAGAACAGAGGTCGTAAATTTACGAAATATCCATCATATATTCTAAAACCATTCTTTATACGTATCCGCAATTGTAAACTGTATGAGTTTAAGCTAGAAGAATTTGGAAAGCAATTCGTAATAATTAATATATATTGGAAGCCGTCTTTAATAGCTGGTATTTTATTCATAAATTCGACTGAAATATAAGTTTAATACCTATTGAAAATAGAGAGGGATTAGATGAGGCTTTGTTGTAAAGTATAGTAAAGTTTCGTTTCGTTACATGGTCTATGTATTTGATAAAAATTTTCAATGTTTACGGCTATCCCCTTGAAATGGTAATCACGTTAAAAACGCCGAAATAAAATATTTTCACTTAAATAATTAAGAATTGGTGAATTGTAAGTTTACTATAAAACCTCAATCATTAATAAATCTAAAATTGGTAAATTTAAACAGTTACAGTAACGAAATAAGTTCTGTGGGTTAATCACGTAATTCGTAGTTTATATTAATTGTCTAGTTTTAAATGGAAAACGTTTTATACCTTTAAAAACCATTAATAGGCGAACTTTATATAACGGATTATTTGTTACTTTTTAATTTTTCGATTTTGCTTACATTTCCAGGTTGAAAATTAGGCTATTTGTCGGTATTAACGATTTCTAATGGGCTTAACGAGGGCTTGGTATGTCACGGTATCGCCGGTTACGTCGTATTAAAATCTTCCAACGCTATTCTCGACAACAACCTGAGTGCAGGCCGGACCCGAGGCGGTCCTGCCTTTGGCGACGTTTCGAAAATCTTCGTCCTATCTTTACAATACATATCGTCGCGAATTTATAACCAAACCTTAGTTTGAATTGAATTAATTATATAATCTCCAGTAATTTACGTTCCCTTAATATATAAACCTATTGATCTTATATTTCATATTGATATAGAAATGTGCTAAAGCAAACCACGCGCGGCGTTTGTTAACTTCAGGTTTATCTTGTAATTTAAGTATTAACGTATTCGGACGTGTGTTTTTCAAATTGCGGGCTTGTATCGCAAATAATGTTATAAAAGCAAAATGATTTTGACTGATTTAACCTAACGTTACGAAAACAAATATAGGGAAAAAAAATCAATTCTTTATAGTCCATTAGAATTATAAACTGGGTGCGAATAATATGTATTTTGAAAGACCACGTTTTTCAATAAGAAATTACCGTAAAAGCATTTTTAACGAAACAAACATGGTTATGTTTCGTATTTATTAGTTGTATGAAGTAGTAGGTTTTTGGCTTCAAGATATTATTTTTATGTCGTTACGATGAATACCTTTCTTTCAACGTTTCATAATATTCGGTTTTTATTTCCGTTCATCGATTTGGATCCCAATATATAAGAATCGGTACCGTAAAAAAGCTTATTTTAAGGTTTAAAATATTTATTTACTTTCGCTTCCTTTAGGCCTATCGAAATTGTTGTTTAGTTAGACGAACGAATAAATCCATTTATTATTGAAAATAACTAACGAAACGACGGTAAAAATTATAAAAACTTCAAAAACTTCGAACCTCCCCGTTATAATGTAATAACATTCATTTATAAATCACCCGGACTTTTTCGAAGTTAGCTTAAATACATAACTTAATTGTTATAATAAAACTTAGTTATTTTACCTTTTAATCACAAAGTTCAGGTTTTTCACCTTTGGATTTAGCCTCGTATTACAAAGAAATTTGATATCCGCGCGAACTTTTGCGATATACTTATATTGAGTACCGGGGAAAAAATCCGAAAGTTTGTTTAAGTACGTCAAAAAGAATTGATCCAAAACATCTTTTATTACGTTATTAATATATCGCTAAAGAACTACCGGCGTTTTCCTTAATTCATAAGTGGTAACTAATTATTTGAATAACACGAACCAAGTACGAAACGCTGTTGTTTTCTTTTATCTGGGTATTACCTTGATATGGTAAGAAACCATTCGAATATCGAACTTTGTAAGTTATATTAACTTCGACAACCTACGTAAGGTTTTTTTGTAATTCAAGGTAAAATAAAGAGGTTTTACTTAGTAATGTTATTTCGTATTCAGTAATCGATATAAAACCGCTATTCCTCTCTCCAGCTTAGGGATAGGTAATATCGGCGCTATACATAATAAAAGGCTTGCACGAATGAAGCCCTAATTTATTAATTTCGTAACTTATCGTCGAATTTTAAAGTGTTAACTTCAAAATATCGAATGTAACAGTACTTAAGGTCGTTTTAGTAAATATTTATTTATATTCGGTTGAAGATAGATATGGTAATCGAGTTTTCACCTACATAGAATTAGGGCTGTAACCTTATCTTTATCGAATAGGTTGCGGAATTGTGTCAATTTTGTTAGTAATCGTAACTATTCCTTTTCTGCCTAACCTTTGTCATCGAATTTTCATACAAAATACGCGTTCTTTCTTAGAGATTCAAAACAAAAGTTAATGGGAATTAATTCTATTTACATTACACCTTTCGGTACGAATATTTATTTAAACCGATAAGAACCGAGCCTATTAACCACCGTATATTCCATAACCTAAGGATTATTATTACCGCGTTAACAATTAAATCATTTGATCCTTAAAGTATTAAACGACTTCCGCTAAAGTTTAAATTGACTGTTGGAATAATATTACATACAGTGTAGTAGGTTAACTTTACTAACAGTAAAGTTGACTGTACTGCAAGTGTATTGCTTTGTGGAGACTTAACACCTGGGGTGTAAGTCAAGTGCAGTACGCTGCACTTCACTCTGAGGCACGAGCCAAGCAGTTGTCCATAGAAATTACACTGCAGACCTGCTATCGGTCTGCTAAACCTAGAATAATACATCCATCATATGACCACATAATACTACTGTTACTTAGACCAATCGAATCGACAACGTTGCAACGTCTAAGGCCTACCAACATTGATTAGTGCTTGTCTGATAAGTCAAATACCTATAAGCTAAGTAAAAGAAAAAGCTATTTTCCGATTGTTACGCTTTGTAGCTACAGCTGTTAGGGTAAAGGAAAGATTTTTTCAAAGGGTTTTTATTAGTATTACGTTAATATTTAACGGAAGGAAAACAGAGAAGACCTCTTGAATTACTTTAGTCTTTGACTGTAACTTGGAAGTAGGCGAAGGTATCGCTATTTCAACATACCAAAAAGAAATTATTAATTCTTTTTGAAGAAAAACGTTGAGATTGACTGTCAAAGGTCTTAAAGTTTGGTAAATTGGTAAACGGCGAAGTTAGTACTTTTACAGGTACTACCATTGCGAAAACAACTAAGTCCTTACACCAAATAACCTCTACTAATAACAACGACCTTCGACCATATCCTTTATACCCAAGTTATACCTATATATATAAATATATTCACTTCCTACCTTACTTTATTCGTTCAGTTCGCTGCCCTAAACGAATACACCGAAAGTCTCCAAGTCTCGCTGAAAAAACCATGTTACGCAACTTTACGCTAAATTACCAAGTTCTCACACGACTTTACACCAAAACACTAAGTTTATACACTTATGATCACCAAGTTCCTCGCCCTACACGCCTGTTATGATGTTTGTATTTTACCTCCACTTTGAAAAAATCACCGACCTTATCCGGAAAGAAGAAATTAAGGCCTTCAGGTATGTTTTCACCAAGTTTTACAATTATAAACTTTAAGATTTAGTTATTAACAAAGAATTAATATAAAAACACCTTACCAATTTCTTTGATTACTTTATTATTAGGTAAAATACCAGTTACGACCTTTATCTTACTTTTAACAAATATTACGATTTTTTTGAAGATTACATAATTGATATATGCAATTTAATTTTAAAAACGGGGTAAGTTAAAACTTAGATCCGAAATCAAGGATCGAAGAATTTTTATTTAGGTATAAGGCGGTACAACGTTAGCCCATACCCTTCTTGACTTAGCTCAGTTTAGCAAATTCCCTTATAACACATAGCTTAATGAAAAAGATATTCAATAACCTTACTACTCCTGTACGAAATTTGAAGAACACCTAAGTTATATTTAACTAAGTTATATCTTTTTATGCGTTGGAGATAAAGAACCTGTCAATTTACTCAGCAGTTTAGTACTATTACGTAACAACACAGAATATGATTTTAGCGGTAATAGGGCACGCGAAGCAGCGGCCACTAATGCGGACAGAGGTATTAATATTGGCGTTTTGCATTAGTCAATTAAGTAAGATCGTTAGACCTTACAAAACCTTTTAGTACTTATTTTCCCTTAATAATTCAATGCCAAGACTCTTAAAAACCTTCTTCCCTCAGATTCGCCTACACGTGTAATCCCACTATAGGTCTTATTACAGGATATTTCCCCTTGAATTATGCGATATATAATTACCCTTAACAACGTTCTTCAGAAAATTTGAATCTTGAATTAATAGGAAAAACCATTTAGGGTTATGATTACTATCATGGCTTTTTCCAAAATCTATGAAGATAATTAATATTGATTACAAATTTATAACGAACATTACCAAGATTTGAAAGAATTTATAAAAGTATAACGGAAAGCTTTACAAGATTTTAGACATTAAGATAATACCCTTCTTAAATATTTGTAACTGGATGGAAGTCCTACTGTTTGATTTTTACTTACAATTTCCAGGAATACTTATAAATTACTCTAGAAACAATTATTTAACTTTCTTAACAAACGCCACCATGTTTCGCGAGATTTACAATGAAATAAAGGGATACTTCTAATACAACGTTTACCTCGAATGATACCATATAGACTGAGTTATAATATTGTGGACTACAATAATAACAAAAAGAATAGGCGAAATTACTAATAAATATTTGCAATCAAATACTTAATAAGTTAATAATATTTTAAAAAATAATTGGAAAAGCCTACATTAACGAATTCACACTTCGCGAATAGGTTCGGATGGTAGTTACAGGTGTTCGCGAGTTCGAATACGCCTTATAACGCCTAAATACTATTTCCAAAGACTTTTTAAGATATTTATGTTTTTCGCTTGCTACCGTAATAGTACATATACTAAAATCGCTAGGCATATAATTTTAAGCCTGTTAGTTCCTTAATATAAATGAGGCAATCCTTATGGTGGTTAATTATATCGATCGTAAGTACGGGTATTTTTAACGTTTATTGTCTATCTTATTGACCTTTGCCACAAATTAAAGACAACGCCCACGTTTGAGCCAATAGAGTTCAGGAGGACTTGTTAACCATAAATACTATCATGGTTATAATGGCAAAAAATGTTGGCTTTATGGTAAGGCTAGCGACTGATTAACTTGCCCCTCCCCCTTACCCCCAATAAGTGTAACAATAGGAAAGTAAAGTACTACGCTTAGTATCCTATTACTTCAAACTAAAATCACTTAAATTCAATCGACAATATTAAAAGGCATAAATCAATTAACGCCGTTAACTTTTTTAAGTAAAGTAAGTAATTCGAAAATAATACTTTTGGTACAGCATCCTAGTAATTAGCCGACTATACTTTTTCATACCGTTTAAGTTGTAAAAACCCTTACCTTTCCCGTAAATATATTCCCAATCCCTGACATACCTTTAACCTTCGTGATCGTTATGAGGATTACATGTTTTAAAGTATTATGTCAGATACTAGTGCGGTAAGATACTTGGTAAGGGGCTATTCCTAATACGTGGCATTACGGAGGAAAAATATTACAGTTACTGAGATTAATAATTAATATGCGGGTAAAGCTAAAGTTAGCTTTAATCTAGGAGAATAACTATTATTTTTAGCGATAACCATAATTTAAACCATTATAAGATTAATTACGTTTTATATTTTTAAGTTGGTTTCACCTTTTTTTATTTACTTTAAAGTTATAGAGACTTTCGGTATTGATATAAACGTTAACTTGGACGAATTAGTTAAAAAAAGGAAAAGGTTTCTAGTCGCCTTTAAATGTGTATGTTTATAGATTCATATTTAAGATCTGGAAGTAATGGTATTAAATTTAATGAATCCGAATATATGTTAATTACACCGGCTTTTTTACTACCTGAATAATAACTAACTATATAAAGATTTAAAGTCCACAGGGGATAACAATGTGGATTATTTTTCCATAAAATCTACTCAAAGGCTTTGTTACTATTGTTAAATATAATGATAATCTCACCGAAGATTAAATTTTTTATTAAAAATCGATCAGAAAGTTTATCACGAAATCTTGATTAATATACTTTACTTTGATAAAAATCTTATCTTTTACGTCGTTGATTACATAAACTTCTTTTACGGATTCAAGTTTCTCAAGTCTCTTTAGGTAAAGGATACGTGGGAAACGTTAAAGATACTATGGATTAACACGTATCTGCGTTTACCTAACGTTGTCGATTTTGATGCTAATACCAACTTTTCATCGGCAGAGTTTTACATTGATATTGAAATAATGTGTATTTAGTGTAAAAGGGTACCTATAAAAGCCTACTAAAGTATCGAAAAGATCAAAAATATATACGCCTTATTTCGCCGAACGTATAATGTCTTTACGTTAAAGATTAAAAGCTTTTTAAATCTGATAACACGCTTATAAATAGCAATAAAAAGCCTTAATAACATCGTATTCCCTAACGGATTAGTATTAACGCTCATAGTTTTTGAAGCGTACTTACACTTAGTAAATGAATCTCCGCTCTCAGCAAGTACAAAAAAAGTGTTACGGTCTATAGAAAAGCTTTAAGGGAACTACGAAGGGAATCGATACGCCGTAAGATTGATAAATCCCTTCATCCCATAAACGTTCCTTTAACAATAGACTTACTTATTTTGCCGTTATGAACTAAAGTCTTTGTATAACAGGAGTCAGGAAAATGAAAAGAGTTATACAAGATATTAATTATTAAAAACTCTAAAGTAGTTATTAAAACTGCTGACGACCCTAGATCTTTTCGAATACCCATGTTAAATTTTATAGTAGGGGTACTAAAAATTAATAACCTTAAACCTCCTAAACAAAGCGACTAAATTGATACTAACCTTTTTTACACGTGATTAATAAGACGATAAAACACCACCAACACCAGCGAACCCCGAAAAAAAAGGAAAGGGTTAAGAAGAAGAAATATACACCGGGCCGTATTAAAAATATTACTTGGGTAAGTAAAAAAAGAAGGATACCGAAAAATTGCCAATAATGCTTAGAGTATAAGGGATTATTAAAACTTCTGGTAAACCATAAAAGAAAGTGATAGGGTCGAAATTAACGGTTTACTTACTCGAAATAGAGTATAATTTATACCGAAATTAACTTTCAACTTTAAAATCCCAACGACACGATTTTTAAGTCCAGGATTTTTTACGAGGTTCAAAGCCAGACGACGGGGCAGCTTTACGAAAAATTACAACTACTCGTTTAAAGATACGGCGATAAAAGTAAAGACTAGATACTTATATAATAGTTAACGATTTAGAAGATTATCCAGCGTTTGGTGGTTACTCTAGTAATAAATTTATTGATTAGCTTTAGAATAAAGTTTATATGTACAATACGTAACCTTACACAGCCTATATACGTTTAATGACAGACCTGTAAAGGATTATATTATTAGAACTATAGTAAAAAATACGTTGAATCTACCGTTGAAAAACGGTAATACGGTGAGTTAAACCACTATATAAATGAACTAAATTAGGTATTTACTAGTTTTCAACTCACGAATTGCAATTTGAATTCTAATTAACAATAAAGTCTTTAATATACGATCCGTAGTTCATAGTAACGTAAAAGAAGGATTTCGGCATAATGGGCATGTAAAATAATAATATTCACTTCGTTGAAACGGTTAGCTTTATGGTATTAAAATAGAAAAAGATCAAGGACTTGAAGTTTTAAAATGATAAGTCGGTCTCAATTCTAACGGTAAACAATTGACTGAACTTTAATTAATCGTTAATATATATACTTTATGTTAATACTGGCCTAAGCTTTTGCTAAAAGGGCAAAAATGTTATTTGTGCTATAATCGACATGATTACTAAGGCTAAGACATAACGGTATTCAAAAAAACGTATACGGAATAAATTTATTAGCACCTTATGCCAACTAAAAATCTCTTAAGATTTTTCAATTACGAAACAAGTATAAAAATAAACGAAGCAATACTTTGATTTATTAAACCAAAGACTGGAGTGATATATGTAAAACTTGGATCTTGATATTTATATAATGCCAATCGATTTTTGAAGATCTAAGCTAATGATCTTTATACATGTATCTTTTGTTAATAATACCGAATTCTTTTAAAAGATCGGCTTTTTAATAACCTTTATCAATAAAAATAAACAGGACGATTAACTCAACATTATCTATAACCTAATGAACTAAACCTCTGTTAAATGTAAGAGAATTATACCAGAAGTACTGGTATCGAAAGTTTATAACATAATAAGAGGCTTTAATATAGGTATAGCACTATGGGAAACCCTTTACCATTTTACCAAGTAACTACGAATTCCTTATATCCCAGAGGTAATTTAAACCGATTTAAAAGGCCTTTTCAGGTGCTTTTCAAATCTCGGAACTACCAGTGAAAGCGTCTAATAATCGACGTGATAGCACTCCGTAAAACCTACGTAGAAAAAAGATATAAAATTTTCGATAGATTGATAGCAAAGATAATCTTACTATCTTCATGACGAAAATATCATGAAACATAGCCTTATAAAGGATTATAAACAGCAACAGACTAAATATACGTATCGAAGGCTACGTTGATAGGCCGTCTAAAAAACTACGTAACGGTAAATAAGGATATGTTAGCAAATTGAAAGACTACCAGAGGATTAATAATAGTTATCTGTTCAAGTTAAATAATTAAGGTTAAAAAAAATCTATAGTGAAAGAACTTTTAGTAGGACTTGATAAACTCGGACATTGGAGCGACGGAGAGATTAAGGTCAAATGGGTACCATTTTTACGTAATTGGGTACAATCCAATATGGGAGTCAACTGCAATTGACACAGGTCAAGCCAGTTAACAAGGAAGCAATTAAGTAGCAGCCGGAAAAGATTGATTAGTCATACTGGCGTACGCGCATAAACTAAAAAGCCAACAATATTAAAATAATAAAACATAAAATTTAGTAAATCAACTTTACTTACAGTAAAGTTAACTATACTGTAAGTGTATTGGTTTGTAGAAATTTACCGTATTAGGTGTAAGTCGAGTACAGTACATTGCATTTCACTCTAGGAAACGAGCCAAGTAATTTTCTATACAGATTACAGTGCAGACTAGCTAGGGGTCTTCCAAAACTAAAACAATACATCGATCATCTGACCACGCAGTAGGACTATTACTTCGTCCAATAGAATCAACAACGTTGAAACGACTAAGGCCTACCAACAGTTACCTATTAATATCGTATCCAAGTTATTCCAAAAATTATATCCGGCTTTATTCCGAGATTAATATATGTTAATATCTGGCTCGATTATTTATTAATATTCATTCGAAACTTAGCTATTTATGTTATACGCCTATTTTACCGTAACCCTAATATAATATTGATTTTTGAATATGTAAAAGCTTAAATTATAATATCCTTAACCGTTATATCAAAGCTTCGTTAACAAGATAAAAAAAATACAGTTAAAGTCGATTGAAGTGTTGAAAAGATGAGTGCTATTAAAAGTATACGGATAGGAAATGGATACTTGTTTATATTTATTTTAATTCAATTAAAAAAAAAATCTTCGATTTAACAATTATGCCATTCACGTTACATAACCCCTAAACGAAACTATATCTAAAATTTAGGTTTCCTTTGTCGCTATTAATAAAGAGCCTTTTTTTACCTTTTCGATTTGGATTGTATACACCTATATAAAGGGTAATACCGGATGGAAATCGTAACCGCATTAATAATGGTCTAACAAATTTCAATGTATGTAACACTTAGAGGTAAACTTGGCTTAACGTTCTTTTACCGTCGACTACTTCGCCCTACGTCTTCAGTTTTAAACATATACCGATTGGGTTTATTAAAATTACTGGCCGTGATATCAAAATAATTAGCAGCGATTACCCCGACCCTTTAATAAAGGTATTTGAAAGGTGTAAACCCTCATTATAACTTTATTACAATTCAGACGTTGAGTTTATACGGGTTTCATTAATTAATGAACAAAATTTTGTTTTAAATTTAAAAACTTTAACTCTTCAACGAATTCGTATTACTTTTTCGAGGTTATTATATAATCTATACGTCTTACACCTACCGTAATTAATTTGTCGCAGATAGGTAGCGATACGCGAACGCGTAAGTGATTATACTTTACGGATGAATGCTTATTTAGGTAATCCGTTTAAATGAAAAGTGTTTTGAATTTAATAACGAATAATGCATATAAATTCTTATTATTTATAACCAAACCCTTTAATTCGACTAATTCCTTATCCGCGCAGTAAGGATCGGTCAAGGTAGCCTTCATATAGTCAAGGAAATTTCTTATATCGTATATGCCTTTTTCTTCTCCAATTTTGTAGTACATCGTAACAGCCTGTTTAACTACTGCCATATAACATCCCGATAAGTAGAAGAACTTAAACTAAGCTTTTTAAATTTATATTTTATTTTCCTTTGGCATAAATTCGATCTTTCAATGCGCTTTTGTTCTCTCTGAAATGAAACCCGACCAATTGAGGTTAGTTATTAAGTTTTTTCCTTTTTCAAACCGGTGGAAAATTGATATGAGTCGTAATTAAATACAAGTCGTAATAAATTCGGCTTCGAGTTATTAAATCTTAGCTACGACTTGAGTAAAGTTATACATAGGTTGATAATTAAAGTTAATTAACCCGGTTACTATAATTATTTAATAAATGATGCGATATATCTTACGGTATCCTGTAAACGAGAAATGTCAGTTTAAATCGTTCTTAAGATAATAGGGGGTATATTAATAAAGGTGAAGGACTAGATGTTCTCCCTTAGCCTATCCCCTCCGATAACATTAAAGTATAACGTACAAATATTCACGTTCATTATTAATTCGTTTATTATAAGTAATATTTGTTTGGAAAAATAAAATAAAACTTTAATAATACGTTATAGTATGACCTACGATAGTAAGCTTAGTAGGTGCTTAATGGGGTTTACTATTAAGAAATAGTAAAAAAATAGAAGAGGTTATCATAGCCTACTGTATAAGACCTATGAGCATAACCAGTACCCAGCCAGCGCTTAGTTCATCACATGCCATCATAGGTGCCGTGCACGAACCGTACCTGGTCTGTATCTAGCTAGTGCCTAACTAGCGCCCAGGCCGTCACGTGCTCTTACACATGCCGTGCTCGGTCCGCACCCGAACCAGGATTGGACCGGGTAGTACCTATCTCGTTACGTGCACAGCCACGTAACCTATAGAGTTAATGGCTAATGACCTGAGTCTATAGCATGGATTAGGTTGCCGATAATGCTAAACTAGTTTTCCTGTTTGTTTTTATTAATGAGGTTTATTAAGAAGCCAATTCATACAGATAAATAGGTGTTGTTTATAAAAAACCCGTCGGTAAAGATTATTAAATTAGCACTTCAAAGGTCGATTGGAACCATATTATTTCCTTAGTTTAGGGTCTGCATTTGCCACTCAATATTTTTATTTGGCCGGTTAAAGTCATTATCCGTTGGATTTTGTGCTTGCGCAATGATGTATAGGTCTTAAAAGGCTTCCGGTTAATATAGGGTAGTAATATAGCTGCCTCGAGCACGCTATTTCAAGTACCGTTGGGCTCTAGCCATATTAGTTGTGTTAATTGTAACGAAAACATCGCCTTAGCTTTTTTGGCGAAAACTCAGGCCGGCGTTAAAACTTAGCATACGGATTAACGATTTATTAAAATTAAGTTAGCTATCATCCTTCAACGTTGTTACTGGTTTGTAATTCCAAAACTTAAATTCATTCATCGCTTACTGTTCCAGTGCTATAAGGTTAGCCATTTTGACTAAAAGGGTATTGTTAGTTTACATGCCTACTACGCTGAAGTCCCTCTCTTAGGTTACTTAGAAATATAGGTTGTATATTAAAGTCTTTATCACCTATTATCATTTAAAGTGCGACTGGTAGGATACTATCTAGTAAATTCTTGTTTTAGAAAATTCCTTTAGTGGTTTGATATAACGTATTACTGTACGTGAAGAGTAAATGGCACTGAGTTTTTATGGCAGTTTAAATAGTACGATCCACTATAAATCCATTGTTAACTACGTTTAGGTTTACGTTATATTTCGGTTACTAAGCGTAAACCTACTTCTAGTTTGTGCTAAAAAAATTGTTGTTAAAGCGATTAATAAACGTTAGCTAATCTTCTGAATAGTTAGTAATTATGTAAGGATTTAGTTTTAGTTTTCATTACCGTATCTTTAAGCAATTAGGCGTTATTTTTGGTACAGTTTCCCCGTGGTCTTTCCTTTCACCTTCTGGAAATCCTCGACTTAAATATCATAAAGTTTGGGTCTTAAAGGTTAAAATCGTGTTTCGATACGAATTATACAACCTCTAGAGTTAGTAGGCCGTTAATTTTAACCGTATATCGTTCCTTAAAGGGTTTATTATTCATCTTTATCATTCCTTACGCTTCAAGCTTTAGGTTCAGTTCCTTGTTATCCTTCTTTTTCATGTTTACCTAAATAGTATTATAAATGAGATCCGGTATATATTCCTCCTTTTCAACGTTATTTTTCTTCGGAAGTCGTCTTTGTTGGCGGCGTTTTATCGGCTTGTCGATTATGGGTAAAGAAGATTCGTATTAGCATAGTTGTTTGTTTTAAGGATCTCTATCATTAGCAGCCCTAATATAGGGTTAGAACTAAGTTATTCGGAAAGGTATGGGCCTGTTAATAGTTTCGACCTTTACTTTAGAGTTTGCGATACTTATTATTTTGTACGAGTCCTCCTATTTCCCTAGTTCCCGCCACACGATGACTCTACTTCTTAACGGAAAAGTCAATACATCTATTATTAAAAGTCAGTTTCTAGTATTAAGTGCGTTATTGATCTGACGCTTTTCTGATTCATTTTGTAATTTCATTAGAGCTTGAATATAAGCCTTACCACGTTGCTAACTACTTTCCAAGGGCTGAGATTTGCTTATTAGATATAGATACCCTTCAAAAACTAAGAGAGTCTGTACCAAGCCATTAGGGACAATAAGGTCGTTGAATCCTTTTACTTCTATCTGTAGGTGTGGAGCCGAATCCGTAAAGCTTTTAATTTCTAATATAAAGATATTATACGTTCGTCAAAGTGGGATGAATACCCTTTTAAGCTTTCTAATACTTTAATGGGCGTTTATATGTATATATTTATACTGAGTACCTATTATATTAACATTCTCTGTATCATTTTATAGCGGTAAATTTGGTACTGGTTTCCTAGATGACGATGTCAGGTTAGCCCAAATACGATTTAATTTACAACAGCCTTAACGTTTACAACCTATCCTTTTCCAAAAGAGACTTTAGAAACTTACTCTTGCAAAAAAAGGATGCGAAACTAACAATATAAAAAACAGGCTTGTTGTTTAAATAAAACACATTAACGAAGAATTCGGAGTTAAAATTCTTATCGTTTTTTAACGTAAACTTAAATATTCGGTGAGATTCCAACTATGTTAAACAGTGGTGGAAAAGTTTTTTAAAAGATTTTAAGGCAGAATATTCAGTATTTTCATACCATACGAACTCAAGAATTGATATAATTTATTAACAGCTGGATAGTTAAAACGCTGGTATAACTAACATATCTCTAACTCCGTTAAGTTTAACACCACTGCTTCCAAGTCTTCAAGATAAAACCACAGATACCCCCACTTAAGAGCAAGTGGAAACCTTTAGCTGTTTTTAACCAGTTCGTCTATATCTACGTTGACAATAACTTCGAAGGTCTTCATATCCTCCAAACAAAGTAAAAAAGAGGTAGTAGACTTAAAAACATAAAACTTAATTACTTCTATAATAGTTTAAACTACCGTTATCTCAAATTATAATATTTATTCGCCCACGTTAAAGCCAACTTAAGACTTATTAGTATCGTAACTATTGATCTCAGTGGCTGTAATACTTTCCCTCCATAACTCCACATACTACCAATAGCCTCTTCTTAAATACTTTATTGCTCACATTTCTGACATAATAACTTAAAACATGTAGTCTACGTAACGATCGCGAGGGTTAAAGGTATATAATAGATTATGAGCTTGGTTAGGACAAAGGTAAGGGTTTTTACCGCTCAAACGGTATAGGAAGGCCTAGTAGGCTAATTATTGGGCTGCATTAGGAGTATTATCTTCGTGCCACTTCATTTTCTTACAGAAGTTAGTAGAGTTAATTAACTTGTCTCTCTTAAAGTCGAATATTTTATTTAGGTAATCATTTTCCAAAGTAATAGGGTATTAGGCATGGTATACTGCTTTCTTATTATTACGTTCAACCAGGGGGTATCGAGTTGACCAACAGCCAGACTTGTCACATATCCAACATCTTTTTCTACTATTATAACGATAGTGCTAGCAGTTATCAGGTATGTTTAAGGCTTGGCCTTATTAAGGCCAACATGGTTACTGCCTCTAGTTTAGAGCCAAAGTCGATAGACTAAACCTTAGACGTTGTGGGCACCCGTATTTACGGTTATGTAATTAACCACAATGCGGCATTCTTTATTCACGTGAATAAAATTACTAGCTTAAAAGTGAATATTAAGCGAATTTGGTATACGCGCTTTTACTATGGAAAACAAAGACTGTAACTGGCTAAAAAAGCTTTGGAAAGTAGAATTTAGGCGTTATAAGGCGTATTCCAACTCGCTAAAGTCTGTAACTACTACCCGTACCTATTTGAGAAGTGTAAATTCGCTAACTTGGGTTTTCCTCATTCCTTTTTGACATAAAATAAACTAGTCAAACATCTGGTCAAGGATATCCATTAGTGTATTTTCCTCCTTATTTTTACCATTATTCTATTGAACCCCGTAGTAACTCAGTCTTGATAATATTACGTAAAGTGGAGGGCGTATTGGAATTAGCCTTTTATAATATAGTATATTTTACAAAACGAAGTTATTTGAGTTAAGAAGGTTAGGTAATAGTTCTTTACATTCCCTATAAGAATTTCGTGAAATAATAAGTAAAAACCAACAGGGGGAACCTCCATCCACTTATAAATGTTTAGGAAGGGCATCATTTGGGTATTGAGGAGGTTGTAGGGCTTTCCGTTATTATTTTTTCTATTGTCACAGATTTTGACGAATTCTGTAAGGCGTTTGTAATTAATATTAACCATCTTAACGGGTCATAAAGAAAGGTCACGATGGTTCTCCCTACCTTAAATGGTATTTCTTAGCAGTTTAAGATTTAGAGTTTCCAAGTTACAGTATTAAAGATAATTGCGAGTCGCTTGACCCGAAGGGTAAAGTCCTGTAATATGACCTGTAGTGGGCTCTCCTATGTAGGCATATCTAAAAGTGGAAGGTTTTTAAGGAGCTTAGCGACTAAATTGCTAAATGGAAATAGGTACCAAAAGGTTTGAAGAGTTTTGACTATCCTACTTAATTGAATAGTGTAAAGCGCTAACGTCAATACTTTTAGCCGCATTGACAGCCGCTACTTTACGTGCACTACCACCACTAAGAGTGTAATTCGCTCTATTACGTAAGGGTACTAACCTCCCAAACAGGTCAACAGGTTCCTTATCGCAAACACATAAAAAGGCTTAGCATAGCTAAGAGTAAAGAAAAATTATCCTGAATCGCGTATAGGAGCGGTAAGGTTCTTGAACGCCCTTCCCTTAAATCCGTAAATCCTAAGGGCATTACTTAAGCCAAATCAGTTCTTAAAGGGTTTCTGACAATTCGGTAAAGCCCGTTTCTGATACTTAAACCCTATGGCATTCAAGTTTCGCTTCCAACCTTAAATTAATCCCTTTTGAAATATTTTTCCACGTATTAATAGTCTAGTCGTCGAAGACATCACGGAAGTTTCGAAAGACGCGGCAGCCGCGATCAATTTCTTCACCGCCATCTTATGCAACGATATAGTAGCTGACTAAGTTAATTAAGTGCTTTTCGGTTAAGTTTTCGTTAAGGTCTTCTCTCCCAAGGTTACTATTATAGTATTTAGTAAAGACAGGCTTGAACGCCCCTATTACTTCCTTTATAAAAGAATTGATAATGGCTATAAAGTAAGTACGGACAGTAAAATTCTTAACGGTTTGGCCTATATAAGACTTGGTAAACGTATAAGGCGAGGAACTTGTGATTTTTAGGTGTAGGAACTTGGTTTTTTGACGTGAAGTCGAGTGGAAACTTGACCACTTTGCGAATTAGTAACTTGACATAAGGTCGTGCGACGTAGTTTTCTAAGCGCGACTTGATGTTTCCTCTCAAATCAACGAACATAACAATTAAATTTATGTAGAGGGAGAGAAAAGAGTAAAATAAAGGCAGAGGCTCGGTGTAGAGGGTAATGTCGAAGGTTGTTGTTAGTGGTAAAGGGAGCAGGATATTTGTTATAGGCCGTACAACTTAGTCGTTTTTGCAATAGTAACACCCGCAGTAATACTGATCTAGCCGTTTTTGAACTTGCTGAATATTAAGACTTCTAACAGTTAATCTCAATATTTTTCTTCAAAAAGAATCTGTAAAGATCTCTTGGTATTTTCAATAGAGATATCATACTCTACTTCCAGATTGCCGTTGTGAACCAATGCAACCCAAAAGACATTTCTGTTTTCCTACCGTTGTAAACTGACGCAATACTAATAAAAGCTTTTTGAAATAATCTTTCCTATACCATAGCCGCCGTTATAAATGTAAAGCTTGACCGGAAATTAGCTTCTTCTTCTACTTAGCTAATCTGTGATTAACCTAATAAGCACTAATTAGTGTTGGTAGGCTTAGATCATATGTAGTGGTTGAATTCCTGATAAAAGGGCCTTGTATCAACTATAAACGTTCCCTCCTTATGGAGAAACCTTCCTCCGTAAAAAATGTAGGTTGCATTCCTATTGGTTTTGTTAATGTAGTAATATTAAAAGAGAGAATCCATGAATAAGTTTAACCAATATGAATTTTTAATATATTATACCTATTATTTGTAGGGCTTTAGATCTTTGCGACGTTGTTGATTTTATCATAGGTAGAGTAACAGTCGTATTGCATTGGTCAGGTGGTAGATGTATCGTTCTATGTTTCGCAGACTAGTAGCCGGTCTGCACAGTAATTCGTATGACCAATTTCTAGACTCATACCCTCGAGTGAAGTACAACGTATTACATTTAACTTATACACAATACGATAAGTTTACACTAAGAAATGAACTTAAATTTCTGTTTAATATAGTTAACTTTACTTGAAGTGAAGTTAACACACAATATTCCATGTAATACCAATTAAATACTAACAGCTTTTTAGTTTGTATATATATGACATTGAAGTTAAATTATTGTCTTCGGTTACTATCAAATTGCCTTTTCGTTCATGAGCCAAACCCCTGTTAATTCCAGTTAACTTTCATACTAAATTATTCCCAATTGCATGGAAATTGACCTTATTTAATTTTAATTGCTCCATCGTTCCGAGATCCGAGTTTATTTATCTCATTAAAAAAATTCCGCCACAGGATTTTTCACGCCTTTAAGTCAATCGTGCTAAATAAATAGTTGTATATAATCAATTCCTCCACTTCTGAGGTAGTCTTTCAGTTTGCCGGCACATCTTTTTCCGCCGTTACATGATTTGGGATTTCCGTCCGGTTCATTAACATAGCTCTCGATGTGTATAGATAGGCTGTTGTTATTTACAAACTTTTTCAAGGCCTTCTTGAGCGTCTTTTTCGTTATAGCATTAGTGAAATTATTTTTTCTGTGAATTTATCATGAATTTTCAATCTTTCTACCCTCATAATCATTACGAAGTATCATTACGTCAATTATCAAACTTTTTTTGTTAGTGGTTCCGAGCTTTACAAGATATCCGAAAAGGCTTTTCGAGTTGATATAAATTATCCACAGGATAGGAGGAATCTGCAACTATTTGGTAATAAGATTGAATGTTTCCTATAATATTAAGTTTATGTTACAGCCTGTTATTATACTATAGACCTTCAAAGCTAATAAACTTTATATATTTTCTCTTTATACAACGGAAATCAAGTAGATTTGAATTTCGATAATATTAAATTGGGTCTTCCTTTCATTTTTATTTACGCGGGTTATTAGGAAGTCGATTTGTAAAGATAAGTCGGTATTATTCATAAAGAACCCGTTTGTAAAGAATATAAACCTAGCTTATGACAGGTTAATTGTAACTATATTAATCGCTCGGTCTAGGTTTTGTATTCATTATTTAAGCCTTTTATTTCGCCGGTTAAAATCTTCATTTGCTGAAAAAAAATTTTGTACCGCGATAAAAATGTTCTAAAAGGCCTTCGATGGATATAAGGTTGTGATATAGTAACTAAAAGTACATTATTGAAGTACCGTTAGTCATTGGCTACATTAGTCCTATTAATTATGATTAAAATAATATTAGCGCTTTTAGGGAAATTAATGCCGATATTTATATTAAGTATACGGATTAAAGATGTATTAAAGTGAAGTTAGCTATTTTTTGTTAATGTTGTCGCTGGCTTGTAATTTTGGAATTTAAAGTTTTCATCGCTTCTTTTTTCAATGTTTTAAAACTCACTATTCAAACAAAAAGGGTATCGTAAGTTTGTAATCCTATTACGCTAAATTCCTTTTTTAACGTTACGAACAAATATGAATCGTATGATAATATATCCATCGTTAATTATGATTTAAAATACGATTAGTAGGCGAAAATGTAATAGACATATAGTTTAGAAAATTTATAAATTGTCTTAATATATTGTATTGCTGTGATGAAAAGGTAAATGATACGAGATTCTCATTAAAGTTTTAGTAGTATAATCCCTTAAAAATCCTCTGATACTTGCTCATAGGCTTACGTTATATTACGACTATTATAACTAATTTTGCTTTTAATTTTGGCTAGTTAACATATTATTAATGTCAATGCTCAGTGTTATCTAATCTTTCAAATCTTGAACGAATGCGTCAAAATTCAATTCGTGCCTTCATCGCCGTATTCTTAAGCGATTAGGCGTAACTTTCTGTACGGTCGCCCCATAGTTTTACCTCTGACTTCGTCTATAATTTTCTACTTTAAAATGGTGAATTTTGTGTTTTGACAGTTAGAATCGGTTTTCGAGATCAATTGTACAACCCTTCGAATTGAGAGGCCATTAATCTTGATCTTGTCATTCTCTTGAAAGGGTTTACCGAGGTTTCTGATATTTATTTACGCTTGAAGCCTTAATATTAAGTCATTGTTATCTTTTTTTTTCCTGCTTACCTGAGCAGTATTATAAATATGGAAGATTTGTATTCTTTCTTTTTAACGTTTCTTTTTTCTGGGCGTTATCATCGCCGGCGACGTTTTATTGGCTTATTAATACTAGGTTGAAGAGGTTTGTATGAGTTTGGTTGTTCTGCCTAAGGGATTTTATCGTTAGTACCTCTAATATAGGGTTTAATCCAAGTGATTTGAAAAGATATAGGATCTTTAGCTGTTTTAATACCTACTTTGGTATTTGTGATATTTAATAATTTATAGGGGCCCTTCTATTTACCTGGATTTTGTTATACGAGTACTCTACCTTCTAACGAAAAAGTAAGTGCGCCGATTGTTATCGGACCGTTTTTAAAGTGATGGGTAATATGGACCTGGCGGCGTATCGATTTCCTTTGTAGTTCCTGAAAGTTTTGCCATAGGCTGCAGCACATTCATAAGTACTTGCCAAAGGTGGAGATTTACTCGTTAAGCGTAAATACACTTTTAAAACCAATAGCGTTTGAATTAATCCATCGTGGCCTATAGTATTGTTAAGGCTATTTACCACTTTTTGTAAACGTGCCTTCAAATCCGTAAAGTTTTCGATTTGCAACGTAAAGATATTATATGTTTTTTAAAGTAGAGAGTATACCCTATTAACCATACTAATACTTCAATGAACTTTACCGGTACCTATTTACATTAAATACCCATTATCATGGAATTTTCTTAAAATTCCGCTGCTGTACAGTTAGTACTGATTTTGTGGACAATGACGTTAAAAGAATCCTAGGTATGTGTTTATTTATATACTTTTTAAGGTTTCATACGTATCCTTTGAGGAAAAAAATATTAAGATTTATCTTTATGAAAGAAGGTAACGAAATTAACGATGTAAAGGATAGGCTTATTATTAATGTTTAAGATATCAGAGAAAATCTTGACGTTTAAGTTTTTATCGTTTTTAGTGTAAATTTAAGATTTCGCGTAGTTCAGGAATTGGTTGAGCAGGGGTGGTAAACTGTTTGAATGGATTTTAAAGTCAAGTATTTTATATCTTTATGCCCTGTAATCTTTTGGATTCTGTATAGCTTATTTCCGATTTGGTAGTTAAAACGCCGGTGTAATTAATCTATTTCCGGTTTAATTAGGTTTAATACCACTACTTTCGGGCTTTAAAGATGAAACTATAGGTGCCTTCACTTTATGGTAAGAGGAGACCTCTCGCCGTTTTTAACTAGTTCGTTTGCGATAAAGTCGACGTTAATAAAGAGGGTTTTTATATTTTTTAAGTCAAGTCGGAAAGTGGTACGGGAATTGAGTACGTGGAATGTTATTGTTTTTGTAATAGTTCAAATTACCGTTATAACAAATAATGAAAGTCTTTCGTATGATTCAAATATAACTTTGGCTTTGCCGACATCGTGACGATTAATCTTAGTAGCTGTAGTATTTTTTTTCTGTAATGTTACGTATTTCGAATAGCCTTCAGTTAAATACCTTTTAGTACCTGTGTTAGGCATAATATCTTGAAACGTAAGATTTGTGTAATAATCGCCAGGTTTAAAGTTGTATAAGCGGTTAGAGGCTTGATTATGGTAAAAGTAAAGATCTTTATCCTTTAAACGACATCAAAAGGCGTGGTCGGTATATTATTCATTTGTATTAGGAATATTAATTTCCTACGGTTTCATTTGCTTAGGGGAATATTTTAGTTGATTAGCTCATGGATTTTAAAGTGGGCGATTTTATCCTAGTAGTTCTATTTAAAAGTAGTAGGATACTAGACGTAATACATTATCTTTTATCATGTCTTTCGTCGGAGCATTTACGAGTTCATGAGTTATTGGACTTACTACACATTTAATGTCTTTTACTATTATTACGACTATACTATTTGCAGTTAATAGTTCGTTTTAATTTTTGATTTATTAGCATTAACGTGATTAATGCTTTTAGTTTAAGGTTAGTGGGCGGGAACTTAGGTGTTAAAGGTGCTTATAGCCATAATTACGGTCGACGTAATTAACTATTATAAGATTTTCTTTATTTAAGTTATGGAAGTTGCTGGCTAAGGTTTATATATTAAGTGAGTTTGATGTACGTGGTTTCCTAGTAGTAATCCAGGAATTTAATTGGTTAAAAAAGCTTTAGTTGGTGGCATCCGAATGTTATGATGCGTATTCGAATTCGTTAAAATCTGTAACTATTGTCTGTACTTATTCTTGAAATATGGTTCTACTAACTTGGGCTTTCCCTATTGATTTTAGCATAATATCAATTCGTTAAGGTTTGGGTAAAGGATATTTATTGGTGTTTCCTCTTTTTCCCTCGTTTTTATCATAGTTATTCGCGTAGTCACCAAGTTTCTATGGTATTTAGCGAGGTAAACATTGTATTCGAAGTGGATTTTCATACCATCATAGACCTCCCGAATTGTGGTAGCTTTATTAAGAAAAGTTAGGTAATAATCCTTAGCGTACATTATAAGGATTTCAGAATATAGTAAGTAAAAACCTAAAAGGAAAACCTTTATCTACGTCAACAATGTTTAGGAAGGGTATTATCTTATTGTTGAAGAGATTATAGGATTTTCCGTTATACTTTTTCACGTTTTTTTAGATTTTGGTCAAGTTTGTCAAAAGTTCATAAGTAATGTAAACTATTTTGACAGGTTTTGGTGGTAAGTCGCGATAATTACCGTAGTTTTTATGGTTGTTTTTAGGCACGTTACGCCTTAAAACTTTCGGAGCTCATTGTTAAGGGTAATTACGACTTGCTTAGCCTAATGGATAAAGTCTTATAGTATAATTTGTAGTAGGCTTTTGCGCGTAAGTAAATCTGAATGATGAAGGTTTTTAAGGGATTTGGCGATTTTGAGTAAAATGTTAAAGGAGACGAGATATTTCAATTTTTCAAGATTCTTAACAATTTTTCTTAAAAGACTGGTGTAAATCGTTAACGTTAATACTTTTGGCCGCGTTAGCAGCCTTTGCTTTATGTGTTTATTCGCCAATAAAGACGTACTAATGCTATTACGTGAGAGTCTTAAGATACTAATAAAGTTAACGATTTCCTCGTCACTAATACGTAAAAAGGCTTCATTTAACTGAAGATCAAGTACAGGTCCCCTTGAAATTATTTGTAGGCGTTAAGATCCCTTAACATTTTTCCCTTTTTAAAAGGTTTTGAGGATGTGGGTTTTAAAAAGGGTCTTTTTGTTAAGCTAGTTTAGAGAAGATTTTTATTTGTCTTATTATTGTCTGTTTGAGAGTGTAAATACAATGGAAATTAACCTCCTTTTTAAACCTAGTCTCATTTGTTCGCTAAATTATTTGTTACATGTTAAAAATCCAGTCGTAAAAAAACTGGCAAAATTTTTAAATGGTGCGGTCGCTGTGTGTGTAGTCATTACTGAGGTCCGCGTCGATGATATACCAACTAACTTTGTTGGTTGGGTAAGCTTTAGTTAAGGTTTCATTAATATCCATAACCTTAAGTTGATCGTCGTAATAATTAACGAAAATTAATCCGACGGCTTTAACTTTCTTTATATATATGAGTTGGGTTATTTTGCCGGTCTAGAATGTATAGGGCGAGTAGAACGCGTAAGAACAGTGACTTGTTGATTTTGGGCGTGGAGAACTTGGTTTTTTGGCGCAAAGTTGCGTGGGAACTTGGCGACTTGGCTTTGGGCCGCGCGATGTGGCGTTCTAGGCGTGACTGAGCGATTCATGGTGTTTTTGCTCAAAGCAGCGAACTTGACGATGGAACTGACGTGGGGAAAGTGAAAAAAGTGAAGTAGAGGCAAAGGTTTGGTATGGATGGTGAATTCGAAGGTCGTTATTGGTAGTAAAGTGCATAGGTTGTTTGTTATGGTTGTTTGGCTGTGGGACTTTGTCGTTTTTCTTGTAGTAGTAGCACCCGTAGTAGTATTGAGTTAGCCGTTTGCCAACTTGCCGAACTTTAAGACTTTCGACAGTGAATCTCAACGTTTTTAAAAAAAATCTGGTAAAGATTTCTTGGTGATTTCAATAACTATACAATTGCTACCTCTAAGCTGCCGTGAGAACCGATGCAGCTAAAAGTATTTTCTACTTACTTCTGTGAAAACCGACGTAGTAGTAGAGGCCCTTCGCAAAATTCTTTCCTCTACGTTGGTCTTTGATAAAGCGTAAACAGACAGTAAATTTTTCTTCTACTTAGCCAATCGGTAATTAACACAATAAGCATTGATTAGTGATGGTAGTGCCTTAGATCGTTGCATCGTTTTCAATCCGAATTTTGGTCGAAGTAACAGGAGTATTGCATTAGTCAGATGGTGAATGTATTGTTTTAGGTCTAGCAGATCGCTAGCCGGTTTGTACAGTAATTTGTATAGCTAATTGCTTGGCCTATGCCCTAGAGTAAATTGCAGCGTATTGCACTCGACGTACACCCAATGCGGTTAGAATACAAAAGGCAATACACTCAACTTGCAGTTCAGTGTAGTCAACTTTACTGTGTTGTCAACTTTACTATAAGTAAAGCTGACCAACTGAACTGCATATAATAAAACTCAACACCTATAATATTAACAGAATCATACCTTTGTCTTTAAAACAAATTGATAAGTAAAACCCTTAACAGGAAACCTAGACTTAACTTAAACCTTCAATCAAAGCTTTAAGATACCCTGCGTATTGGACAACAGTAATGTAATATTGGCGTGAACACCATAGCTTTCGACAAGCGGTGTTATAGGAAGGGCGTATTCCCTAGTTAAAGACGACTCGTATCGAAGATCTGACAACGGCAATGAAATAGTAAAAGAGCCCTAAAACACTTGTATTTTGGCAGAAAGCCCGTAACGTTAATGAAGATATACGCAACAACTTGTTTAGCGAGTCATATTTTTTCACGGGCCGGAAACCCCAAAAGTTTCAATGAACGAAAAATACGGTACACCACTAAACGGGTAATGCGCCGAGGTATTTTGTGACAGCAGCCAAAATCATCCAAAGAATAGTTAAAAGAAACAGCCCCGCTAACCAGTAAGAGTGCTAATAGATGGTAAAAGCAGAAAATTTAATGAATGAATAAAACAATGAATCAATGAATATATCCATAAAAAGAATACGTAAATGAACGAATAAAACCAACGATAGAATGAACACATAGGTCAATACATAAATAATTAAACAGATAAATAAAAAAATCAATATATATATGAATGAATGATTCAATGAATATATAAATAAATATATACACAAATAAAAAAGTGAATATATAAATGATACGAAGAGTGGGCGACGGTCGGGGTGAGTGAATGAAAATGTGAATGAATGAATGTACAAATAAAATAATATTTATTTAAAACCAATAAGGATTTATGAATTTAATAAATTTCTTCAAAAAATAATGAATAGTTAGACGAATAACGAAATAAAAAAAGAGATGAATTCATGAATGAACGAATGAATGAAAGAAATGTATGAAAATGAACAAATAGTTAACAAGGTAGAAAAAGAATAAAATAATGAATAAATACATAAATACATTAGCAAATGAATAAATAAATGGAAAATGAATAAATAAGTTTAAAAATGAACAAATGAATGAACAAATGAAAGACGAGATATATAAATAAAAAAATGAAAAAAAATATTATCAAAATAATGAAGAAATAACAAAATGAAAAAGAGTAAGAAATGAAGAAATAAAGAAATGAAGAAATTAATGAATAAAGAAAAAAAGACAAGAATGAATAAATACATAAATCATGGAAAAGAATTTAATAAATGGATGTATAATTAAAGAAATAAGAAAATAAATGATAAAGTGAAGAAAAGAATGAATAAATAAATAAAAAAATAAATAAATAAATGAATAAATGATTGAATAGAAAAATGAAAAAAATGAAGACATGAAAAAATGAAAAAACAAAGAAATAAAAAAAAAATTTGAACAAAAAAAATAAATGAATACATTAAGAAGTAAGTAAGTGATCAAAATATGAGAATATTGAATGAATAAATAAATGAGAGAATTCTTGAATATATAGATAAAGAAATGAATAAAGAGATGAATGAATAAACAAAATATTGAGGAAAAAAGTAAATGAAAGAAAAAAAAGAACTAAAAATATAAATGAAAAATAACTACATGAATGAATTAATACATCAATGAATGAAGAAGACAAAAAATATAAATGGAAAACAATAAAACTATAAGACAAATAGAAATAATTCAATGATAAACAAACATAAAACTGGATAAATAGTTATATAAATAAAGTAAGTAGGAAGGAAATAGATAGAAAATTCATAGAGAAATGAATAAATAAATTGTTCAAAATGTTTTAGACGTTGCAACGTTATTGATTCGATTGGTCTCAGTAACCCTATAATTGCCTGGTCAAGTGGTGGATGTATTGTTCTTAGTTTGGCTGACTGCTAGCTGTTCTGCATAGTATTTTGTATGGTCAATTACTTAGCTCGAACACTTGTGTAAAGTAGGTGCATACTGTACTAGCTTTCACGCCAATACAGTAGACACATACAACACAATGCACTTAACTCGATATCAGTATAATTAACTTTACTATAAGCAAAGTTAAATTACAATACTGCAATGACCACTATTCCAAATCAAATTGCTTTTTAGCTTGTATAAGCACGTCAGCGTGGTTAATTAATCTTATCCGGTAAGAGTTCAACTGCGACCTTGTTTACTAGCCAGACGCCTATGAATTCTGGTTGAATTTTATATCAAATTATACCTATCCATACTTGAATTAACCTTGATTTTCGTCTAATGCCCTACGGCCTGGAGGTCTAACTTTATCTATTTCTATAAAAGGCTTTTCCTTTACAGGTCTATAAAAACTTTTAATTTATCTGTGTTAGTTAAACCAGCCGTTATTATTCATTCACTTATGGATTTCCACATTTCCAGTATATCCCTGGCCGCTACGTGACTTAGATGTACCAGGCGGCTTTTCAACGCAACACTCTATACGTATAGTTAGTCTGTTATTGTCTGGAAACCCTTTTAGAGCCTTTTTTAGCCTTTTATTTCTAAAAGAGTTAGTAGGATTATATTTCCCATTAATTAACCGGAATTCCTCGTTTTTCCTACCTTTGTAGGTTTCGAGAATATCCATTACGTCAATCATTAAGTGCTTTTCGTTCCCTGTTTCAAGCTTTGAACGGTATTCGAACAGATTCCTCGAGTTAGTTTCAATTACTACTAGGAAATGAAATCTCTTTTATTACGTGGTAATAACGTTAATGGTTTTCCATAGTGTTATTTTCATATTCAAGCTTGCTATTCAGATGTAGACTTTTATAACTGGTACGTTTCGTATAATAATTTTGCATTGGACAGAGCATGAATGAATCAGGTTTTCAATGATATCAGATTTATCTTCTCTCCTGTTTTTATTATCGTGTGTTATTAGTAAACCGATTAATAAGAATAAGTTGATGTTGTTTAAAAAGTAACCATCTATAGAGATGATAAACATGTCTTCTCATAGGTTAATCTGAACCATATTAATCCCTCGGTTCAGGTTTCCTATTTTACATTTACGCGTTTTATTTTGTCGGTTAAAATCGTTTTTAAGTTGATTCTATACTTGTGCCATAAAAGGTAGTTCGTAGGATATATTCAGAAAATTTAGAGTAGCGATATAGTTTCTACAGGTACGTTATTTCTGGTACTGTTAAGCTTTAGCCACGTTATTTTTGTCGATTATATATAAATTAGCGCCTTTAGCTCTGTGTCAAAAAATAAGGCCAGCATTAGCACTAAGCATGCTAATTATCGATTCGTTAAATTTATGTTAGTTACCTGTTACCAACGTTTTTACCTGCTTATAGTTTGAAAACTTATAATTTTTAATCGCTTATTCTACTGATGTTTTAAAGTCAATCGGTTTAACGAAAAGTGTATCATTAATTTACATACCTTTGAGACTGAATTCATCTTTTACGTCACTAATTACTACAGGACGTTAATTCAAGACTTTATACCTAAACATAATTTAAAGTGTAATTGGAGAGTAAGAAACTAACAAGCAATTGTTTTAACCAATCCTTGATTTGACTCTATATATTGTATTACCGTTTACGGAAGGTATATAGAACGTAGTTTTCACATAAATCTCATTAATATAATGCATTGTAATTAGGTTGCTCACTACGTATATACTTGCGTTATATATTGGTTGTAGAGTATGAATTTTCTGTTAGTTTTAACTCGGAAATTTGCTATCATGGCAATTATTTAGCGCTGACTGATTTTTCAAATCGTTGGCAATTACGTCAAGATATTATCTTTGCCTTTGTTATCATATTCTAGGGCGATTAAGAGTAACTTTTTGTACAGCTAGCCCGTATTCTTGCTTTTTCCCTCATAGATAATTCTCGATTTCGAAATCATGATATTAAGGTTTTGAATGTTGAAGACGGTTTTTTGACACATATTATATAACTCCTCGAGTTAGTAAGCTGTTAATCCTAAAGTTTTCGCTTTACTTAAAGGGTTTACCGAAAATCTTAATAAAGCCTTATATTCGAATCTTGAATGCCAAGATTTCGAATTTTTTTTTTTTTTTTTACTTCTTACTCAAATAGTATTATAAATGCGGTCTAGTATGTATTCGTCTTCTTGAACACCTTCTTTTCAGGGGCTATTCGCGCCGGTAGCGAATCAATAGTTCATCAATAACATATGAAAAAGGTTTGTATTAACTCGGTTGTTTGGTTTGAAGGTCTTTATCGTGAGTTATCTTGATGTAAAGATAAAGATCGGTTCTACGAAAAGTTATAGAGCCGTTAGTAGTTTTAATAATTATTTTAAATTTAATAATACCTCCAGTTTTATATACTTACTCTTATTTACTGGATTCCCGTTACACGATGACTTCACTTTATAATGGCAAAGCAAGTACGTCTATAATCGTAAGGCTATTTCCAGTATCCAAGGCATCATTGACTTGGCGGCGTGCCGATTACTTCCATAGTTCTTTCGGTACTTTATTGTAGATCATAGTTTGTTTTAAGGTAATTGCTAATTAAGGAAATTCACTCGTTACTCGTAGGTACATTCTAATAACCAATAATGTCAGAACTAGGTTATTAGGACCTATGGTATCATTTAGGCCCTTTAACGCCATCTAAAGGCATTCCTATAAATTGGTAAAGGTTCCAATCTCCCGGGTGAGGATTTTACACGCACAGCGAAGTAATAAGTGTACCCTTTTAACCTTTTCAATGCTTTAATAGGCCTTAATATGCTACTGTTAACATCAAACTCCTATTAATTTTCCATTTTCCTAAGACTACGCCGACAAAAATTTAGTACCGGCATTGTAAACGGCAGTGTTAAAAGGTTTTAAATACGAGTTAGTCTATAGTATTTTCATTGTTTTAAACCTATCTATAGCCGATCAAAACTTTCAAAACTTAACTTTATGAAAAGAGGTTATGCAGTTAACGAAGTGAAAAATAGGTTTTTATCGAAGTAAAACTTATTCATAAAGACGTCATAGTTAAAGTCCTCATTATTGTTTAATGTACATTTAAGTGTTTGGATAGCTGAGTTATACGTTTCGAAATGGTATGAAAGTTTTTAGATAATATTGAAAACAATGTATTTCATATTTTTATGCCTTACGGTTTTCAGGACTTTATAAAACTTGTTTATAACTTTATATTTAAACTGCAGGTAAAGTGAGTATGTCTCTGACTTCGTCAAAATTAATACTATAGCTTTCAGAACTTAAGGATTGAATAATAGGTACTCGCACTTAAAGGAGAAGGAGAATTTTTATCCTTTTTAAACCTGTTTGTTAGAGTTAACGTTAATATTAACATAGAGGGTCTTTATATCATTACAACAAAATAAAAGTAGATGATTCAAAGATATGAAATATAATTGTTTTTATAATAGGTTAAATTACCTTTTTGCTTTTTAGTACTGATAGTTACTTGCAAAGTTCTAAGTCATTTTTGGACTGATTAATATCTTTACTATTAACTTTAGTAACTGTAGTACTTTTCTTTCGCCATACTTTGTATTACGGAAAACATCTTATTAAGTATCATATTACCTTTATATCTGAAATTTTACCTTTAATCGTGTGGTCTGCATACGTATTACGAATATTGAAGGTATATAAGGGGTTAGAAAGTTTTTTATGGTGAAGGTAAAGATTTCTACTATATTGACGGTGTAAAAAATCATAGCCAGTTATTTACGGAATTATACCTAGGGATTTATCCTTATACTACTTAATTTATCCATGTGTTTTGTTGCCTTCGATCATTTCGTCACCGTTCATGAATTCGTATCCGTTAAAGTTTAAGATGTAAATGAGGAAATTTCTCTGAAAAGTCGTAATGTACTATATATAATATATCATCTTTTAATTATTTCGTTCGCTGCAAGAGTAGTGAATTGACTAATTACTCGATTTACAATAAATTTAATATGTTTCATCTCTATTACGATGAAAGGTTTTATGGCAGAATGAATTTGTTCATGATTTAACCTTACTAGCGTCAACGCGTTTATTGCGTTTAGTTCAAGGTTATTAGACTAACCCTGAGTCGTTAAAGGCTCTTATAACCGTAATTGTGGTCGACGAAATCAAACACTTGAAGATCATCTTTATTCAAGTTTGTGAAATCGTCGGCTTCAGGGTATATATTAAGTGAATTTGGTATACGCGTGATTATAATTTCAAGTAAGGAGTGTAATTGTTTGAATAGCCTTCGCAATTTTTTTGTAGGCGTTGTAAGGTGTACTAAAGCTCGTCATCACCCGTACTAGCTAGCCATACCTACTTGCGAAGTGTAACTTGGACAATGATAGCTTTCTCTATCACTTGGTGCCATAACATCAACTTGTTAAATACTTAATTTAAGTATATATATTTATATTTCTTCCTTTTATCTTCTCGTCATTATCGTAATCTACGATGTAATAACCCAGCCTGTATCATAATAGACAATGTAAACTTCGTATTCGAAATGACCTTTTATGCTATCATAAACTTCGTGAAAGGTAGTTTCTCTGGTTAGGAAAATTAGGTAGTAGTTACTGGTGTACCTTATAAAGATTTAGGGTATTGTAAGTAAAAATCATACAAATGAAACTAAATTTACTTATAAATATTCAAAAATAATATTATCTTCGTATCTAAAAGGTTGAAAGACTTTTGGTCATATTTTTTATATCGTTTCAAATGATAGCGTAGTCCCTACGAAGCTGATAATTGATTTTAACTATTTGAATGAATCTTAGGACAAGGTAGCGATAATTATTTTAATTATCGTTGGTGTTTCCTTAAAATTGAATCTTTGAGGACTCTGAGTCTAGTGTTAATGGTAATTGTCCATCGCCTAACCGAAGGGATAAAGGCCCATAGTAAAATCGACAATAAGCTCGTATGTATAGGAAAATTTGGTGTGAGAAGGTTTTTCCAGAGTTAAGTGGGCTTGATTAAAATGATAAGTAGTAATGAATACTTAAAGGTTTTGAGGGATTGGATAATCTTGTTTAATGGATTAGTAAAGGGCGTAAAAGGTAATTCCATTTCTCGTATTAGCAGATGTTGCTTTACGTACTTTACAGCTGTTTAAAAAAGTAGTTCGCGCTATTGCGTGAAGCTATTGGATTATAGAACCAATTAATAGAATCTTTATCTTTAATAAGTAAAGGGTCTCAACTTAACTCAGGGTTAGATGGTTCTTGAAAACGCGTATAAAGGTGTCGAAGGTTTTTAATAATTCTTTTTCTAGGACGTGAGTTCTATGTGCATTGCTTAAGTTAAGTTAGCTTGAAAAGAATTTTTAGTAACTTGGCAAAGCTTTCTTATAGCACGTCGATCTCGCATCGTTTAAATTTGACCTTTAGTTTGGATTTAACTGGATTTTATACCAGTTTACAAACATTAATTATGAAGTGGTTGAAAAATTTACAATATTTGTTAAAGTCGTGGTTAAAATATTTACCGTTACTATAATTAATGATATTACTACCGATAAAGGTAATTATGTAGTTTTACAGTAAATCCACGTCGATGGCTTCACACTAAAGGTTCTTATCGTATTGTTTAGAAAAAACCGATACAAGGATTTCGATAGCTTGTAATAGTTATAAAAAGATGTCATCTTAGGGTTTCGGGTAGCGTAGAACTTAGTAAGCGAGGATTTTGGTGTTTGGGCCTAAAGTTGCGAGGAAACTTGGCGACTTGGCATTAAGTCGCGCGACGTCGCTTTTTCGATGCTATTTGGTAATTTTTAGTGATCCTGCATAGGGCAACGATCATAACGATTCAATTCTCATAAAGAAAATGAGAATAGTCAAGTAAAATCCAAGTTTTGGTGTGAAATAGGGAGGTTGTAGGTCGTTGGTATTGCTTAAAGTCGACGGTTGTTTATGGTTTTAGCTGTAGGTAATAGTTGTTCATATATTAGTATCACCAGTAGTAATACTAACTTGGCTTTTGATGAATTGACGGAACTTGGAAACTTCTAATAGTCAATTTAAACCGTTTTAAAAAGTATAGGTAATGATATATTTATATTTTAAGCAGTGATATTATTAATACTTCTCAATTGCTGAAAAAAATCGGTAATTCATAAAGGCTTTTCGTAAAAATCCTAGCTGTATACTAACTGTTGTTTAACGTAAATAGTTGAATAAACGAATAGATGAAAAAAATGAAAAAATGAAAAAAATAAACAAAATCAATAAATGAATCAATGAATCAATGAAAAGATGAAAAATAAATATAAATAATCGGAAAATTAGATAAGGGAAGAAACAGGTAGAAATTGAATAATGAAGTGAAGAAAGAAATACATGAATACATAAATATATGAAAAAATACAAAACGAAATAAATATATAAAGATCATATAAGAGCTGAAAACACGAATACATTAATACATGAATAAATGAATACATACATATATATATACATATATACAAACATACATAAATACATAAATACATACATATATACATACAAACATATATACATACATACATAAAAATATATATTAATAGATAAATGAATGCAAACGTCAAAATTAAATGAACGAATGGATACGTAAAACAAAAAAATGAATGAACTTATAAATGAATGATTTTTTAAAAAAAAAAAAATGAATAAAAGAAACAATTTGTTAGAATAGTACTACATGTAGCGTAGTTGTTGAACTTTGCTGTTAGTAAATTTAACTGTACCGCAAGTTAAGTGTATTGCTTTGTGCTAACTTACCGCATTGGGTGTAAGTCGAGTGCAGTATTCTGGACTTCAGTCTGGGGCACGGGCCAAGAAATTGGCCATACAAATTACATTGTATATCAGCTAGCGGTTTTGAAAACCTATAATAATGTTTCCACTATTTGACCTCGTAATATTACTGTTACTTCAACTAATAGAACCGATAACGTTGTAACGTCTAAGGCCTAATAATACTAATTAGTATTTGACTATTTATTAGATTAAGTAAAAATGAAACAAGTAAAAGAATAGGCTATTTTTAGGTTACGCTTTAATTTAAATGACCGTTAGGATAAAGGAAGGATTTTTGAAACGGGCCTTTACTATTGCGTAGGTTTTTACGACAATAAGAAAAAGATACTTTCAAGTCACGTCGATCTTTAAGGTAATTTGAAGGTAATAATAGTATCTTTATCATAAACAACAGAAAATCATTATTAATCCTTTTGAAAAACGTGAAAATTAATAGTTAGAAGTTTTAAAGTTCGGCAAATTAGTAAACGGTTAAGTTAATATTATTACATGTATTACTATTATAAAACGATTATGTTTCTTAGTTAAAGACTAATGATACCTAGCTTTCGCCTTTTATTTAGAATATTTAATAATAAATGAATATTAACCTTACCCTTTATATCAACTTTTACCTTACTTTACTTTTCTTAGTCTTTACGTTATTTTACTCGTTAAGTTCGCCATTTTTTTTCGAAAAGACTAAATTACGATGAGAAAATCATGTTACGCTACTTTATGATAAATTGGTAAATTACTATACTATCTTGTACCAAATTACACAGATTGTAAGTCACTAAGTTACTACTCAACTTTACGCCAAAGATCTAAATCCCTACGCCCAATATTACCAAATTATTTATCCTATATAAACAAAAACGTTAAGATAACTATCGTAAGTTCTTAAATTTAGGCAATTATCGACTCCGCTTAACTAAACGTAATTGAAAACCTTGAATTGGTTTCGTTAATTATTACGATTAATAACTACAGATTACAAATATTGACGAACTCATATTTAAAGTTTATCGAATTAAATATGTTAATCAGAATATTATCCAAACGCGTTTTGATGACGACTTTAGGCGCGGCGCACGCGGTTTTCAAAACTTTCGCGAATTCTTGAACTAATAAACTTTTGTATTGTAAAACGTAACTTAAAGAACCGTTAAATTCCAATTAAAAGTTAAATTTAAACACAGAAAAACTTACTTATTAAAGGCAACTTTATTTAATTAGCAAACCCCTTTTTCGAATTAATTAAACCTCAGGAATGCCTTTAAACTTCTGAAGATAAAGTTAAACACCCTTCGAAAAACGAAAACCAAAACCCTCCTTGAAAAAAGACCCCCCCTCAAAACGAAGTTGAGAACCTTTAAGACCTTTAAAAGGAATAGACGCTATAGGCTTAACAAGCCTAATAAGTTCAAAAGGCTGAGGAATAGGCGTTATAGGCCTAATAGGCCCAATGAGTACCAGAGATTCAACTCTGATAGTTCTACTCGCTCACGAGATTCTCTAGAGTAAGGAGAGAGCCACTTAAGGATACGTTAAATGACTGGGGAAAGGGATGTACCATTTTAGCTCCATAACTGCTCCCTAACAGGAACTTCTTCTTTCTCTCATTCTTTATCGAAGTTTATAGATAGAATCAGACTGCCTCAAGCAAAATCTTCGGTTACAGTCCCTTTACATATAAACCTCGATTATATGCCCAATGGTGTCTTAGCTGCTTCTTAGCGATTATAGCCTGAAGTTATGCTTTTGTCCTTCGATCCACCAAATCTAAACCCACAGGCTTTGAAGTAATTTCTTAATGTACGCGTTAGGGAACAGCTTCAAGTTGCCTAAACCGCCTAATAATACTACCTTAAGAATTAATGCGAACGATTTACCAACGCCTTACGTATAGAACTAATCAAGCGGATCCAAGTCGTTTGGAAACACGTTTTATACTTAAAATAACGAAACAATAATACATTAAACGCCTAAACGAATAAAATCCAATAACTCGAAGTTGCCGGCACGTTTATAACGTCGGGTTAACTTCCCCTTTAAGAGGTTCCCCCTACGTACGCTACGAATAACGTTTCTGTTATACCGCTCCCTATTAGGGATCACGTTAACTCTCTCAATAACAACAACTCTTGCGATTCCGAATACGATATTAACGCAATTTTTGAGGAACTTTACCGATCTAAACGTAAATTATTTAATGAACTGGATAAAATTCCCGGTGTTTAGTTACGATTTTCGGTGTAAAAAGTTACAATAATACGTAAGCTACGTCAAAACCGGAAGCTTATCAGAATTAAGGAAAATCAACTTTAAACCATTTTCCAATAACCAAAATGCCTCGCGAAAACCGTTATAAAAAGTGACTACGCCCGCGGAAACGATGGCGGTATTAACGACTCCAAAATATTTATTACTATACTTCACATCTACTGTTACAACTTTAACACGGCGAACGTAACTATCGCTCAGCTTACGAAAATAAAACAAGGAATTCGTAAACTATTTTAAGTTTTCTTTACAGTTTAAAAGGTGTTATTCGCGAAATCGGGCGATATAGTTTGGAAATCCGCTACCAAACTCGCTATCTTCAAGGGAGCTATTAATAATTCACTGACTAATAGGTTACTTCCCTTTAATATACCTGCGGATTATAATAAATGGATCGTCCACGTTTGAATTATCGACGGGCATCTTCACAATTTCTGTATTCGTTACGACGGTACTAATATTATCGTTATTGGTGGCGCTTCCTACGGTAGGAATAGAAGCGGTGATACGCTCGTTTGAAATAGCAAGGGCGATATTATCATAACTGGCGTAAACACTTTTCGAACCACTCTTAAACGACACTTTACCTTGGCTAAATACGCGAAATTTTTCCGTCACAAAGACCTCGGGTTATACTTACGTTATAAAGGGGACGGTAATTGGATCCTTACCTGCCTATAGGATTCGGAGTAACGCTTAAACGGCTTTAATAACAAAGCCATTATAAAATTCCATTTCACTTCGACCAAAAACCTTATTCATTTCGAAAAGGGAAAAATGTAGCTTTTATAAATAGTTGTATAAAAAAGGTAACAAAACTTTAATTTACCTTAACTACTTAACCCTAAGGTTTAAATAACTTTCCGTTACTAGTAAATTTATTTTGTAATTTTTTTGGTTTCATACACATTCAAGTAAATATAAATGATGAATGTTATAACACTGCGACAAAGTAGTTTATATACCGTTTAAATTTACCGCGTTTTCCTTCCCCTCTACGAAAACTCGGAAAAGTTACGTTTTACACACTAGGTTTTCCTTTCTGAATTATTTTGTTTAAATCTTTCTTAGACGTCGACCCCAATAAATATCATTACCGGATAAAGGTTGTTTTCATCCCTTTGTATAAAATTACCTTTTTTTAGGTTAGCTCTAAATAAAATACTAATGAGGTACTTACGACGTCGCGAAATAAAAAATATTTTTAAAACGAGCTAGTAACTACCATATTTATAAACGAAGGTTTACGCCTGTTTAAAAAGTACTCAAAGGGGTTAACACTATTAAATTTCGCGTTATTTTACAAGTTTGTAAAGACCGAGCCGTTACTACGCCAGTCTCCGTCGTCACCTTCGAAAATATTAATGAAATACTCGGTTCGAAACTCCTGATCGCTGGTTACGACAAACTTGCTGACGATTTAGAAGAATTCGTAAACCCATTCGAAAAACCCCTCGATAACAAACTCTCTTTTAACCTTTTTCAAACGAATTACGAAATTCTTTTTCATACCGATAACTAATACTAACCTTTGAAAATTCCGTAGAGCCTTTTATATGGTATACCGCGTAAGGAGCTCCTCATATTACGCCAAAAGGTAACTGTACTACTTAATAAAGGTTATATTCGAGTGAATTACTTTTCAACAGGCGTTTAAATCCATTTCGTTGAAAAACTCGAGGAAGAGTTACGATTTTGTATTGATTATCGTAAGCTTAATATTATCACAAAAACAAATCGTCATCCACTCCCTTGTATTTAAAAAACGCTTATAAATGTTTAGTAAGTTAAGCAGTTTTTTAAATTAAATATTAAAGCTACTTTTTCTAACCTTTGTATTCAGGAAATAAATAAATACCTAAAAGTTTTTCGTATAAATTTTGAACTTTTTAAATAATTTGTTACTCCCTTCGGCCATTTTAACGCCGTTGTCACCTTTGAATAGTATATTAATATTTCGTTACGATTTTTTTTCGATGTTTATTTTTATTGTTTCAACAACATTATGTCTTAGTTTATCGACACTTTCGATGACTACATAATTAAAGTTAAGTAAATTCTTAATGTGATAAATGCCGCGAACCTTAACCTATATATTTTCAAATACGAATTCGGTATTTAAAAAACCAAGTTCCTGAGATTCGTTATCGAAACCGGCGTTAATATTCGTTTAAACCTAGAGCAGTTACGCGTTTTCCGGGAATAAACGGCTTTCCTAACGGTTTTTAGAGTACAAGGCTTTTTGAAATTCGCAAATTTTTATCGTTATTTTATTCGCGACTATTGGATGATTATCGAACTATCATTAAAATTGACTTGTAGGGGTATTTAATTTAGTTCAAAGCATAAAAAAAGTTGTTTTTAAATAGTTTAAACTTAGCTCTCTCTCTAAAGCTGTATTTACCTAATTGGATCCCGATTACAATACTTTCTTTAAATCCAACTATTTTAACTACTACTTAAGAGGCTACCCCCTTCAATGCGACGACCACGACTACTTACGCCTAGTAACGAATTACTCCCTTCGTTTATCTCTCACCGAGCATAACTATTAAATCAATGGAAAAACCTTATTTAAAATTATAAGCTGTTTAAAAGCATAGAACGCGAAGCTCCGAGACTTGACGCGCTCGTTTAATATTTGAACGGACTACAAAAACTTGGAATATTTTATAACGATACGAAGACTTTCCAAACGACGAGTCTGCTAGTTGAAACGTCTTTCACAATCACGCTTCCGGTTAATATACAATAAATTAACTGATAACGTACGACCAGATACACTATTACGACGAAATTAGGATATTTTCAAAGGCCTTTCGAACTTATGTTACCTATGCCGAAAACTTTAGCTATTATACACCGAATAGTTTGATTTTGAATCATTTTCGCGTACATTGATTTTCTGGTTAACCGTTGCCAGCGAAGTAATTTTAAAAGATAGTAAACATTTTACCAACGTCGACCATTAAAGTTATTCAAATACCATTATTACATGCGATATTATCAACTCTCACCTTTTACGTACGATACGTATAAGCGACCGACATTTTCTAACGGATATCCGTATCGACGACGACCGTACGCTAATGGTTATAATTTCGAAATACTAGGTAAACGACGATAAAGTTTTAAGGTTACGCGATGCATTTAGGTATCTATTTACGAGCTGCTTATTACCACTTTAATTTTAACTACCTACGATTCGTTACTTACCGGCTACCTATGCCGCAACGCTACTATCGCTATCATTCCCAAAAGTATTTTTGACTAGGCTTATATCGTTTGATCCGTCATTTATACCGTAATTAAGAGGTATATAGCCGTTTAACCGATCTTTTTAAAATGAACGTCAAAAAGGGCATTTGAAACCCCTTCCGGTTTTCAAACGACTCTGAAATAGACTTTGCGTCGACTTTATAGTAAATTTACCTTAGGAATACGAAGGCAACCCTCGATACTTTATAATTATTCCGAATTTCTTAAATAATGAAGTTACTCTTATGGTTATAGTTATTATAAACGTCGAAACATATATGAAATGGTTTTTTAATTGTTATTAACGGTTTTATAGTTCTTTGCGTACGTTCGTTAACTTCTGTAGTTCGAATTAAATAAGTAAGTTTTAAAAAAACTTAATAATATAATTAAAGTGAAGTAACGTTTAAGCATCGCATTTTTTCCCGAAATCAACGGTGTAACAAAACGCGTAAACTAAAAGGTCTTCATGTATTCACGTTTATTCGTGGTTTATATAGAATTAGATCAAAGCTATTTATTACCCAGTTATTAACTAATATTAAATACTAAAGATAGACGCCTATTGGTATTAACTCGTTTCTTATAAACTATAGTTATTACGTTAATTTTATCCAACTCATATAAAGTTTTTTTGTTTCACCGACGATACTACGCATAAAGTGTAAAAACTTTATTTAACGGATCTGCGAAACCATAGAACTCATATAAGCCGTAATTACAGCTACGTAATAAAGTATGGAAAAAGATTTTGATAAGCGGCGTTCCGCCTCGAAATGTTTTCAAGTCGGCAACAACTTTGAGCTTTTCCTTAAAAACTATAAACCAAATAAGTTTTATAAAAAGTTAAGCTAACTTCATAACGAGTATTAGGTAACGCGTATATTTTACTTATAAGTTACTGAACTTAACATACCAGGCGGGAAATATCCTCAATTTTATATAAATTAACTCATACGACTCGCTTTAGATCTGTTTTTAAGCTAACAAATTCGAAACTTTTAACCGTAAATAACAATTATTAAAAACAACGATAATGTAATAAATTCGAAATATTAAGTCAAAAGTAAATTATAAGCCCGTAATAAAACTTGAGTCGGATATACACCACCTTATAACTAACCAAAACGATAAGGTTTGATTAATTGGGTAAGCTATATACATTTAATGTGAAAGTTATTTTCAAAAATTTCCAATACCATCATACTTGATACCTTGAATTGAGTTATGGACTAGTTAATATAATAATAAACCGTTATGCCCAACCCGCAAACAGAATCATTGTGCACTTGACTTTATTAAGTTGAACGGCGTACAAATTTCTAGTCAACAGATACCAAACAAATATATTAATAATAAAAAATTAAAAAGCAAACGATTATAACAGAGCACCTATTTACTTCAATATATCTTCAAAGTCTTACTCTAAGTCCTTACCCAGTATTTTCTTACCCATTTGAATAAATTAGCTAAATTTAACATTGATATGACCTACCTTAACGTTAATACGTTCCGAGACTTTAACAAATTTTTATATTGCTTTTAATAAAGTTTTTAAACTGCTCGTTAGGCACGCTCCCCTTTATATTTACCTGGTTATATAAAACCTACTTAAGTATTGCGTTCCTCATCTATCAACTATACATACCGTAAGCCCTCAGACCGTATAGGAGTGGCGAGGATGAAACTCCCTCCGCCTCGGGTATCAACCTCACGTTACGTGACGCTACAGACTTTTATAGCCTTTTTTATGGCGGTTACCTAAGTTTACACTCTTTTTTGCCGCTTGTTAATACCTAAGGAACGGCTTATGGTACGTAGACTTACCTCTGTGCTAAGCGTTGAACGCCAGATACGCCTCCGATAACTTGTCGATAACTTTATTTATATTCGGGTTTGAATCGAATGGCATATACGAATAACTAGAACTGCGACCCGTGACTTTAACGAAGAAAAGGCTGCACCGAGCCCTAGTATTTAACTACTCGTTAACAAGTCTATCGCGGCTATTGAAATTACTTGCCTTTAGTTTTTTAGTAAAACTTCTTGAGATCATACGTCATTTTATAAACATACTCGAAACATTTCTACTTTCGAGTTCCGTTAAAATACATATTGATGGCACTTAGCGCAGGGAACTCTATGCTCGTTAGTAAGTATAAATCTTCTATAAAACATGTAACTTATTTTTCTAATGGCCTTTTCCACTTTGGTGGCAAGCTAAGGATTTATCGTAACGTTAATGAATGAAGGAAGTACTAAGATTACAAAAAACAAGTGTTATACTGGTAACTGTAAATACTGACGCCGCACGGAAAATATTAAACGTTGAAAAAAAAGGAAGGTTTATCTTTTGTAATTGGGATTCTATGGATTATTTATGGGGAAGGGGAGGGCGTTAGAGCCCCTTTTATGTGACGTTGGCTTGGAGCCTTTCATATGGAACTGTGTTTTTTAGTAGTCGCGCGTACCTTCCTTATTCCTTCGATTCCTTACACCATGATATTAAAAAACAACAAAATGGGAAATAACGATAGGGGTATCTTTGGGGGTAAGGTTTTAGGTTAGGTCCTGGATTGTATTTACGAGGGATCCAACTCTAGTAGTTTTACTCGCTCCTTTGATACTCTAGTACAGAGAGAGAGCCGCTTAAGGATAAGTCACATGACTAGAAAAATGGCTTTACCATCTTAGCTCCATAACCGCTCCCTAGCAGAGACTTCTACTTCTTCAACTTCTTTATTGAGGTTTATAGACAGAATCCGACCACCTTTAGCGATAGCTCTGGTCACAGTCCCTTTACAAGGATTTATAGGTCTGATAGGCCTAAAAAGCTTAAAAGGCTAAGGTACAGGAATAATAGGCGCCACAGACTGAGGTATAGACCTAATAGAGATAGCAATGCTAGTAAGCCCAGTAAGACGGAAAGACATGATAAAACTAACAGGACTAGTGAGTCTAAAAAGCCTCTTATAGTCTAAATATATACTTTAAAAGCGTTGGTTGATTAAAATGTTATATAAAAGGGCTATTTAACAAGGACGAGTTATATTTAAGAGAATAGAGGTACTTTTGTAAACTAAAAAAACTATTAGGCAATGACGGCTAGCGAGATTAACTAGCACGAATAAATTAGAAGCCTATGAAGATTTATAGCGAAGAAACCTTCGTAAGTGTTAATAAACTTGGACCTCAGGGTAACTAAATAATTAAGTTTGATTGAAATTAATTAATATACAATTAGGTAAAATTTAATATGAGTGTTAACTAGTATTGATAGGAGTTTAGCTAGTTAACGAGAAAATAATTCATTAGTAACCCAAAAAGACTGGTTAACCAGATTAGCGTATGAATACAAACTAAAAAGCCACCAGTGTTGTAATAGTACTATATGTAATGTAATAGGATAACTTTACTTTTAGCAAAGTTGACAGTACTATCAGTTAAGTGTATTGATTTGTGCGGACTTACCACATTGAGTATATGTCGAGTGCAGTACGCTAGACTTCACTCTGGGGTACGGGCCGAACAATTGATCAAACAAATTACAGTGCAGACCTGCCAGCAGTCTGCCAAACCTAGAACAATATATCTACCATCTGACTACACAATACTACTGTTACTTCGACCAATCGAATCGACAACTTTTCAACGTCTAAGGCTTACCAACACTGATCGATGCTTTCTTTCATATTAGGTTAAATATAGATAAGCTAAGTAGAAAAACTGCATTCGATTTACACCAAATTCGGTAAGTCCGCACAAATCAATACAATTAACTTGCCGTACAGTCAATTTTACTGACAGTAAAGTCAATCTACTGCACTGCATGTAATACTATTCCAACACTGGCGGCTTTTTAGTTTGTACGCGTACGCCAGTGTAGCTTACCAATCATTTCCTGTTACCACTAAATTACTTTTTTGTTTACTAGATAGACACTTGTTCATTCCAGTTAAATTCCATATTTAATTACAGGAAATTATATTCAGATTGATTTAAATTAACCTTAATTACTCCGTTATCCCGAGGTCCGAGTTTATTTACTCCTATAAAAAGTTCCTTCGACACAAATATTTAAAGGTCTTTACATTAGCCGTGCCAGTTAATCTTATTGTTTTGAATTCTCTAGCAGTCTTTTAGTTTACCTGAGTATCCTTATTTGCTAGCACGTAGCTTGGCTTTATTAGGTTGCTATTTTATATAGAGTTTTGATTAACTAACTCCTTTGAAGTATATATTTCGACTATAAAATGTTTTCCAGGCTTACCGGTCCTATTAGTCTTGCCAGGTGAACCGGCTTTTTTAGGCTTGCCCAGCCTAAAACCCTTGTTCGGACTATGCCTCAGTATGTAGCGCCTATTACGCCTGTATCTTAACCTTTTAAATTTTTTAGGCTTACCAGGCCTAAAACTCCTCTTCCTTAGCCGTTTAAACTTACTAAGCTTGCTTAGTTTGTAACGATTATTCCTTAGCCTTTTGGATTTTTTAGGCCTGCCAAGCCTACAGTGCATATTCTTTATAAAAGCTTTAAAGCATTTCGCTTCGTTTCGAATGGTTTTTTTTAAACAAAGGGTCTTCGTTTACGTTGTTCGAAGGGTCTTCGTTTTGGTTTTTGGGAGTTTAAAGGTTTTCCTTAAGTTAAATTAACTAGAAAATAGTTGTTACTAATTTAATAGATCTTTTTTCGATACGTAAATTTTTCGACGTTTAAGTTTAACCTTCAATTTAAAATGAACGATATTTTATGTTGCATTTTACATGAATAAACTCTTGTAAATGAAGAAATCGTAAAAGTTTGGAAAAATGTCGGTGTTGCGGCTATAATGGTTACTAAAACGCGTTTCGACAATATACCAGTTAAAATAATTGGTTCGGTAGGTTTTAGTTAAGGTCTCGTTTATATCCGTAATTTAGAGTTATTAGTCATAATTGTTGGTTACCTTTAGACGTTGCAACGTTGTCGATTCTATTGGTCAAAGTAACAGTAGTATTGCTTGGTCATATGATGGATGTATTGTTTTAGGTTTGATAGACTGCTAGCCGGTCTGCACTGTAATTTGTATGGCTAATTGTTTGGCCTGTGCCTTAGAGTGAAGTGCAACGTATTGTACTCGACTTACACCTAATGCGGGAAGTTCCTTCAAAACAATATACTTAACTTGTAGTACAGTTAACTATACTATAATTAAAGTTGACTTACTGCATTGCATGTAGTACTTTCTAACACTAGCAGCTTTTTAGTTTGTACGCGTACGCTAGTATAACTTATCAATCTTTTCTGAACACCATTGAATTACGCCATCGTTAATTGGTTAGACCCTTGTGAATTCCAGTTAACTCACATACTGAATTGCACCAAATTGCATACAAATTGACACTATTTAAACTTAACTGCTTTGTTGCTCCGAGGTTCAAGTTTATCAACTTCCATAAAAAGTTTTTACGCCACAAACTATTACAAGGTTTTATTTTAACCGTATCAGTTAAACAAATCACTATTAATCCTATGGAAAACTTTTAGTTTTCCGGCACATCTTTGGTCACAATCACGTGATCCGGGACGTGTGTGCGGTTTATCAACGTAACCCTCGATTTGTTTAATTAGCTTATTGTTGTCTACACAAATTTTTAAGGCTTTATTCGGTGATGCTTTCGTTATGACGTCAACGGGGTATTCTTTACCTTCGATTTATCGGAGTTCTTCAATTTTTCTCCCTTTGTAAGCTTCGCGAAGTGCCATTACATCGATTATCAGTCGCTTTTTAATAGTGGTCCCGAGCTTCGAAAGCTATTCGAAAAGACTCCTCAAGTCGGTACAAATTATCACTGGGATAGGTGGAATACTCAGTTACCTGGTGATAATATTAAGAGTTTCCAATATTGTTATGCACACGACAAAGATTGTTATTATACCGTAAACATTTAAAGTTAGTAAGTTTTATGTAATTCTTTTAAACTTAACGAAGGTTTAGTGATAATGCTAAACTTGTTTTCGTACTTGTTTTCATTAAAGAGGGTTATTAAAGAGTCAATCTGTAAAGACAGTTCGATGTTATTTACAAAGCACCCGTCCATGAAGATTATCAACTTGGTCTTTATAAAGTCGATTAGAACCATATTAATCCCGCGGTCTAATTTCCGCATCTTCCACTTAAGCCTTTTGTTTAGCCGGTTAAAGACCTTATCAGTTAGCGTTTATACATATACCGTAATTAATAGATGGTAAAAGGCTTCTGGTTAATATAAGGTAGAAGTATAGATACCTCGACCATACTATTAGAGGTAATGTTAAGCCTTAACCTCGTTAGTGTTATCCATTATAACCAAAATAGCCCTCTAATCCTTTTGGCAAAAGTTAAGGCCAGCGTTAATATTATGCATGTTGATTGACGATTTATTGAAGTCTAGTTGATTATTATCCGCTAACATCGTTACTAGCTTACAACTTTAGAACTTAAAATATTTAATCGTTTTTTTTTATGTCACATACCTAGAAGTTTCATCAAAAAGAGTATCGTTAGCTTGCGTACCTATTATACCAAAGTTTTCATTTTGCATTACTAAGCGGCACAGGTTGTATGTAAATGATTTTATCCTTAACCTTAATTTGAAGTACGACGAATAAGTAAGAAATCAATCGACGCTTGATTGAAGTAATCCGTATAATAACTTGATATAACGTATTACCGTACCTAAAAGGTAAATGACAAGATGTATTTATAATAACTTCCATAATACGATCCGTTGTAAATCCGTTATTAATTACGTTTATGTTTACTTTATATTACTATTAACTTAAAACTTTCTTTTAGTCTTAATTCATAAGATTAATGTTAAAGCGACCACTAAACGTTAACTAATTTTTCTAATCGTTAGCAACTGCGTAAAAATCCAGTCTTTACCTTTATGACTGTATCCTTAAGCGATTAGATATGATTTTTCGTACGGTCGCCCCGTGGTTTTACCTTTCACCTTTAAATTAATCCTTAACTTAAACATAGTTACGTTAAGATTTTAAAAGTTAAAGTCGGTTTTCGATATAAATTATATAACTCCTTGAGTTAATAGGCCGATAATCTCAACCATTTCAATTTCTTTCAAATATTTTCCGGATGTTTTAATAACACCTTATTCTCGAAGCTTTAATACTCAATCTTCATCATTCTTTTCTTTTATATTAACTCAAGTAATATTGTAAATACGCCCAGGTATATATTCCTCCTCTTTCATATTTTTTTCGGGTGTTGTCAGCGTCGAGAGTGTTTTATCATCTTATCGATAATAGGTGAAAAAAGTTCGTATTAGCTCGGTCGTTTGACTTAAAAGGATCAAAAGTTTTTATTTTTAATACTCTCAATATAAAGTTTATCCCAAGTAATTCTCAAGGAATCAAGACCTTTAATAATTTTAACAATTACTTCCAAGTTCACAGTACTTTATATTTTATTTAAACCCATTCTATTTGGATGGCTCCTATTACATGAGGACTTCAATTTACCATGGCGAAGTAATAACGTTTATTGTTAAAGGATCTTTTTTGGTCTTAAGTGCGTTTTTGACCTGGCGGCGTGCTGATTCTCTCCGTAGCTCCTTTAGAGCTTTGGTGTTGGCCGTAGTACGTTTCTGAGTACTTGCTGAGGGTGGAGATTAATTCTCTAACCATAAGTACACTTTAAAGAATAAGAATATAGGCACTAAGCCGTTAGTGCCTACAATACCATTAATGCTTTTTACCACCATTTATAGGTGTACCTCTAGATTCTTAAAGCTTTTAATTTTCAGTGCAATGATATTATACGTTCCGCGAAGTGAAGGGTATGCCCTTTTAACCTTTCCAATGTTTTAGTAGGCTTTTATAGTTATCTCCTTATACTGAATATCCATTATCAAGACGTTTTCTTGGAATTTCACCGCGGTAAAGTTTATACCAGTATCGTAGAAGATGACGTTAGGTAAACCTAGTAACATGTTAATTTACAATATATTTAATGTTTTTTGGAATTTAAAATTTAGCCCTGTAAGAATTGGTCGTGAATTTAACAAGGTAAAAATAAGGTTGTTATTTAGCTAATATTTATTAATTAATATATTGTATTTAAAAAATATCGTTTTTTCAATATCAATATGACCTTCAAGAGGCTTAGGTATACGTTTACCAATAGTGGTAAAGTCTTTCAATAGCTTTGTTGGAAAAGTATTTCGTATCATTATAACCTATAATTTTAGGACTTTATATAGCCTATTAACAGCTAGATAGTTTAAATTCCGGTGTAATTACCGTATTTCTGGCTTTATTAGGTGTAATGCCACTGCTTCCAGGATTTTACAATAAAACTATAAGTACTTTTAATTAGGTCAAGTGAAAACCTTCAACGTTTCTTGACCAATTCGGTTGCTTTAACGTCTATATTAAGGACGAGAGTCTTTATATCTTTTAAATAAAAAAGAAAAGAGGTAGGGGACTAGTAAATGTAAAAGTAATTGCTTTTAAAATAGTTTGAATTACCGTTATTCCTAATAACGATATTTGTTCTCCTGGGCTAAAGCTAATATTAGCCTTGTTAACATCGTAACAATTAATCTTAATGGCTATGATGTTTTACCTCCATAATATTAAATATTGCGGATAGCCCCCTGTTAAATACCTTATTACCTTTGTATATAACATGATACCCGAAAACGTATAGTCCGCATAACAATTGTAGAGGTTGAAAGTACGTAAGGAGTTAGAGGTTTGGTTAAATTAAAGGTAACTGTCTTTACCACCTAGATAGTATGGGAAGTCGTGGGCGGCTTGTTACTAATACGTACCGGAAATAGTATTTTTATACCACTTGATTTGTTTAGGAACGTTAGCGACAACTTTTACTTGCTTATCGCCATTAACGTCTACAATTTAATATAAATAATATTATTTCCGAACAAAAGAGTATTAGGTGTAATATATTACCTTTCGGTTATTATACTCGGTTAGAGAGTGCCAAGTAAACTAATATCTAGGTTTTTTATAAATCCAATATCTTTTGCTATTATTACGATGATAGTATTTACGGTTAATAGATCCGCCTAAATCTTATTAGCGCCAGTATAGCTAGTACTTAAAGTCTAAGGATAAAGTTGATGGCCTAGATCTTGAGCGTTATAAATGCCCTTAGTAACGGTTAATATAGTAAATATCGTAATATAGTTTTTTATCCACGTTAAAGAAGTTGCAGACTTGAGGGTATATACTAAACAAGTTTGGTATATTCGTTATTACGATGGTAAGCGAGGAAATTAACCGACTAAAAAAGCCTTTGTAAGTGGTATCTCGGTGTTATAAGGCATACTCAAACTTGTTAACGCCTGTAATTGATGCCCTTACCTGCCTACGAAGTGTGGTTTCGCCAGTGTAGGATTTTATCATTACCTTTTGACATATAATCAACTTATCAAACATCTGATTAAACAAATTTATTAGTTTTTCCTCTTTCTTTCTTTTTTGCCATTATTTTAGTTTATCGCGTAGTGACTCAGTCTATGTGATATTGTCTAAGGTTGACGTCTTACTCGAAGTGAAGCTTTATGTTATGGTATAATTCGCGAAACGTAGTTGTTTAAGTTACAATGGTTAGGAAATAGTCTTTGGCGTACCTAGTAAAGATTTCGGGAAATAATAAATGAAAACCAAAAGGGGCAACCTCTATTTATTTGTAAATGTTTAAGAATGGTATTATCATATTGTTGAGAAGGTTATAAGGCTTTTTGTTATAATTATTTGTATTATCCCAAACTTTAGCGAAGTCCGTTAAAAGCTTGTAATTAATGTTAACCATTTTGACAGGTTTTGGAAAAAGGTCGCAATAATAGTCTTAGCACTAAGTGGTGTTTTTTGACAGATAAACCTTAAAGCTTCTAAGGTACAGTGTTAGGGGTAATTGATAGTCGCCTGGTCAGAGGGGTAAAGTCCTGTAGTAAGAACTGTAATGGGCTTTCGCGTGTAAGTGAATCTAAAGGGGAAAGGTTTTTAAGGGACTTAACGATTGAATTGCTGATAAGCAGTGGATACTAATAGATTTTGACAAGGTAGACAATCGTATTTAATTGAATAGAAGATAGTGTTAACATTAATACCTTTGGTTGCGTTGGCGGTCGTTGTTTTACGTGCCTTGTCGCCACTAAGGGCGTACTTCACGTTGTTATGTAAGGGTATTAAACTACTGAGCAGGTTAAGTTCCTTATTGTCAGGACGTAAAAAGGTTTCCGCTAATTCCAATAGAGTTTTCTTAGCGATATAGATATCAAGGCATGTAACCTCTTTCTTTAGCTTGGCCTTAACCGCATACTAGATTATTTTTCACATATCAGAAGTCTAATGATTCAAAAACTCGCGCAAATCTTAAAAAGGGTAGGCGCCGCAGCCGAGCTTTTTACTGGCGCTAGAATCGAGGATATAATAGCTAACGTAATTATTTATGTAAACTTTAGTTTAGGTTTCATTATCGTTTGTAGTCTAAAGTTGTTCTTTGTGAAACTTGGTAAAAATAGTTCTGAGCGCTTTAATTAACTTTTTTCTTATAGGGTTAGTAATAGCTTCAAAGTAAGCGCTGGCGGTAGATATCTTGGCGTTTTGGCTTATATATGACGTGTAGGACGTATAGAGTAAAATACTTGGTGATCTTAGGCGTAGTAACTTAGTGTTTTCGGTGAAGGGTCGCTTGGCTTGCGAACTTGGCGACTTGGTAACTTAGGTGAGGTCGTGTAACGTAGCTTTATTGGCGTGATTCAATGTTTTCGCTTAAAGCAGTAGACTTGATAATTGAAGTAATATAAGAAGTGAAAGAGTAAAGTAGGGGCAAAAGTTTAATTTAAATGGTAAGGTTGAAGGTCGTTGGTTGTAGGTAGAGGGCGAAGGTTGTTTACTATAGACCGTGTAACTTGGTCGTTTTTATAGTAGTAGCACCCGTAGTAGTATTAACTTAGCCGTTTGCCAACTTACCAAACTTTGAGACTTCTAACAGTTAATTTCAACGTTTTTCTTTATGAAGGATTAATAAAGATTTCTTGGTGTTTTCGCTAGCAATACCATGGCTTACTTTCAGATTCTTGTTAGAAGATTAACGTAACCCCAAAGTCTTTTTTTGTTTTCCTTCCGTTGTGAAATTGGCGTAGTACTAATAGAGGCTTTTCATAAAAACCTTTACTCTATCCCAGAGGTCGTTTAACTTAGAGCGTAACCGGCAAGTAGTTTTTTCCTCTACTTAGCTAATTTGTACTTAACCTAGCAGACAAACACTAATCAGTATTTGTAGGCCTTAGAGGCTATAACGTGGTCGATTCGATTGGTTGAAGTAACAGTAGTATTACGTGGTCAGATAGTGGATATATTGTTTTAGGTTTGACAGACCTTTAGCTGGTCTGCAATGTAATTTGTATGGCTAATTGCTTGGCCTGTGCTCTAGAGTGAAGTGCATCGTACTGTACTCAACTTACTACTAATGCGGTAAGAACGCACAAAGCAATACACTCAACTTACAGTACAGTCAACGTTACTGTAAGAAAATTTGATCTACTGTATTACATGTAGTACTGTTCCAACCGTAATAGTTCATAAAAACTAATACAAGGTTTTTAAATGTTTTTTTTTTAATGGGATCGGTAAATACCTCAAATTAAACACTTACGGTAGCTATTTTAGCGTTTTTATTCATTTAAGATAAGTGACTTGACGATCTTAAGCGTAGAGACCTAGAGTTTTGGCGTAAAGTCGCGTGGAAACTTGGCGACTTGACGACTTAGTAACTTAGCATAGGGTCGCGTAGAAACTTGGTTATTTAGTAAAAAGTTGTATAATATTGCTTTTTCAGCATAATTTGGTATTTTCTCTTCCAGTCACGAATTCAACTCTTAAATAGACTTAAAGCGTAAAAATATTAAAGTAAGGAAAAGGTTTATTATAAAAAATATAATCGAATGTTGTTTATTATTATAGGTTATAAATAAAAACCGAAAGTTTTTTATTATAATTATTTAGCTGTAGAGCTTGGTAGATTTAATAATAATAACACCTGTTGTAATATTAACTTAACCGTTCATTAACTTGCAAAATTTAAAGACTTTTCATAGTTAATTTTTATGATTTTAAAAAGGATTAATAATAATCTTTTGGTATTTTTAATAGCGATACTATCATTATCTTTAAGCTATTGTGAAAACCGATGTAACCTAAAAGTTTTTTTTACTTTTCACCGGAACAACCGACGTAACAGTGAAGGCTTTTCTTCAAAATCTTTTTTTTACCTCAACAGTCGTTTGACTTAAAACCTAACTAGAAAGTAATTTTTTTACTTAGCTTATTTGTATTTAACCTCATAAGCATGCAAATACTGGTAATTGTTGGTAGGTTTTAGACGTTACAACGTTGTCGATTCGATTAGTCGAAGTAATAGTAGTATTGTGTGGTTAAATGGTAGATGTATTATTTTAGGTTTGGTAGACTGCTAGCCGGGTGAAGCGTACTGCACTCGACTTACACCTAATGCGGTAAGTCCGCACAATGTAATACACTTAACTTGCAGTACTGTCAACTTTACTGACAGTAAAGTTGACCTACTGCACTGCATGTAGTACTATTTCAACACTGGCGGCTTTTTAGTTTGTGCGCGCACGCCAGTTTGGCTGACCAATCTTTTCAGGTTACCACTGAATTACTTCCTCGTCAACTGGCCAGACCCCTGTCAATTCCAGTTGACTCCCATATTGAATTGCACCCAATTGCATGCAAATTGACCCCAATTGACCTCAATTGCTTCGTTGCCCCGAGGTCCGAGTTCATCAACTCCCACAAAAAGTTCCTTCGCCTCAAACCTTTGCAGGCCTCCACTTCAGCCGTGCCAGTCAATCTCACTGGCCTCAATTTTGGAATAGTACTTACTGCATGCAGTGCAGTAGGTCAACTTTACTGTCAGTAAAAGTGACTGTACTGCAAGTTAAGTGTATTGCTTTGTGCGGACTTGCTGCATTGGGTGTAAGTCGAGTGCAGTACGCTGCACTTCTGTCTAGGGCACGGGCCAAGCAATTGGCCATACAAATTACAGTGCAGACCGGCTAGCGGTCTGCCAAACCTAGAACAATACATCCACTATCTGACCACACAATACTACTGTTACTTCGACCAATCGAATCGACAACGTTGCAACGTCTTAGGCCTACCAACAAAATGGATGAATAAATAAATGAATATAAACCAGTCAATAAATAAATAAATAAATAAATACATACATAGATGTATACATAAAGAAAGTACAAATCAATGAATGAATAAACAGATAAATATAGCCATTAAATAGCAGCTTTTATAATGAAGGCCTTAAATGCCTTCAAAAGCTAAAGGAATATGATTTTGTTTGCATTGTAATGCAAGTTTGAAGGGCGACGAGGGCATAAGTATCGAGGGACAGAATCGCTGGTTGTGGGGGCTATTTTCTAGATGCACCGCTATGAGTCGCTGGACTTAATGTCTTTTCTTCAAAATTGGAATATTTTAAGGTTTATAGCCTAGTCCCTAATCCTTTCTTAACATGGTAGTACGTACATCAATGCCAAGAATGTTGATGTGAGATCGAAGATGGATTTTTCATAATGTGTACAACGATATTGTATGTAACTTCAATATAAAACGATAATAGTTAACTTACCATAATTACAAGTAATTATTACTTATAGTAAAACAAGGTGGTTACCAGGAATAGAGATCAAGGTTTACGTTAAAGTAAGAGTTACATGAAGATATAAATACCAGTTGGAATAGCAGTAAACTACAGCATAGTCTAGTCAACTATACCTACAGCTAGTTGATTATACTGACTGAAAATTGACTACTATTTATGGAATGGACTGCAAGTGTAGTGTACTAGGTGCCCACTTCAAAGTCGGGCGCAAGCGAAAACATTTGACATTACATATTAATGTGAAGTCTATCTAGCGGTCTTCCAAACTTAAAACTTACAACTCATCGACCAATTTCAATATACCCCCAGTTACTTTGACCACGGTGGTTCGAATCGACTTCGTTGTAACGATAATGCCTACAAACACATATTAGTTCTCATTGGGTTAAATACAGATAAGCCAGGTAACAGAAGAAGCTATCTTCCGGTTGTCATGCCTTGTTTTAGCAAGGTAGAGGAAAGAATTTTGCGAATGACCTCCTTTTGCTACGTCTGCTGTTTACAGGAAAGAAAGAGGAATAATTTTCAAGTTTGTTTTCTGTTTTCAAGTACTTAAAAGTTCCGATGATATCGCTATCACAGAAAACACCAATAAATCCTTAGTAGAACACTTGTAGAAGCTTTGAGATTGACTATTTGAAAGTCTTAAAAGATCTTCAAGTTGACAAATAATCAAGTTAATACTATTGAGATTACTACTATTACAGGGATTAGTACTAAAAATTTCAAATCGGGAAAAAAAATTACCGATTAAGTTTTACAACATTGAACTATAAATGCTAAATTTAACAAACAATTTATGCCTTACCTTTTTACATTAGATTTTGTCTCTTTATATCTTTCAATCTTTGTTCCGATAGCGTCAGATTATACCAGAATTGAGACTATCGCTGACCCTATCAGAAAAAAAAAAGAAATTAAGGCTCTCGGTAACACCTTCACGAATCATTACGCTGAAGACATCTGGTTTACGAATGCAAACACATTTTCTTTAGTTAAATACTTTACAAACGTCATCGGCTATTAAATTATCTATTGAAAACCCGTTTGGAACAATCCTAACCTAAAATCGTTTGACGTTTTTCAAAATTGGGTTAGAAAATGTCGCTTGTTGATGTGAAATAAACGCCTAGTTGATCTTGAACTTTAATAAAGCCCTTCAAGACGTAAGTTTAATTATTAAGAAGCTGTTTCATGTTTTCTAACAAGCAGATAGTTCTTTACCCTCCAGGTTATCGATATTTATTCTGACGTAATACGTGATTCAACGTGTTTAGAATCCGTTTATCGAATAACATACGATTTACAAAAGGTTTGTAAGGAGACTAAGGTGAATTTAAACTCGTACAACCGCTGGAAAGCTGATAAAAAATGGTTAGATACCGGTATCCACTATCTTTTTTGTTTTGTTAGTGTTACAGTTCGTAGTTTTCGTTATATATACACGCCCCTTGACCTAAATCCTAACGTAAATGAGGCTGACGAGAAGGAATTCAAAACTTACTTCGCGTTCGATATTTAGGATCCAGGTAATTTGGGTGTTCGTAAGCCGTTCACCAGGTGTTAACAAGTGGTTAAAAAGCAAGTAAATGTGGTTTGTCGCAGAGAAAAACGCTACGAAGGTTTGGAATGCTATATAGAGGAAGGTTGACACTCGTGGCGCGGCGGGTTTAATACTTGTTACTTTCATTCATTCTGGCAGCCTAAAAGCTATATGGTTCCTGGCTAAGTAGCATAGTTTCTAAGTAAGTTAACTTATTCTAAGAGAACGTATGTATTACGACAAACAAGTGGTTATAGAACGTAATTGAAGACGATGAGGGAATATATTAAAGTATTCGAACGTATATATAATAATTTAGGCCGTATTAAGGCTAAATTATGCAAGTGAGTGAAGACGAAGAAGAAATTATTAGGTGAAGACTATGAGGACGGTAGTTTTAATAATATATTAAAGGAGTTTTCTTATCTGATTATTATAAGTTCCGTTTATATTTGTTATCAGTAGAATAACAGCTTATATGTCATGTTATAATGTAAGTTGTAATAAGTTAGGTCCCTTAACTAAATAGTCGAGAAGTTCTGTCGTTTTGTTCAGCTAACTTATATTATAATGCTAAAACATCCAAAACTGCGTTATTAAAAAAGCCCAAGAATACTATGAAAAATTTGTGTCAATAACCTACCCACTTATTTAAGACCTATCGTCTCAGAGAGTCGTAAAGTATGAGGTAGTCGTTCTAGGGTTCATTTCGAATTCGTAAAATGAATTTAATGTTATACTTTTTTTTTCCGCCGTCGTTACCTATAGTATCGACAAATTTCAATTAAAAGTTACGGGTTTATTAGTCTGGTCAAGGGTTCAAAAAGGTTTGGACAGGTTGATGTTCGTAGAACCGGGTATATTTTTCTTTCGAAACATTAGGTTTGACAACGTAGAAATTAACAAAAAATGGTACGCGATACTAATTATAAAACCAGCTTTACTTTATAAAAAGTTGAGCTGGATTAAAGTTTTAAAGGATAAGCCAAACGTCGCTAATAACCAGGAAACGATTCGAGGGGAAACGGTACTTATTAGTGGTTTTTCTCATACGTTACTTCGTGGCCGCTATTACGGTTTATAAACACTCTATAATATCGCGGGTAAGTTAAACGAAATCATTGGTCTTGATGTCCGGCTTTGTAACTGGAACTTATAAACGTTGTACTGGTTGTAAAAAGTCGAAATAAAAGCCATATGGTACAAAAAAACAAATCAATATCAACAGTAATTATATTTTCATTATTCAAGCCAGTTAATAACTAGATAGTCAACGGCTTTAATTCAATTCAGTGTAAATATTGAAAGAAGGTAAATACATTAGAACTTTTTAATTATATTGTTATGTCGCGTTATCGGTCTTGAGGTAAAAGTCATTATTCAAACGTTGTTTCACCTCCGATAAGTCATATAGTCCTTTTTAGAATCAACCGGATGAATTCGACCCCCGGTTATGAACAATTTTATGGGATAATCCGAAGAACCGCCAATAACAATTTTAAAACTGCTCACCATAAACTTCGGCGTTTATCGTAATTATGACTTTAAGAATAATAGATTTACTTAAACGTTTCATAATGACTATAAAGTAACGTGGGACACTGGCATATTTCAAATGTAGTTAACTATTTAATCGAGGAAAATCTTGTTTTAAAGCCGTTTAAAAACCTAGAAAAGCTTAATAAACTCCTTTCGACGATATCTGCAATATGTTATACGCCCATAAAAATTGTAATTTCCTTTAAAACGAAGGATCGCGCGGGGTAACCCGGGTAAAAAGTACGTTTTGAAATGAATAACAATAGTAAAGTCACGGCCTGGGTAATTAGTATAAAGTAAATCTTAAATATTTGTATTAAAGTGATAGTTAATAGCTTGTAAACGAGAATTCAAATACAGTTACGACACCATGATATACCATCTTCGTTTACTCAATACTTCGAAGTTGAAACCTTAAATGAATAGTCGCTATTCATACGAATATTGATTTAAAAAAAACTCCGATCGCATATACGTATTATACGAATTAGTTGGTTATAAGTAAATTTATGGGCAATAACGGCATCCTGATTACTTTGAAGATCTATGTTAGTAAAAAGTTCGTAACTTTCCGGGATAAATTCTTCAGCAATGGTTCATTTTAAGACGTGTGTTGGCGGGAGCTACTAGAAAGCGGGCTAGTCTAGGTGTAAAAGCTACGTTTTCCGGTCTAAGTGGTGTAAGCCGAAAAAAACTTCATTAATATTGCTTCCTGATAATATATTAAGTTGTTGGAATAGTAGTAATTGAGGTGAGAGTTATGGAATTATTTTTACGAAAGTCCCCTACCAATTGCGGCGGGTTTTACAGTTGAAAGTAAAGATGACTTTTAGGTTGCGGCGGTTTTTAACGCTATTGAAAGGTATCGATAGTATTGTTATCGAAATCACCAAGAAATCTTTTCAAAAACCTGTTGAAGATATTGAGATTGACTATAAAAAGTTTTTAAACTTGGCAAGTTGGCAAACAAGTATATTAGTATTATTTAGGGTGTTACTACTGCAATAACAACTAAATTTGATGGTCCCTAACTTTTAACCTTCGACTTTTACAAATCATAATGAATGACATTCAACCTTACTCCCTATATAAAACCTTTTCCCTTAATTCACTCTGTCTTTCTTCCTATACCTTAATTTAATCGTCATGATCGTTGATATAAACGAACCCACCGAGAAACACGAAGTGGTGCTATGAAAATCACGTTACGCGACCTAATGCCATGTCGCTAAGTCACTACACAAACTTTCGCTAAAACACTATATTCCTACGCTCCCAAGTCACCAAGTTTACTCTAAGCCATGCTACCAAATTTTACGATATCTGGAACATCAATAAAACAACTTTCTAGGACCTATTGAGGGCGGTTGAATTCCTTGGAATTCCCTTTTCTAAACAATACAATAAAGAACTTTGAAGTTGAGATGCGAAAAAAGACTTAACGGATAAATATCTTGTTAAATTCATCGGTTGTGATATTGTTAAATATGAGGATGGTAAAGAATAGAACCGTGTTTTTTAATAATATTGGAAGTCATTTTACGAGTCGATGATTAATGTATTTAAAATGGTTAAATAACTATGAAGTTCGAATGAAAGTTAGAACTTCAAGGACGAGAGACTAGAGAATGAAAGAAAAATTTTATCCAACTGGTAAAAGCTATTTTCGAGCTGACTTAACTTAATAAATACTCTTAATACCGACATCCTCAAGTAAAGGGCATTAAAAAGCTTTAACACCCTTATATATGTTTCAAAGAACCTTCTAAACCTTAGTTGAATTAAGTAATTTTACGCTTTAACGATAAAGAGCCAAGTGATTTACTCGGGAGCTCACTTCTTTTACATAATTGCACGGAGTATACTTTTAGGAGCAACAAGATACATAATGCAATGGCTTTGAATATGGTAAAAGGAGTTAATATTGGTGTTTTTCACCAATTAATTAAGTAAGACCATCAATTCCCTCAAAATCTTTCAGCTATTATCACCATCTATCACTTTAATTAGCATCTTCAAGCCTCGTAGAATCCGTTTTACAGAAGGTGTACCTATACTCGCGAGCCTATCATAAATTCTACCATACGACTTTACTTTTCGGTTTAAGCGATTGGAAACTATTTATAATACCGGCTCTTGGAGGCTGTGAATTTGCAATTTCCAGGAAATACCAATAATGTTTTGAAATATTATCTCTATTTTCCCCTAAGACTTGTAAAAATTAATTAATATTAGTTGCCAGCTTTTTACGGATTTCATCCAGATCTAAAACAATTTAGAAAAGTATAACCAAAATCTTAATAACTTTTTCGATACGAATATAATCCTTTTTTATATATATTAAAGTAAATGAATGATTTCATTCCCGGTTGTCACTTAATATTTCCCGAAATACTTATAGAGTATACAGAAGACTATTACCCAGATTTTTTAACTCTAACAACCGCTTTTCGCGAAATTCATCATAGTATAAAAAGATACCTCGAGTACATCATTCACCTTGAATAATAATATACTGAATAGGATACTACGAGGTGAACCACGACAATAGCTAAAAAGAGAAAGGACGAAATACCAATAGATATTTTAAATTAAATATTTAATAAGCTTATACTTTTTTAGTAGGTAATATGGAACGCCTACGTTGGTAAATCCACACTTGTTAAGCAAGTTCAGGTAACTATTACGGGCGGTAATCAGTTTGAATACACATTATAACATTTAGATACCGACTATATATGTTTATTTTTATCTAGGTAAACTTTTCATTCCTGATTTCAATGGCTTATAAACTAAAATCAATTCGTATATAACACTAACTCGGCAACATCTCTAATATGAATGAGGGGGGAAAAAACGCACGTTAATTAATTACTTCTATAGTAAATACGAATATTGGAGATTTTACAACCCATGAAAAAACTTAAAGCTAACAGACCCGAGATAATAACCATATTGGCGTCAATATAATTAAGATTGAATTGGACCGATGAACTATAAAAACTATCATTATAATAGTAATAAAAGATAATAGATTTGAGATAAGTCTGCCTATTAGTTTACTCGATAACCTTTTTGTTGAGCATATTGACCAAAAGGTAATATATTATGTTTAGTATCCTACTAAGTACAGGTAGAATTACTTCAATCATATTGTAGACTTTTAGGGCGATGAGACTATAAACGGTAACAATACCTTGAAAGAAATTAAGTGGTATGAGGATACTACTCCTAATAAGGCTTAATATTCAGGCAACCACGTCTTTTTATATATTATACGCGGTAAAAACCCTTTTTCTTTATCTAAATCAAACTTTTAAACTCTCATATACCTTAAAATTTCGCGATAATTACGCGTATTAAAGGTTCAAAAGGATTTTACCAGACATAGAAACAATAAAATACTTAATGAAAGGCTATTTGTAGTACGTAAAGTTACGAAAAGAAAGTACAACAATCACCAAGATTAATCGCTACAATATTAGTAATGTTAAAATTAACTTCAAACTAGACAAAAAATTATGAATATTAGTTATAGAAGTGATTGAAACTATTCTTGATTTGATTACGTTCTATATCTTAAAGATCTTCAACCCTCATTTTTCAAAAATATAAAAATATTCGGTATTAACTGTAAGATTAACTCTGACGAATTATTCAAAAACGGATGAATTTTTACCCTTACCTTAAATTAAGAGTATATAAGGTTTTATTCTTAAGGCCTTAGGGTAATGATATTAAGCTTAACAAAACTAAAAATACGTGAATTATGAAGATATTTTAATTACTCATCTATTAATAGGTTATATAGAGTCATAAAATTCACAGAGCATCAAGATATAAAGTAACTTGCTTTAAAAGCTATCGAAAATATTTATTACTATTGTTAAATAAATAACGAATCCCCCCCCCACCAACTTTCAATCTATATCCAAAGATGATAATACCTTTAACTGTATGCTGTTATTTAATATATGTGTTTTGAATACTAATCCTATTTTTCAAGTTGTTAACTCCGTAATATTATTTTACTAAACTCAGTATTTAAAGTATCAATCGGTAAGGAATATGTGTAATATATCAAAAATGCAATAGATTAAAACCTATTTGGACCTACACAACAGCATCGTTAATGTTATTAACACCAACTTTATGTAGTCGTAATTTTAGAAAAATTCCAAAATAATGGGAATCCAGTGCACATTGGTATCTATTAAGGCTTAATACAGCATTGGTAAAGTTGAAAGTGTACACGCACTGACTTTCTGAGCATATAATATCCTTATGTTAGAGATTGAAAGCTCTATAGATACAGAGGCACGCTTTTAGACAGTGGTAAAGTGATTCAAAGATATTGTGGACCCTGAAGGCCTAGTACTAATGCAACAGGTCTTTGGAGCATACCCACTCCTGACGAGTGAATATCTGCCATTAGCAAGTGCCTAGAAACGAGCTATGGCCTATAGAAAAACTTTGAAGGGATTGCGGAAAAAATTGGCACGCCGCTAAGTTAACGATGCCCTTAATACCAGGAATAGCCTTACAATAATTAACGGATTAACGTTTACATTTCAAAGAGAAGTTTTTGTATAGTGAAAGGCGGGAAAATAAAATGGTTTATATTAAACCTTAAGGGTCATTAACTTTGAAATTTTTGTTGTAACTAATAGTAGCCTTATAATGTTCTGTACCAGCCAAATTAGGTTTTATATTAGAGAAATAAAGGAGAAAGACCCTGAAGCCAACCGACCGAGCTATCAAAAACCTTGTCTACCTATTTTCTACCAATTAATAAAATACTACCAACGCGAATGATACCGGAAAAAGATGAAAATTAAAAAGTAAAAGTATATATCAGGCCGTATTTAAAATAATACTTAAATAATATGGAAAACTAATGATAACTAAAACGTAATTCGAAAGCATCTACTACAAAACATTATTAATTTTTTTGGAAAACCTTTTAAGGAAAGTGATAAGGTTGATATTAGTGGCCTATTAACTTAATGAGTTATAAAATTCGTACCGAAGGCTATCTTCAACCTTAAAAACCTTAATATTGTGATTTTTCAATCGAGGATTATTTATGAGGTTAAAGGCAAAACTATGTGGAAAACTTACGAAATATTACGTTTGGTCGAGTAAGAATGCGGTAATCAAAGCATGAACTTAATCCTTACGTAATCACCAACGATCAAGAAAATCAGTTTACGTTTGGTGTTCGTTTTAGTAAAAGGTTTACTAATAAAAGCTCAAGCTACGTATATATCGAGTACTTAACATACAATGCAAATATATACGTAGTTCATAATAGACTTACAGCGGATTATCTTATTGGAATTACCATAGTAATAACGAATCATTTACCATGCCGAGATGGTAATACGATATAATAAACTATTATACAGATTAGCTGAAGTAAGTATCCGTTAAATTTTAAAATGTTAATTACAATTTAAGCTACTATTAGGACTGAAAACTTCAATATATGCTCTGTAACTCCTTATAGCGTAAGAAAATGTCGTAGATTCAATAAGTATATAAAACTAAAGATATCATTTTCCTTAAAAGAGCTGGCTTTATAATATCGGAATCACAGGCGATTATAGATTTAAGCTTCAACCTAAAGACCGGTTACGACGTTGGTGAAGGGTAATTGACTTGTTTTAACGGATATTCAATCCGTATTCCTAATGTTAATACCGGCTTTAGCTTTCGTTGAAAGTGATAAGGCTTAAACTTAACTAGAATCGAAAAAACTAACGTGTCGAAGGTTTAAAGGTACTTGAAATAAGGTGTCCGTAACACCTATATCGTTACTTTACGTCTACCGGAGGCCGTATACGACCTATTGATTACTAGGGACAAATAATACACAACAAATAGTTATTTTGACTAGTTTAATAAGAGATTTAAATACCAGATACGAAACCTGAATTGAGGGGTTTATATGGATTCAATCGAGTCATTGAGAATGCAGATAATAATCTTTATAAAAAGCTCTTTGAGAAATAATACCGACGGATCCTTAGAAATATACCTTTTGATAACCTTTGTTAATAAAGATAGACATTGAGATTAATTTAGTTTTATCGATAGTTCTATCCATTAGATCTTTATTAAATATATGAAGATTTTGCGAAACGTATTGGCTTTAAAGGTTTTCGGCATAATAGTAGGTTTTAATGTAGATATAGTATTATAAAACACTACTAACAATTCTATCAAATAGATAATAATTCATTTTATTCTGATATAAATCTGTATTGACTCGAAAAAATAAATTTAAATACATTTTGAATCTCGGAACCACAAGAGCAAAATACCTGATGATTAATGAATTAACACTTTGCGAAACCTGTAAAAGTAGGAAAATCGAGGAGTTCCAGTCGATTAATAGGAAAGATAATGATATTAATATTATACAGAAAGTATCGAAGGACAAAGCCTCTAAAAGAATTGTAGACAGAAATAGGCGAACTATACGAATTAAGGGATACGCTAATAGGCAACCCGATAAGGTCAATTTAAGTGGCGGCAGTTAGGGATTTAATGGAAAACTGGAAAAATACCAGGAAATGAGCGATAGTGACTTACTTCATTAGCATGTTTTCAAAGTTTATATATTTCTGGAGAGGAAGAACGTTTTGTGGGAATCGATAAAGTTGAGCCTTGGATCTTTAGAGCAATCGATAGCAATAAGGGTTAATTTGAGTTCAATCGGGTGCAATTTGATGAGAAAGTCAAAAGGAATTGACAGGAGTTCGGCCAGTTTACAAAGTCATAATTTAGCAGTTACCTGAAAAGATGAGTTTACAACACTGGCTTATACACCAAGTCTCAAAACCGGCCAATATTAAAATAGCAGTAATTGCAATGTAATAAGACACTTTTACTTGAAGTAAAGTTAAATATACCAACTGCAAGTTCGGTGAATTGTTTTATAAAGACTTGCTGTATTGGCTGCTAGTTAAGTACAGTTTACTCTCACTTCACAGTAGGGTATGCGCCAAGCGATTGGTCCTACAATTTACTGTGAAGACCGGCACAAGATCTGCCAAACCTATCACAATATATATACAAATTGACCACGCAATACTACTGTTACTGCAACCAAGCGAATCAATGACGTTACAACGTCTATAATCCTACCAACACCAGTTGTGTATAATTAGCACTTTGATTGAAAACGAATTTACAATGAAACCAAAGAAAACGTTTAAACAAACAGATCTATTTTATGAAAAGTCTTGGTATATTTATATAGTTTTTCAAGTTCTTCAATCCGTTAAAATGGTAAGTGGGTGCGTTGTACTCGAAAAGTCCACAATTTACACTTTAAAACAACTTATAATTACAAGTAGTTTTTTATTGTAAATGTTTTATTACATTCGGCAAGAAATAAACGACCATAGTATTATAACATTTGGTATAAATTGTCACAGTTTTCCCTTTAAAGTGACAGAAATCGAGGACTTGCTCCAAGTAATCGGCTTTTTAAAAGATGTTGCGGTCGAAATCCTATTAAACGAACATTAATTTAATGAAACTAAATTTAAACTATTTCGAAACTAATTTTCATTCGATCCCCCAATTAAAAGTAATACATGTTGGGATTCATCCAATTAATGGCTGAATGATCGTGAAATGATGGCAAAAAAAAAAGGTAAAAGTTATTGAATGCGAGAAAATCCACTGCGTTCAAATTAAAGTAAAAACTACCTGAATTCGGATAATATGTAACTTTTCCGATTTATACGGACGTCGAAATTATCTTTTATAACGATTCCAAGGTATTTGATCTTAAAAAAATCGAATTTACATTTAAATTGATTAAGGTTAAAAACTTCACCAGTTAAAATAATTAATATTTCTTTGAAGTAAATGTTATTATCCTGAATAAAGTTAATCGAAAATGAAGAAAAAGATGTTCAAAGGGTGAGAGTAAAAAATACAGACAAAATATCGAAACTAATTGTTAATATATTCTTAAGAGGTAACAAGTATAGTGAAACAGCTGATTGAGGTTACGTATTATTCGAAAACTATAAAACGTATATGAAACGCGATCTTGTAATCATTTTTCCCAACAATACGGGATTAATAAAAAGTGACTTTAAAATAAAATATGATAAATTTTTCAGATTCCCAAATATTCGAAAATATGTTTTTAATAAGTTAAAATCGGTAACGATTCTTTTGAGGTATATCGTTAAGTCGACGATAATCGAGAGAAAAAATTGATTAGTTGCGAGTTCTAAGGCCAAAAATGCGGGAGTAACCGTTAAGAATTACCCGTTAGTATATAATTATAATATAATAACTGAATGAAAGTTTTCCTTAATATAACTAACCCTTCCTATGACATATAATATAACAATCTTAATATAACCTTTAAGGGTTATCATTGATAGTCGTTCCAAAAAATGATTTTGTAATCGGTGCTATAACGGTAAAAAGGTCGTTTATCCTTTAAAGGTTTATTAAATAAAGGGCTAAGCTATTTAGAAACGTCTGGAAAGTTGTCGGTAATAAAAACGAGTAATTTTGGAGCGAGTATTTTGGAAATAATTTGGAGGGAAATATCACCGCCCCGCGTAATGGTAGTTCAATTCTTCCAAATTTTTCGACAAATAACGACAAATTCCACTGCTCTAACTACTTTCAATGCATTTTATATCGATAGGAACCTTCATTTCCAAATACTATAATTACTCGTTTTTTTCAAAAGTAACACTTATTTTCGAACGGCGTAAATTAGAACTTGATTCTTTTCTGAAAGTTCACTTCAAAAATTATCATACGGTATAAAGAAGATAACACTGGTTTATAATCTTTGTTAGTGTTTATGGAAGTCGACGTTTAAAAAGGGTATAAAAGAAAAAAGCTACAAGGCGCAAGATAGTACGTAATACGTATCATCGTCAAGTCACCGTTGTAAAATAAAGATATACTGTAACTTGAAATTATTTATAAGTCATTAAATTGGAATACAATAATATCTACACGTATTATGTATTTCAACGTGAATAAATTGAATGAAATTATGAAATAAAATGTTAGAAAAAGATCAATATTAAAAGAGTAGTGTGGATTTACTAGGTCGATTTTAAATCATGTTCATTATTATATGCTATTATATATAAAAGTGAGGAAAATTTGCAACCTGGAGAAGGTGAATTTAGATAACATTTTTAAAGTTAATATAGCTCTGGTATTTCGTTAGGTTTAATAAATATATATAAATACAATAACTATTCGTATTATTCCGTAGGTATAATTTAAAGTCCACAAGACTGAAGTGTTTGAAGTGGTCAAAGTAGGTAATGCTCTGTTTAAAAAAAACTCTAAAGTTTTTTACGCTAATTATAATCACGCTTTCCTATTTATCACGAGTTTATATATCACCGTTTCTATATCTGCTATGTGAAGCACTCCAAATACTCACATTAATATAATTAGGGTTACTATATTGAATACATAAATTTTAAATTCGTTTATTAATAAAATACGAGAGAATATTCAATTTGTTATTATTCGCGGGTATATTAAGAGTGAACGAAGTAATAATTAATGTATTATTAATAACTCTTTTTCCGAACAACGTACTTTGTAGCGGACTCCTGAGCCATATTATCTGCCCTCATGAGTATAGTTTTTGAAACCTAAACAAATACATCAAGCCTTTCGAAAATCCTTGTTTTATATTCTTAGCCGCCAAATAGCAATTTCAATCGTAATAGGGGCGTAGTAACAAACGCATGATAAAGTTATAAAGGTATTGAAGTTGTTAATGTCGTCGTCGTCTCTATGGGCGTATTAAAGTTTTGAAACGATTTTTATAGGGCGTTTCAATTAGTGAAAGTAACAGAAAAGTAATATTTTTCAATAATATTAAACTTCCTGTTGGTAGGGCTTTATACGTTTCAATGATATCGATTTGATTTTTCAAAGTTACATTATTATTCTGTGGTTATGTGGTAGATGTATTGATTTAGGTTTGTCAGTTAGCTAGCTGGTTTGCATAGTAGTTTTTATGGTCAATTGATTAGCATATACCCTAGTGTCAAGTGAGATCATATGGAAATTGAACTGTAGTCAAATTTAGTAGGCCCATAAGAAACAGTACACTCAACTTAAATTTAGTATAATCAACTTTACTATATGTCAAGTTGAACCAGGACATTGGAGATATTATTATTTTAACACCGGCGGCTTTTTAGTTAATGCGCGTACGCTAGTGTAATTCACCAATCTTTCCGGGTGAACACTAAACTACGACCTTGTTAACTGGTTAGACCCCTATTATTTTCATTTTAACTTCGTGCTAAGATGTATCAATTCGTATGAAAATTAACCCCAATTGCCGTTAGTTGTTCAACGGCTCCTAAATCCGACTCTATCGACTTCTACAAAAGGTTCTTCTGCTATAGGCCTATAAATTCCTTGACTGTATCCGTAACAATCAAACATGTCAATATAGTTAATATCGTTAATGGCCTACCAGTTTTCCAGTTTACTAGCCCACTTTTAACCCCTGGTACGAAATTTCAGCTTACTGGGCGGCCTATTAATGTAGCCTTCGATATTTATAGTTAGTTTGTTGTTATACACAAACTTTTCAAATGCTTCATTCGAAAACGCCTTCTTCATGACATTAATTGGATTATCTTTGCTATTAATCTATCTAAAATTCTTAATCTTCCTCCTTTCGAAGATTTTATAAAGTATTATCCCGTTAATTGTTAGGGGTTTTTAACTGATAATTCCAAGTTTCAAAAGATATTCGAATAGATTCCTGGAGTCAGTATAAATTACCACCGTTATTTAAAGAATATTCAGTTAGCTAATGATAAAGTGATTGATTTCCTTGAATGACATAATTATATTACGTACTATTATTATAATATAAAACATATACCTAACACGTTTTCTTTAATACTTTTATATTTGATAAATCTTCATTGGATTAGGCTGCCTATAGTGTTAAATTGTTCTTCCCTGCTATTCTTAGTAATAAGGGCTATTAAGAAGCCGATCTGTATAACTAAGTGGGTTCTATTTATGAAAAACGTTTTTATAATGATTGTTAACATAGTCCTTGATAGGTCGATTAGATCTATATTAATTTTTCAGTTCATATTTCGCATCTATTATTCTATTTCTTTCATTGATCCGGTCAATGTAGTCACTTGTTAAAACTCACGTTTACACCGCGATAAAATGGGTTTGAAAGTTCTCCGATTAGTATAGAATGGCAATATAGCTGCTATAGGCACGATATTTCAAGTACCGTTAGACTTTAACTATGTTAATCTTATCTATTTTAGTCAAATCAGTGCCCTAACCTTGTTATAGAAAACTGAGATTAGTATTAACACCAATAACACGATTTAACAATCCATTAAAGTCAAGTAAATCACCCACCGCTAAAGTTGTTACCGGCTTGTAATTCCAAAATTTAAAGTCTTAAATCATCTCTTTTTTCAATACTGAAACTCTAGTTGTTCTGACGAAAAGCGTATTGTAAATCTGTATATCTATTAGGCTGAAGTCCGTTTTTTTCGTTACTAATAACTACGAGTCATATATTGAAGGCGTTATACCTAGCCATAACTTAATTATTACTAATAGGTGAGATACTAGGAAACTTTTGCTTTATCTAATGCGTATGAAAGGTTCATACATTATATTACCGATTTATGAAAGTATAATAGTATTAATTTATATGGTATTTTTGTAATACGATTTGCTATTCATATATTGTTCATGACGTATAGGTTTACATTATGTATTGGTTATGAAACGTAAACTCACCTTCAGTCTTGGTTAGTCAACATACCGTTAAAGCGACTACTAAACCCGACTTGAGATTATATAATGATTTAGTATTTACCTTTATCGGCGTATCCTGATGTAAATCAACGTAATTTTTCAAACAGCCGCACCGTATCTTTTTCCTTAACCTCGTAAATAATCCTCGACTTAAAAGTTGTTACTTTTGATTCTTAAAGGTTAAGATCGGACTTCTATACAAATTATACAAATTTTTGAATGAGTAGGCCGTTAACCTTGATGCTATCGCTTTCCTTAAATGACCGGCTAGAAGTCTTAATAGTATTTTGTGTTCGAAGTTTTAGTGTTAAGTCTTCATTATCCTTTTCTTTTCTATTTACCTATGTAGCATTGTAGATGCGTTCTGTTATGTATTCTTCGTCTTTATCGTTCCTCTTTTTTATGGGTCGTCTGCGCCGAAAGAGTTTCATTACCTTTTTTATCACAAGTAAAGGAGGTTCGTATTTACTCGCTCTTTTAGTTCCAAGGTTTGGTCTTTAGTAGTCCTAATATAAAGCTTAACGTAGGTAAATCAGAAAAAATAGAGGATATTTAACAGTTTTCACAATTACTGTCAAGTTAACCAAATGTAACTTTTTTTATTGGCCCTTCTATTTACCTGGCTTCCCTTATACTAGAACTAAGTTTTGTAAAAATGAAGTAAGTACGTCGATCATTATAGAGCTTTTTTGGTATTAAGGAGGTTGTTAAACTAGTTGCATAAAGATTGGTTTTGTAATTCCCTTACTAATTTTCCATAGTCTATAGTTCTCCATTAATTTCTTTTCAATAGCAAAGATTTAATCGCCAGGAATGGGTATGTCCTAAAGACTAGTAACGTTGGAACCAGGCTGTTAGGGCTTATAATATTGTTGAAGCCCTATACCTCTATTTAAAGGCGTGCTTTCAGATATGTAAAGCTTCTTATTTTCAGCGTAAGGATATTTTTCTCTTGAGTAAGTAGATTATATACCCTGCTAACTTTTCCAATGTTTTAATAGGTCTTTATATATTCCTATTTACACTAAATACCCATTATTTAAGTATTTTCCTATGATTCTGCCGCCGTAAAGTTAGTTCTAGCATTCTAGACAACGATGTTATATGGACCTATGTACATATTAATCCACCGTATATATTACTAAAGGGATTTAAGGAATTTGGCCTCGTTAAAAGAGGTTACGTCGTCAACGAAAATTTGAACATATATATTATTCGAAAGAAATAAATTAATAAAAACCTTGTAATTCAAGTATTCATTGTGTATTGACGTAAATTTAAAAATCGGGGGATTTTAATATATGTTTAAGAATTATAGTAAAGATTTTTATAGGTTTTTATGGTAAACTATTACATATTTTATATCCTATGGACTTTGGGAGTTTTTATAACCTATTAACAGCTAGGTAATCTAAGTCTCAATGTAATTGTTGTATCTCCGGCTCCGTTAGGTTTAATACTACTGCTTTAGGGCCTTGAAAATAAAACCTTAAATACTACTATTTAAAAGTGAGGGGAAACCTTCGATCATTATTAATTGGCTTGTTGGCGTTAACGTTAACGTTAACGCTAACGTTGAAGGTTTTTTTATATTGCAAAAAGAAAAAAAGGGGGAGGTAGAGGACTTAAGAATATGAAACGTCATCGACCCCATAATAGTTTGAATTACCGTTCTCCCTAATAAAGATAATTATTTTCTTGAGCCGAAGCCAACACTTGTTTTACCAGTATCGTAACGATTAATCTTAGTAGTTATAATAATTACCCTTCGTAGTGTTACATATTATGAATAGCCCACTATTAAGTATCCTAATACCCCTATATCTATATAATAACTTAAAACCTATAGTCCAAATAACGATTGCGAAGGTTAAAAGTGAACAAGAGGTTAAGGGCTTGATTAAGGTTAACGTAAGGGTTTTGAAAACCTGAACGATATAAGATGGAATGATCGGCTAAATATTAAGCCGTGTAAGAAATAGTTTCTTTATGTTACCTGATCTGCTTATGGGCAATATCTCCGTTAATCAATTTGTCGCCCTTGAGGTTTGTGACTTGGTTTGAGTAATGCAGATTAAAAGTGGTAATACATTAAATATAATATATTACTTATGTGCTCGTTAGCCAAGCAAAAGAGTGCCGAGTGGATGAATTATTCAAATTATTATAAATATTCCATTTTTTAACACTATTACGATAATAATTCTTATGGTTAGTAGGTTCGTTTCAATCTTTGCACTATTAGCGTTTCCATAGGTATTACCTCCAGTCTGTAGGCAATAGGCTAAACCTTAAGCATTAAGGGAGCCATAGCCGTACTTAAAGTCGACGTAATTGACCACCGCAACGTCTTTTTTATTCAAGTTAGGGAAATTGCTAGATCAGGGGGTTATATCAAGAGATTTTAGTGTACGCGTAATCACAGTTATTAACTAGGCATGAAACTATCAAAAAAAGACTTTTCAGGTATTATTTAGACGCTGTAAACCGTATTCAAATTCGTTAGCCCATAACTGTTACCTATACCTGCTCGCGAAATATGGCTTAACAGCATAGGTTTTTCTCATTACTGACTAGTATAATTTCAACTTGATAAATATATGTTTATGTACATCTAGTATTATTTCCCTTTTTTTTTCATCGATATTATCGTAGTTCCTTGTGTAGTAGCCTAATTAATATAGTATTAGGTAAAGTATACGTCTTTTTTGAAGTGGCTTATCATACTATTAAAAACTTTGCGAAAAGTAAGGACTTAAGTTAAAAAGGTCATATAATAGCCCCTGAAGTACCCTGAAATTTTTCCGTGAAATAATAAGTAAAACCTAAAAGATAGAATCCTTATTCACTTATAAATGTTTACAAAGGGTATTATGTTCGTATCGAAAAATTTATAAGGCTTTCCGTTATACCTCTTCACGTTGTTTCATATCTTGACGAAATCTGTTAGTAATTTGTAATTGATCTTGATCATTTTGATAAGTTTTAGGGGTAAGTCGCGATAGTTATCTTGGTCTTCTTTCGTATTTCCAAGCTATTTAAGTTTCAATACCGCCTAGTCACAGTTCTAAGCGTAATTTCCAGTTGGTTAGTTCAAGGAGTAAAGCTTTATAGTGAGACTTGTGGTAGGCCTACGTGTGTAGGTAAACCTACCGTAAAAAGAGTCTTAATGGACTTGTAATTTAAATAGCTAGGGGGAAATTGGGGCTTAAAGGTTTTAAAGAACATGACAATCTTATTTAATTAACTGGTATAAATCACTGACATTAATTCCTTTGGCAGCATTGGAGGCTGCTACTTCATGTACCCTACCGCCGATAAAAGTGTACTTCGCGGTTCCATGTAAAAGTATTAGGCTACCGAGTAGGTTAAAAGGTTCCTAATCGTTAATACGTAAAGAGGCTTAACTTAGTTCAGGGTAAAGAAGAGGTTCTCTAAAACGTATATAAGGGCGTTAGGGTTCCTCAATATCTTTTCCCTTAGAGCATGAATTTTAAGGGTATTTCTCAAGCTAAGCTGAGGCGAAAAGTGCTTACGCTAACTTTGTAGCACGCTATACTTGAAAGTATATCCATCGTCACTTAAATATTAGCTAAAGCCTCGAGTTGACCTCTTTTTAGATTTTCTTAAACAGATTAATACTCTAATCGTCGCAAATGATTGGTTATTTACGCCAAAAAAAATTACAATATTGGTATTTTTTTTGGTTTAATAATATAATACATACTGAAATAATTAAAGTGGTTTTACGTTTAGTTCTTATCGATACCTTACAACTAATGATATTGGTCATAATACTTGGTAAAAGAAATTCTTAGAGCTTTAATTTCTTCTTTCGTAGTAGGGTCGATAATAGCTTTTAAGTAAGTGTTGGCGATAATTATCATATCGTTTTAGTCTATTTTGGACCTGGTAAACGTGTAGGACGAAGGACTTGTCGATTTTAGGCGTAGGGATTTGAAATTTGTCGGGTAAGAACTGAATAATTTAGTGTGGAGTCGCATAACGTGATTTCTTCGGCACTACTGGTCTATTTATGGTGTTTTCCCTTGAATCAGCGATCTTAACGATTCAATTAGCATAAAAGAAGTGGAAATAGTTAAAAAGGGACCAAGTGTTTTTATGAAGTGTAAGGTCGAATATCGTTTATTATTAACGGTAAAGGGGGAAGGTTATTTATTATTTTAGCCAAAGAAATGGTTCTTTTTACAATCTCGGTACCTTTAGTACTACTGACTTAGCTATTGGCCTATTTGTCGAATTTTGAGACCTTGGAAAATTAATATTATCGCTTTTCTTTAAAAATAATCCATTAAGATTTCTCGATGTTTTCAAATAAAATCCCCTCGATTATTTGGAGATCGCCGTTGTTGACTAAAGCAATCCAAAATTATTCTTTATTTTCTAGTCGTTGTAAACTAATGCAATACTAATAAAAGCTTTTCGCAAAAATCCTTCCTCAGTCCTAGCGGCTATTTAATTCTGTAGAGTGTAACCGGGAAGCAGTGTCTTTTACTTAGCTTGTTTGTGATTAACCAAGTAAGCAATAATCATTATTAGTAGGTCTATAAACTTTGCAATATTGTCGATTCAGTTGGTCGAATTAACAGTATTATTGAGTCGTTAAGTGGTAGATGTATTAATGCAGGTTTGGCAGACCGCTAGCCCGTCTGCGCAGTAATTTGTATAGACAATTGTTTAGAAAATGCTCTGGTGTAAAATGGGGAAATATTGCACTTGAATTACAGTCAAATATAGTAGGCCCACACAAAACAATTTCTTCAATTTACAGTCAGTATATTCAACTTTACTTTGAGTGAAATTCATATACTACACTGCAAATACTACTATTCCAACACTTTTGCTCCTTACGTAATTTTCGTAATATCGTAGGTTTTTATACCAAAAATCGTAACTTATTATTGAAAACTTTAACCGGTCAATCGAAATGTCCATATTCGGTTGTTTAAGTTTGTTAAATATGTCTCCTATATTAAAGTCACAATTATAAAAGTTTAAGTCGTCGTCCTTAGAAAAGTTAACCCGGTTCCCTTTATAAAGTGACGTGATAATTACGTTATTGTTGGTTATATAATAAAAACCCCTTAAATAGGGTTTTGTTTCAAAAACGTAAACGTATGAGTAGCTTCGAGCAACTGGATTGTATTCGATATCGTATTTTGTACGTCGAAATTTGGCTTTGAGGTGTATAACGTATTTCTGGATAATTTGATTCCGTTTTACGTGCTTGAACAGTAACGAGTAGATAAAGCGTCCGAATTAAATCATAATATATATATATTAAGCCGTATTGCTATTTTAAATATACTTCCTAACGTGTTAAGTGAAAACTCCATTTCAATGTCTAAGGGTCTAAATTCGATGGTTTGAGAAAAAATAGCCCAAAGTTATAAATATTAATAAACAGCTAAGATACTGTCAGATGAGCAAAACAAGATTTATATTTAAATGAACCAAAGCTAATGTTATCACGTTAAAATGACGGATTTCTTTAATAATCCTAGATGAAAAAGGGAAGAGAAATCATTAGCAAGGAACTTTTACGATGCTGCACAAAAGGAGTGGTCCGGTTACGTAATGTATAAGGGCATATTTCCGTATGGCTTACGAACGGCTTCGAAGCATTTGAAAGACGTAACAATGACTAAGGCTAAGTCCCAGATAATTACTAGTCTAGGCATGAGCTTATAATAACATATTACATAAGTTGTAAACATGTTGAACCCAACTAATACTATTTGCAAAAAGCTCAAACTAGGGAATATGATAATTATGCCGGAAATAGGAAACAGTATTCCTTTTCGAAAAGATTTTGAAATTAGCTACGTAAATGAACTTTAATTTCATACATATTCAATTAATAGTAAATAAGACTATTCTTGATAGGGCTTTGGACATTGCAACATTTTCAATTCAAATCGTGGTTGAAGTAACACTAGTATTGCATGGTCAGATGATAGATGTATTGTTCTAGGTTTGGCAGACCGCTAGCCAGTCTGCACGGTAATTTGTTTGCTCAATTGCTTGGCCAGTATCCTAGCATGAAGTGCAGCAAACTTCACTTGACTAACATACAATGCAGTAGGTCCGCACGAAGAAATACACTTTTGATTAATATATTATACTATTCCTGAGAGTAAATGGAAGTTAGTAATATATTACATTTGGTTCACAGATACCTTAAACTGAGAATAAATTGAATGTTTTTCAAAATCTAGCTGTATTGAGGGTAAATAGGAGATCAACGTGCCTAAATTTTTCAATTGATACGAAAATATTGAACCCGATTCGATAAAAACGTAATAACTCGGCGATCACCCGCGTTTTTATACCGCTTGAAAAATAAAAATCGTTATTATTGATGTAACAATAAACCTCTAGTCTTATGAATCATTTACTATGCGCGATCGTTAATTAAAGTAAACATTTTCAAGTATGATTCTAAACATTGAAATAGTATGATTTTTAATAACAATTATTCTTAATATGTTGCATTAATGAATTATAACAATATTATTACGAAACTAAATTATATGGGTATTAGTAATGTTATCTTTAACTTTAACTATAACAAGGCGTTTTACTATAATTAATCCTTATTACTAGCGTTGTTCATCTTCCTATTTTCTTTATCTTCGAATTCCCCACCTCTTTTTTCTTTTTTCTTATAGATAGGAGAAACCATAACGTTAACGTTAATGTTTGATTTAATCAATTTTTTAAAGTTACAAGCGATTCAAAAATGTCATTCAATTCAAAATAAGAATTTTTTTGTATTACCTCTCAAAGTTTAATACAGTAGTATGAAAATTTACGTCATTGAAAATTCGTTATCTAGATCCCATATTTTACTACATGGCGACTTACTTACTATAAAACGACCTTAAAGCATCTGGTTCTTAAGATATGAACCTCTTAAAGCTAAAGGCAATTGAAAGGCTTCGTTGTTACCTTTATATACACATATTACTACTCTTAAGACTTAAGATTACTGAAATGATCACACTAAATACCCGTGAGTATATAGAAGGTGTCAGAGGGTTTATATTATCAAGAAGGTAGCAGAGGTGCTGAGTGAATAATATTGCAACCGTGCAAGTAATGATCAAAAGCCGTGAGGCTATTCAGAATATACTGAGACTGAATACTTAAATTTACAACTGAAGAGCTATGAAAGAAATACGATCTATGTAGTGCTAACTGTGTCCTTATATCTTTAATCCTTCATACGCCTTCAGTGCTGGATCATGTTGGATCGAAACATGATCCCAATGATCCTGGATCTGTTAGATCGAAACATGATCCCAATGATCCTTAGTGCGTAACCCTAACCCTAAGGTTGCTGACATAAGAGATATATCCCCACCTGCTGTGTTGGACATCAGGTTCTTAGTGGCTTAGCCCCATACTGGCTTGTGTTCTGCCTCTCCGATGTTCTTGAGTCATAACAATTACGTTAAAATAAAATTAATACTTTAACTTTAATGTTATTATAAACGAGTTTTACCTTCATGGAAAGCTTAGATTTTACGCTATTTACTTTGACATGGCGTTTCATGGCGCTGTATTCTTCAAAACCATTATAGCGAAGGAAACATAAGGAGCACTACGTATATTGTGGATTCAGGCGGTATTTCAAAGATTAGAACCAATTGGTAGCCGGCTATGCTGGCGTACTGGCACAAAACCAATAGCCGACAGTTTTTAAATAGCAGTAAATTTCAATACTGTTGAGTTAATTATCATTCAAGTCAGTTAATTATACCAACCGTAGATTCAGAAAATCTGTAGGATTAATTGTAATCAAAGTATACTAGGTGAATACTTTAATGTGTAACATAGGATAAACCGTTTAGCCTTACATATGAATGTGTATACTAGCTAGCATTCTGCTAAACCTAAAAAATTCAACTCGTTAATCAATATTAATACAATACTACTTGCTTCGACTATAGTAATTCGAATTGAATACTTTATAACGATAAATACTTAATAATAATAATACTTTATTTAGAAAGATAATTTGTAGAAAAGGTGAAAATTCAATTACTACCCTGCCAGTTATATCATTATCCATAAAATAAAAGTTAAAATGATAGGACTCGAAATTGAACATTATTATTCATAAAAGCAGCCCCTTATCGAAGGACAAAAGAGACAATAAGCTGCAATTTTGACTCTCCAACAACAGATTGAAACATTCATTTTCAAAAAGATATCATAAAATAAATTATAACGACTTTAAAATCAATTTCTTGCGGGATCCCATAACACAAGTTCTTTTTTTACGAAATATATTGATTTTTGGAATAATAGTAATTTCAATTTAGCAATTTTACATTACTAAGAGTAAATATAACTGTACTATCTACAAGTTATATGTATTATTTTGTGGGTCTGCTGTATGAAAGGTAAGTTAAGTATAGTATATGCTCGCTGTAAAATAGTGGATAGACTTGTCAATTAGCCATGTAAATCACTATACATACAAGCTATCGGTTTACTAAACCTAAAAAAAAATCTACCACTTAAATAATGCTATACTACTATTATTTCAACTAATCTAATCGACTACATTGTAATATCTATAGTTATACCAACACCAATTAGTGATTATTGGGTTAAATACAAGTTCGTCAGGTAAAAAAGAGGCTACTTCCAAATTTTTATTCTTTGGATCAACCTAAGGAACAGCAAATGATTTGCATAGGGGCTTATACTAATATGCTAAATTTAAAGGCGTGAATAAATTAAACCTTCGGCTTTGTCATTTTCCACAGTATATTAGATGTAGTAATGGTATCGCTATGAAGAACAAAAATAAATCTTAAAGGGCTGTTGAAATAGCAGCAATTTCCATATAATAGGTCAAATTTACTTATAATGAAGTTGACTATATACACTGCAATTAAAGTGGATTGTTTGTAAGCCTACTGTATTTGCTTCTAGCCAAATTTAACATGCGCTAATATCTTACAAATGAAATAGTTGAAGTATTTGGCTATATAGATTACTATGTAGACCGGCTACCTATTTGTCAAAACTAAAATAATATACTGTCATTTAACTATATATTACGAATATTATTTCAACTAATCGGATCGATAAATTTTTACTATTAAAACCCTAACAATTCTTTTTAGTTTTTATTTGGTTCAGGTGAAATAAGATAAGTAAAAGAAAGAAATATTTTTCAGTTATGCTCAACGTTATGAACGACGTTTAGTGTTGAGAAATAAAATTTATGAAGGACTTTCATTGGACCTACATTAGTTCAAATAAGTTGAAAGAAGAAAACGTTTTTAAATTACATTAGTTTGTAATTGTAAGTTGGATATATATGAAGGTATTGTTACCAACAACACTCAAGATATCTTTACGTATGTTTTTGGAATGAACAGGTTGAAATTTAACGTTGAAATTCTTTAAGTTCGTCAATCTACACAACGGTGAAATAAGTATACTGTTAGTGTTACTATGGCAATGAGGACAAAATCCTACGATATATAACGATAATATATTGCCTTTAACCATTGCTGATATTAAATGAACCTTAATTGTACCCTTTACACCAAACAGTTGCCTTGACTTTACTTTTCTTTTCTTTTACTTCAACATAATCGTTAGGATCGTTGCTTCAAGAGACATTATCGAAAATCACCAAGCTGCGCTTAACAAGATACGTCGCGCGATTTTACACTATATTTTACAATCTGCACGTTAATAAGTTAAGTTTACCTCACTTCAAATCAACGAGTTCTAAGTTAACCAAAACTTCAAAATAATACTTAATTACTAGCTATTGAAGTTATTTAGAGCTTAGGACCTCTATTTTCCAGATATTACGACAAAGAGCTGTAGGGGTTAAACGTCACGAAGACTCAACGGGGATATAATTGTTTAACTTTATAGATGACTATAAAACTAATTAAAAGAGTTCTGATAGCATTAACCGTGGAGACCGCGTTTTTCATAGGTTTCATGATGGTTTCAATTATTAAATCACAATTGTATGAATAATAATTTAAAATAGAGTTAATTTGAGACCAGTGTAAGAATTTAAACGACAAAGAGTTCCCGAATGATGAAATAGTGACGTAAAAATGATGTAAACCGTTTTAGACCCAGTTTCATTTGAGAAATGCCTTTGAAATGTACGATTTAAGAGGAAATGTTTTGAAGACTTCCAACTCCCCTATACTAATTTTAACGGATTTTCCCTTTACCTTTAACTTAATTAAAATTTATTATACTTTATCAATAAAAAACCCAAAAATCTGTTTAGCAACTCAAAATCTTTATGAAATAGCAAGTAGTATGCCTTTAATGAACATACAGCGCACCAAGTAACAGCTATAAAAGTAGTAAAAGATAATAACGTCAGCGTTATAGGTTAATCAAATGAAATTTCCAAGTTATTTAAAACCTTTTTATTGACTAAGTTCTTATTATCCCTTAACCCTTTACTCAGAATCGTTAAGTTCCCTAAATTGAAGTCTTCTATAGAAAGAAATATTATACGCCTAAACTAATTATAGGTTCGCTTATATAATTTTACCTCTCAGTTGAAAGACTTATAATTACGCTTAACATCGAGATTTCGAGGCTTTAAGGCTTTAACTTTAGGGAAATCAAAACGAAAAATGAAAAGATTATTATGAATTTATCCTAAAATTTGTTAACGTAGTAAATATCAACTACCATCTTATTACTGATTTCGCCAATATTGCTAATAATATATAAAAGTAAGATGAGAAGCCTTATAACATTTTCAATAAGAGAAAAATACTCCTTTGAAATATTTGGAAGAGGATAGAGATCTTAATTCCTGGTTTTCATTTTTATTTTCCGAAACCTTTATAAAATATATTAATCATTATTATATTACTTTTCCAATAAGAGTATTGATATTTAGCGAAACTTACAATGGTATAAAAAGTTTTTCTTTAATACGATGTGTGATTTACTTAATATTACATGCATTGACCTATATTGAGTCATATTACTATAGAAGTGGAGAATAAATAATTGGAAATACCGATAACTGTCATCTTTTTTTTTTTGTTAAAAGGAAAATATTGTACTAGTAATCAATGTACAAATCTCATGTTAACGAAGTTGCGCTTCGCGAATATAAACAAGTAGCTGTAACGGTTGTTACTAAGTTTGAATACGCCCTAAATCGATTAAATACAATTTACGAAAGTTTTTTTTTAGCTAGTTGCGCTTTTTATTTGTGAATATGATATCATATAAGCTAAACTCGTTTGATATTAACTTTAAGCTCATGATTTTCGAGATGTAAACGAAGAAGACCGTATTATGGTATATTACGTCTACTGTTAGTACAGGCGGCCCTAGCTTTCCAGCTTTGCTTTATTACTGTTTAATTAAACTTAATAACTGTATTGAAGTTAGTAATTAGATTATAACTTAAGTATACCTGTTTACCGTATAGATTTTTTGAATGATAATATCAATAGGTATTGGATTTAATTTTAATTCAGTTGTCATTTTTCCTGTTACACTTTGACTGAAAGTTAAAGGGAGTAGATAATGAATTATACTCAATAATCAATGGCTTTTACATATAACTACTTTCATATTTTCATAAACTTAGAATTTAAAAAATATTTGAATGATAAATATACGTTTAAACAGATCACGTGATATAACGATATAACCTTTGGCGCTGCCTAGTAATTAGCCAATTATACTTTTTATATTGTTCAAGTAGAGAAGACCTTTAAATTTGCTTTAACTAAAGCCCTAACTTCTTTTATACTTTTAATATTTTCGATCGTTACTCACCTGAAACTTTTTAAGGTAATATGTCATATATAAGGCAATAAATGATTAAATAAAATACTATTTCCAATAGATGGTAGTTCGCAGGGAAAAGATTATTCTTACCAATATTCATTGTTAAGATATTAGTAAAGTTATGGTTATTATAGCTTTATGTGAGTAACTATAGCTACTAGAGATAACTGTAATTCATAGTGTTATTAGGTTAATCATATTTTAAATTTTGAATGTATTTACCCGTTTTCTTATTCAATCAAAGGGTATAAAGACCCTCAGATTAACGTTAATGGTAACTCCGACGAGCTAGTTTAAAACAGCTAGAGGTGTTACTTCGCGTTTCATTAGGGTACCTGTAATTTAATCTTTAATTACTACGAATCATAGTATTCAACGTGACTTAATTAGAGATACTTTAACTATACTTGCGCTTCGACTACCCTTTGATTAACAGTTATATAAAGTCTTAAACTTCCTAAAGTATAAAGATATAATATAACATTCCTTAAAAGCCATCAATTTTCTTTCCATTACATTTAAACATATTAATAATTCTATACAATAATCAAACTTACATTAAAAAACTATAAACAATTTTACTGTTAGGGTTTTACTGACGTGATTTTCTTGAAAAACAAGCCCGTTTCTTATACCATTTACTTCGCAACTTTGTCTTACGAAACCATGTTTTTGAAGTTACTGTTAGAAAAGAATACATGAAAAAGTCTTAGGATTCTATAGATTAATACGTACTTGAGTTTACTTAATATCTTCGTTTACGATATTGATACCAATTTTGCGGCGGTCGAGTTTTTGGTAAACGTTAAGACAATAGAGATATAATATAAAAAGGTACCTGTAAAGACCTTTTAAAGCATTTTGAAGGTCGAGAAGGTATACTTGTTACTTCGACAAGCGTACAAAATCTTTACGCTAGAGAGTAGACGCTGTATGGACAAAAATTCACGCCTTTACATGGTGATAAAGGGCTCGAACGACACTGTGGGCCCTGACAGTTTGGTTCCAACGCTATTAGTCTTCAAAAAATACCTACACTGAACAAGTAAGTCTATACTTTTAGTAACTACATAAAAAGAGCGGTAATCTACAACTAAGTACTAAAGATACCATATGAAAAATCTGTACTAAATTAAGTTAACTCTATTCATAATATTAGGAAAACCCTTATAATAATTGATACATTTGTTTCACCGTTTGAGAGTAAAGTTCTTATGTAGTGAGGGCTAGGAAAATATGATATCTTATATGAAACGTTTAATATCATGAACTATGATAAAATTGTTAAAATTGTCAACAATACCACGATATTTTATACTATACAGGTTTTACTCTTTAATTGGGCTATCAACGTGAATACCTTTAAAAAGAACAATTAAGTAAATACGACCCTACTCCACCTCTATTTGATACACTAATAAAGCGCCACCGGTGTGAAGGACTATAGGAACAAGAGAAAATGTAAATGAGGAATATATACCATATCGTATTTATAATATTGCTTTGGAGAACAAGAAAAAGAAGCACGACGAAAACTCGATATTAAATCTCCGGGAACAAGATATTATGATAACCTCCGGTAGAGAATTTAAAGAAAGTGATATGGTCGAAATTAACAGCTTTTTAATTCAAGGAGTTATAGAATTCTTATCGAATACCAACTTTAAATTTGAAAACTAAAATTTTATAATCATCAAATTGTGGATTATATACGATGTTGAAGGTAACACTACGAGCAATTTTACAAAAATTATATTTATTCGCTTAAGGATGTGGTGATAAATTTAGAAAATGGGCTCTTATGTGGTTTATAACGTTTAAGAAGATTAACTAACGTCTCTTGATCGTTTGGACAACATGCTTATTAACTAAGATTACAGGAATCTTTATATTCAATGGCTTGTATATGACGTAAATACATAAATAATTGGCGAAAATTTATAACAGATCTTTTTACCAATATTACTTTACAAATTACGTACAACCTTAGCTTCGGGGGCGGAAATTCAGTGGTTTAAATCATAATACAGATTGGTTAATGTAGGCCTTTTATATTTTCTAACCTATTAGTTGCATTTTAAGTTACAATGAGGCAAAAAGTCTTGGATATACGACACCCATTTACCAAGAATGTAAGGAAACGATCTCAACAAGCGGAGTACACAAATTGACGATACTGTTTTCGTTCAAACTGTTGGACGCTTGGTAGCGGAATAATAAACGATTAAATGTTTAAAGTGTTAAAATTATACGCTCGTTACAATTCAAGCGAAAGGTAATCAAGTTAACTTTAATGGATCGTCAATCCATATACTTGGTGTTAATATTAGCCTTAGGTATCGCTAACATGACTATGGCTCTAATTTGACTACGATGAAAAAGGTTAAGGTAGTTAATATTTCACGGCACGTGGAATTACGCGCATGTATCAATTATATCGTTACAATATACTCTTCTGAAGCCTTTTACAATTATTCGATTACGAAAAAGGCATAAGACCGAATAGATAAAAAATTTAACCATTCAAATAAAATATTTGAATAGTAAATACTACACTTAGTCTGATGAATGAAAATGATTTCAATTTTTTGATCGAGTGTTAAGTTACTAATATATACTGATGATTCGTTTCTCAATAACAAAAACCTATTTTTATAAATCTTCTTTTTGATGACATTTGTCAATTGAGATAGGCAGGAAAATAAGTAAAACATGATTGATAATCTGATTCATCAAACCTGTGTTAAGTATAGGAGTATTATACGAAACGTGTTAGATTTTTAGGTTTATTGCTGGAATGGTACAACATTCAGTTCAGTAAGTCAACTTTACTGTAGGTAAAGTTGACTATACTGCAAGTTAATTGTATTGTTTGTGTCGACTTAACGTAATTTATATAAGTGGAGTGCAGTATACTGCACTTCACACTAGGGTACGTGCCCAGAAATTGACCATACCAATTATAGTGCAGATCTACTAGCGGTCTGCCAAACTTGGAGTCATAAATCCACCACTTAACCAATGTAATACTACTGTTACATCGATCATGATTTGAATCGACAATGTTGTAACGATCAAATGCTCTACTAATACTGATTAGTGATTATTGGTTTAGGCACAAATTATCTAAGTAAAAAAAATGTTACTTTTCGGTTATTACGCTCTATATTAACGTTAGGGAAAAGGTTTTTTCTTTACGAAGAGCCCTTCCTACTATGTTAGTATTTGTGGCACTACACAAGAAATATCTTTAGACTGCGCTAGTCTTTACAGCAAACTGTAAGTAAAGACGGTATCGCTATTAAAAACACTCAAAAATCGTTATTGATCCTTCTTAAAGACGTTAAGATCGACTGTTATAAGCCTTGAGGTTTATCAAGTTGGTAAACGGTTGAGTTGATACTACTACAGACGCTATTATTACAAGAAAAACTACTAAATCCTACAGTCAAATAACTTTCAACACTAGCACATTATTAATAACAAATGATCTTTAACCTTACCCTTTACACCAAACTTTAGCCCATACTTTATTTTTTTCACTTCTCCCACTCTAATTTAATCGCCAAGATCTTTATTTTGAGCGAAAACATCAAAGAATCGCGTTGTCGCGTCGAAAAAGCCACGTTAACCCACTACACGTTCATGCACCGAGTTTTTACGCGACTTTACGATAAAACAAAAAGTCCTTACGTCCAAGATTACCAAGTATTTCGTTCACTGAGTCCAACATCGCCCTAAGCCTTAATATATCACTTACTTAAGAGATTTAAAAAGTAATGAACGCCTTATAACCCTTTTTCACTAATCTTTATAACGAAAGCCTCTGGGAATAATATATTAACGAGAACTCAATTGAAAAAAACACTTTACCAACTATGTCGGTTACTACATAGTTAATTATAACAATACTAACAACACTAATTACGCTTTTAGCAACTTTAGTAACCTTTTTAACGACTCAATCATTAATATATGAATTTCGATTTAAGATATTGAATTAAGGATTAAAGTAAAACTAAAGTGGTAAAGATTTTATATACCGTTAAAAGGAAATATCAGGTTAGTACAAAAAGTATTCGATATAACCTCACTATAGGAATAACCTAAGACCTAAATAAAAAATAAATAGGTATTAAGGAACATTATCACTCTTATACGCGATCTAGGGGACCTGTAATTTACTTTGAGATAAATTAAACATATTTACGTATTGGCCGTAAGGAACCTATAAATCTTCTCAAACGTTCAATACTCTTACGTAATAGAATAGACTAGGCTCTTAATGGTAGCAAACATGTAAAACAAGGGCCGCCAATATGGTCAGAGGTATTAATGTCGACGCTTAACACTAGTAAATTCAACAAGATTCCTAAGCCTTTAAAAACCTTAAAGTACCTCTTCCCCCTTGGCACATCACTTAAAATCGCCAAGTTCCTTGAAAACCTTGCCACAGTAGGTTTTTCTATACTTGAGGGCCTACTACAAGTCCTATTACAGGACTTTACCCCTCGGGCTAAGCGACGCGAAATCACCATTAATACTGTATCTAGGAATTTATAAGACTTGAATTGCTAGGAGACTCCAACTAGGATTAGCATAATCATGGCGAATTTCATCCAGAACCTATTAAGATAGTTAATATTAATTATAAACTCCTTAAAAGATTCACTGGGATTTGGAAAGATGCAAAAAGAATAGAAGTAAAGTATTATAAGCTCCTCGATACCAAAATAATACCCTTTATGAATATCTTAATGTGGATGGAGGTTTACCCTTTAGGTTTTCACTTACTATTTCCCGAAATCCTTATAAGGCACGCCAAAAATTACTACCTAACCTTCTTGAATCCAGCAACTACGCTTCCTAAAATTTATAGTAGGATAAAGTAACACTTCGAGTACGACGTAAACCTTATATAATACTACATAAATTGGGTCATTACCAGGTATATGACGATGATAGCCAAAAAGAAAGGAAGAGAAAACATCGATGAATGTGGTTAACCAGATCATCGATAAGTTAAATTTATGTTAAAAAGCAGTGGAGAACGTTTACTTTGGCGAAGTTAGACTTCGAGAACAGAGACGGGCCGCAGTTACAAGCGTTAGAGAATTCAAATACGCTCTATAACTCTCAAATGCCATGTTAGAAGACTTTTTTAGCTAGTTATGATTCTCATTTACCACGGGAATAACGCATAAACTAAACTCTTTTAGTATATACCCCTAAGACGGGAAACTGCCTCACTCAAATAAAAAAAACCTTACGGTGGTTAATTAAGTCGACAGTAATTACGACTACGGGCGTCCTTAATGCTGAAGATCTAGTCTACCGGCCACAAACTAGTGATAGTATCCACGTTGGCGCTGATAAATCCAAGATTTAGTTGAACCTATTGACCGTGAATACTATCGTTGTAATGGGTGCAAGAGATATTGAATTTATGGAAAATTTAGCCTTTGGTTAAGTCGACAGCCTCTTTCCTAGAAAAATAACAAAAAGGCAATATACTACATCTAATACTCTACTACTCTAGAATAGGACTATTTAGATAAAATCGTAGACTTCAAAGACGACAAGCTCATTAATGGCAATAATGGCCGTAACCAAATAAAGGATAATAAAGATACTATTCTTAACGCAGCTTAATAACTAGCCTACCACGATTTTTATACTATTAATGTGGTAAAAACCCTTAATTTTACCATAACTAAACCTTTGATACCTTTTATACCTTTGACTTTCGCGATCGTTACGCGATTTACACGTTTCACGGTATTATGTCAGACACAAGAGTAAAAAATGTACTTAATATGATGATATTCATATTATGTAGTACTATGGAGGGAAAGCAATATAGCTGCTGATATCAATCGGTACGATACTGGTAAAGCCAAAGTTGGCTTTAAGCTATGAAAAAAATTATCTTTTTTATGGATAGTAGTAATTTGAACTATTCTAAAAGCAATTACGTTCCATATCCTTAATATATTCACTATTTTTCTCCCTGATTTGGCAGATATAAGGATTCTTAACATCAACATCAACGTCAATGCAAATAAAACAATTAAGAACAGTTGGAGGTTATCTTTCGCTTTTAAGAAAAAGTACCTATGGTTTTATATTTAAGGCACGGAAGCAGTGGTTTGCAACCTGACAAAGCCGTAAATACGTTAATTACAACAGCATTTGAGCTATCCAGCCGTTAATAAAATATATAAAGTTCTAAAGTCCGCAGGATATAAAGATATCCAGTGGTTTGTCTAGAAATATATTAACAGGATTTGTCACCATTGTTCACGGCATATTGAAAATCCCCGGCGATTAAAGTGTACATTAAAAGATCACGAAGATTCTGATTATAAAATTTCAATTAACGTATTTTACTTAAACAATTAACCTATACTTTATGTCGTTGACTCCACAACCTCTGACTTTATGAGGGTGGAATTTCAAAAAGATAGTAAGATAAAGAGTATTTAGTATAAACAGGTATCTTTAAAGGTCTAATAAAGTGTTGAAAAGGTTGAGAGGGCATACGCCCTACTTTGACGAGCGTCTATAATCCCTATATTGGAAATTAGAAGCTTTACGGATTCGGAGGCACTCTTATAGATGGCGGTAAAAGTCTTGAACGACACTGTGAGCCTCGATGGGTTAGTGCCAACGCTATGAATTTTTAGAACGTACTCGTGTCTGACGAATGAATTTCAGCTCTTAGAAATTAATTGAAAACTTGTTACAGCTAACGTCAAAGATCTAAGGGAATTACGAAGGGAATTGGAACGCCGCTATGCTAATGATACCCTTAATACCAGAAACGGCCTTATAATAATCGATGTACTTATTTTGCTATTATAAAGCGAAGTCTTTGTGTAATTGGAGCCGGGAAAATACAAAGTCTTATATAGGATATTAAGTATCACGAACTTTGATGTGGTTATCAAAATTGCTACCAGTCTTGTACATTTCCGAATAACTTAGATCAAGCCTTACATTAGAGCTGTTAACGATGACTGTACTTAAGCCAAGCGATCAAGATAATATGAACCATGTCCACCCATTATTTATAATGCAATGAAGTACTATCGAGGCGTAAGACTCCCGCAAAAGAGGAACATTTAAGAGGAGAAATAAATACAGGGACTTATTTACAATACTGTTGATATAAAGAGGAATGAGAAGGATATCGAATACTTAGCATTAAAGCACCTAACGAAAATAATTATCAAAACCTTTGGTAAACTCTTTGAAAAAAGTGATAAGGCCAAGATTAATGTCTTGTTGACTCGAAAAGTAATATAATTCGTGTTTAAAACCGATTTCAGACAATGAAACCCAAAATTTACGCCATTGGAGGGCTACGGAGCGAAAGTACAAAAAGTTATGACTAATGGGTTAAGAATATGCCGATAAAAGCAAGGAATTAATTTTTACGTAGTAGCTAATCATTTTAAAAAACCATCGAACGTTTAATGGTTACCCAAATAAAAAGTTAACTAGTAAAGACAAAAGGCAAGTTTATGTGTAATAGCTATAATATAATGGAAACCTATATATAATTAATTACGGATTTACAACGGATATTACTACTAAGAATACTATAAAAACTACATGCTATATATCTTTTAGATATAGTAACACGATGTATTAAGCTATTGACTGAAGTAGGCTATTTTTATTTTTTAATTGACTAATTGCACTATAAATTAAAGTTAACGATAATGTCTTAATGTACAACCCGTACTTTTCGGTAACGTAAACGACGGATTTCAGCGTAATGAGAATGTAAACTAACCATAAATTTTTCGTTAAAACGGCTGATCTCATGGTATTATTACAAGAAGCGCTAAAGAATTTCAATTTTTGAAATTATAAGCCGATGACTACGTAAATAGAGGGTAGCTAACTAGATTTAGATTTATCGTCAATTCGCATATTTGGTGTTCATACCGGCCCTAGCTTTATCCAAAAAGGCTAAGCTACTGTTTTTGCTATAATTAATATAATTAATGTAGCTAAAGTTTATAGATACTTATAGCTGCAAACTCGAAGTAACTATATCATTATTTCATATTAACTGAAAGATTTTTACGAATTTTTTATAGCGGGAAAGGCATAGGATGCGACAGATGAAGACTTTGACTAGTTAAATAAGAGGCTGGAGTAGTAGATGTGGAACCTGCACTACAGGATGAATATAGTCTCAATCGACCTATCGAAGGTTAAGTTGATAATGTATAGGGACGAGTAATTTATAAATAACTTCGACTTATTTTCGTAAGTCGGATTTTTTATAACGTTTGTTCTCAAAGATAGGTGTTATGACTAGTTTAGCATTATTAGGAGTGTGATTTACTAGACTTTCGTTAGGTTTAAGAGGATTATATGAATCCTACTATCTTCGAAAGGTTAAGGTATAATGACGAGCTTTAATGTAGGTATAATATTATAGCAAGCACTTAACCTTCTTATCAGGCAGTTGAAAATTTTTCCTATGCCAGGAATGATTTTTATCGACTCAAAGAGGCTTTTCGAATTCTTTTCTAAGTTCGGAATCACTATCGTAAGAAGCCTAATAATTCACATGATAGCATTGCGTAAAGCTTACGAAGGGAGGGAGATTAAGGAATTTCGATGGATTGGCGGTAAATAGAATCCCGCTAGTACTATAACGAATATAATAAAGAATAAGGTCATAGAAAAGTTTGTAGATAGCAATAGGCTTACTATATACATCAAGGGATTCGTTAATAGGCTACTTGATAAGCCTAAATCACGAGTTAGTGACTAGAGTTATGCCGGCAAACTAGCAGATTGCCAGGGAAATAAAGGCTATGATGGTGACCTGTTTAACTGGTACGGCTGAAATGGAAACCTGTAAATGACTGTGGCGAAAGTATAGGAGTTAATAAACTCGAACCTCGAAGTAACGAAGAAATTAAGGTTAAATAGGGTCAATTTTCATGCAATTGTGTGCAGTTCAGTATGGACGTCAACTGGAATTTATAGGGGTTTCGCCAGTTAACAAGTCGGAAATTTGATAATAAACGGAAAAGATTGGTTTACCATACTGTCGTACGCACACGAAGTCAAAAGCCGCCAGTGTTAGAATAATACTACATGGAGTACAGTAACTTAACTTTACTATACGTTAAGTTAATTCTACTGCAAGTTGAGTTTATTGTTTATGTGGGCTTACCGTATTGAGTGTAAGTCGAGTGTAGTATACTGCACTTCACACTAGGGTATGGGCCAAGCAATTGGCCATACAAACTACAGTATAGACCGGTTAACGGTCTTCTAAACATAGAACAATACATCCACCACTTGAACAATGTAATCCTACTGTTACTTCGACCACTATTCTAATAGACAAAGTTACAAAGATCCAAGACCCTACTGACATTTATAGTATAGTAGATGGCTTTGATATCGGTATGAATTTGTGGAATGCTATTAACGATATCGTCAGACAGTTCAAGATTCCCTTCCCGGAAGTAATTTATACCGACTCGAAGGGTTTTTTAGAAATCGTTTTCCAGCCGAGAACTATTAGTGAAAAAAAAAGCCTCATCATTAATGTAATGGTACTTTATAAAGCATATATAGGTAGGAAAATCGAAAACTTCCAATAAATAGACTAAAAAGACGATTCTTCAAAGGCTATGATGAAGGTATCATCGAATAAATCCCTAAAAATATTTGTGGATAGCATTAGGCTATTTATACGTCTTGAAGGTAACGTTAATAAGATATTTGGAAAATTCAAGTCTCGTGCTAATGGGTAGGGATATAGTGGCGAACTAGAAGATTATGAGGCGAATTATAATGACGAATTCTTTAAATTGCACAGTTAAATTTTATAGTTCAATGAAGGGTAGTAGTGAGTTAATCAAACTACGTGAGTAAAATAAGATTCAAAAGTGTCTCAAGCCCAGTTGGTTCAGATAGCCAATAGGAATAAGGATAGTGGTAATATTAATGAAGAGGTACTAGTGGCAGTGGGAGCCTAAAGAATCTACGGAGGTTAAGAAAAGTGGCTGACGACTTAACCTACGTGTGTTAAGAAGGCTAATAGGAACAGTAGATAGTACGCGTAAGTTTGTGGCGAAAAATGGTATAAGGGAGTTAGTAAAGCCGGGACTCGAAGATGTAGGACAATTGTAGGTAATTGAAGTCAATTTGGGTGTGAAGTTAAATTTAATTAACAGTGGTCAGGATAGTTAGCAAAGAAGTAATTTTCTGTTAACCAGCAAAGTTAAGTCGTCCACACTAAAGTAGGCACACAAAACAAAAAGCAGCGATTATTAGAATATTATTAATTGTAATTCACTAGTTTGAATTTACTCTAAGTGAAGTTGACTATACTGATTGTAAGTTAAGTGCATTATTTTAAGGCTTATTATATTTGCTGTAATTTAGGTATAATATTCACTTACTTTACTCTAGGGTACGAGTAATGTAGTTGACTATATAAATTCTAGTATATACTAAAAGCGGTCTGCCTCAACTATTAAAATATATTTACAACTTGACCACGAAATAATACTGTTACTTTGACCAATAGTATCGACAACTTTGCAACATATAACGTCCTACCAATACTGATTCTTTTTGAAAGGGTTAAAATTAACATCTGAAAGTCTCAATAGTCGTTAAGTTGTCAAACTAATAATTTAGTATGATTACGGATATTACTATTGTAAGTTCTTCCATTCAAAAAACAGCTAGGGACCATGTTACTTAACTTTCAATAACAAATCAATTTCAACCTTACCCTTTACACCAACCCTTTTCGTTCAATACCAGTTTTTCTCTTCCTACACTTCTTCCACTTTTCTCACATTACTTCAATCGTTAAAATTACTATTAAGAGAAAAAATACTGGGAATAACCAAGTCGAGATACAAAAGCAACCCCGCGTAACATTACTTTGAATTAACAAGTTTCTATTCTCCTCAATCACCAAGTCTCAAATCTTATATAAGTCAAAACGTCAAAATGACACTAATTTACGAACAATTAAGGGCAATTAAAAATATCGGATTCTTGATTTCCAAATATTGCGACGAAAATGACTCGGTGAAAAATGGCAATAAAAATTTCAATAAAATTCACTTAGGCAACTTCGTTGGCTACTTTATCAATAATTAAAACAACGATAAAAATGTTAATCTTTATGACCACATCTTACGAATACATCGTAAGTTTTTGAATGACTAAACGATTAAAATATGAAAGATGATTAAAAATTGTGTCAATGTCAAGTAAAAGGTGAAATTTAAATGATGAATGAAATAAATACTAAAAGAAAAACCCGCATAAGCTATTAAAGACCCTTTTTATGATGTCTGTAGTTTTAAAATACCTGGAAAATTTAGGCCCTATGGGAAAGTGCATTAAAACCTATAACACCATCACATACGATTCAGACAACTACCCTTTTAACTGCAGTTCAATGAAACCACTTCACATGGTTATTAGAAAAGTGCTCTTAATATACTTGAAAAACTCACGCGTTTACATAATCATGTAGGATACAACCATAAAGGCGGCAAAAAGCAAAAAGCTATGGTTACTAAAGTAACAGGAGAAATTAACCTTGAAGCTAGCTACCAATTAATTTAAGAACATCATTAAAGCTCTTGAAGATTTTCTTACAATTAAAATTCCACTACACTTTTATCATTCCCTTAAAACCGTCAAATACTTTAGGGCACAGTTTCCTAAAGAAACTACACCTACTCGATGACACTAATTAAAAGTCATACTATAAGGCTAATCCCCTTATGGGAAACGAATCAAAATTACCCTAAATACTGCGATTTGAAATCACCAGGAAAGACTACTCAAAACTAGAACGATTATTGTAACCTGTGTCCTAAAACTATCAAATAGTCAACATTACTTTCAATTTCCTTACGAACTTGGAAAGAATCCATAACAAAAAAAGAAAAGTATAGTGGTAAATTTTACAATGTTTTTAATTCGAAGTTTTTTTTTCAAGCATTTTCCGGAAAATGAATGTTCCTCCTGTTAAATTTCTTTTACAATTCACTCATAAACTTAATGATGATGTTAAATACTACATCCTACCTTTACCAATAAAAGAAAACAACTTCCGTAAAATCTACAATGACATAGAAGTTCGCTCGGAATACAATGTTCACCTTATGCAATACGACACGAATAGGGCAACAATGAGGAAGACTACGATAATAACTGAGGAAAATAATGAGGAAGAATTAATGGATATCTCCAACTAGTTATTCAACATATGAATATCATGCTAACAAACAATGGGAAAATTGTATGCTAGCGAAACCACGGTCTGAGAACTAATACAGGTAATAATAACGGACGTAAGCGAATATGAATACGACTTATAATTCCCAAACACCACTAATGGAAGTCACTTTAACTAATTTGGATCCTTATTTATGATAGCTGTAACACGTACACCTAAAACGCTGAATATATACACTAAAACTAGGAACTTCTGTAACATTGAAAGAGAGAACTACACAAAAATATAGTACTTCGATCACAAATAAAGGCAATACCAAGGCTTCAAATATAGTTTTGAACATTCAGAATGAAAACCGCGGTCTTACTAGCGCGAATAACAGCAAAGCTTTAACGAACCTACGGAACGAAACAACTATCATAGTAATAATAGCATATATATATATATATATATATATATATATCAAATCTGGTCATTCCTGAACTTTGACCAAGCCTAAACGAAAAAATAGCAATCTGTTGGTAGGCCTTTATCGTTGCAACGTAGTCGATTCGAATCACTATGGTCGAAGTAACTGGTGCTGCTTTGATATTGTTGATTAATGTGTAAGTTCTAAGTTTAGCAGACCGCTAGCCGGTCTGCACACTAATTTGTATGCCCAAACGCTTTCGCCTGTGCCGCACTTGGAAGTGGGCACCTACTGCACTGCACTTGAAGTACAGTCTCACCAACTACAGTCAATTTGCAGTGTGTATAATCAACTTTACTGTAAGTAAAGTTGACTTGACTCTATTGCATTTGATTACTATTTTAACACTGGAAGCTTTTTGTTTTGTGCCTGTACGCCAGCGTAGCCTGCTATCAATTAGTAGCAACCTTTCAAATTTCTCCTCCATCCAATAGTTAACAATAGACTAGACCCCTGTTAATTCCGATTAATTTGTACTGGAAACAACCTCAATTACGGCCCCTTGTGACTCTTTTGCTTTACCCTTTCGAGACTCTCGTTTTTCAAATCCCGTGTACAAATCTTTCGCCACAGACTTGCGTATATTATGTGCGTCACCACTTGCTTACCTTTTGCCAGTAGTTTAGACTACTTCTATCGCTACTATTTCCATTGTTACTCTGGCAGTTTTCCAGTTTGCCAGGGCGACCCTATTTCTTCATATTATATATCGGCCGATCCACGTATCCCTCAATTCGTATGGTCAGCTTATTACTATCCACAAACAGTTCCAGAGCGTTATTAGGTTTAGCTTTAGCTATGGTTTTGCTAAGGTTATCTTTGCCATTCATTTACCGGAACTTATCGATTTCTTGGGCTTCGTATATCTATTAACGCTATCAAGTTTATCATCGGACGTTTTTCATTAGTCGTACCTAGTTTTGATAAATATTCGTAAAGACTCTGGGAGTCGGTACACATCATTATAGGGATCGGTGGCAGATCCAGCTGTTTGGTAACAATCTTAAATGTGCCGTTAGTTAATATACCAATGTTAAAACCTGTAATTATGTCGTAAGCTTCCGAGGCCAATATACTCCGAGTCATACGATTACACTTAACAGATATCTAGTGTATAAGGTTCCCAGTGATCGTAAATTACCTTTTAAATTTATTTTCGTTAACAAGTATTATTAGGTAGCCTTTTTAAGTTATAAAGTTAGTATTATTGATACATGAATCGTTCGTAAAAATTAGTAGCTTTGTTTTTGTTAAATTTATAAAAACTATATTCATTCCTTTTTTCATATAATCCCTTTGCTACTAAATCCGTTTATTTAACTTGTTAAAGTTTTTATACCTAGCCTATTTTTAAAGTGTGCCTAATATGTTAGGAACCATAAAATGTGTACTTTGACTAATTCATATAAAGGTTTGATACAACGCATTATTGTATAAGCCGGAAACTTACCCTTTATTTTTTGTAGTAGATTTAATAATACAATCCGTTAAAGATCAATGACGGATTATGTATACGTTTACATAATGACCAGACTATTCAATATAAACTACCTCTTTACGCTAATAATCAAATTATCGGTAATAACAATAATTAAACTTCAGTTAATTTTCTGAACAGTTGTCGATTAAGTCAAAATATAATCCTTACCTTTATTACCGCATCTTTGGCCGATTAACCGTAACTTTTCGTACGGCCGGTTCGTGGTTTTACCCTTAACTTCGTAAACCATCCCCAACTTGAGGATAACAACGTCTTAGCTTCCAAATTACGTTAATACTACGAATTAGATAACTTGCTTTAAAAAAACACCGTTAACTTCCACTTAATTATTGTTCTAAAAATATTAAACGGGTATGTTAATAATATATTCAATACGTAGCTTAAGGGAAAATCATTTGTTAGACTTCTCGTTCTAAGGTATATACGTCATTATATATACTTTACCTGGCGTATAGTATCCGTCCTCATTCTTTTCAGTGTATATCCTTTTTTTAGGTGTTTTTTTACGTCGTCAACGTTTTATTAGCTTGTTTGTAGTCTACTCAAGAAAGATGTGGTAATGGATTCGTTCGGCTTGAATGTTATCGACTTGGGGATCTCTATTAAAGTTAAAGGGTAATTTGTATGATTCTACTTATATAATTCGAAAATTTACGGGTCCGTTAGCAATTTTAACTACTACATTTCAATTGTTAATACTTAAGTTCTTATACGTCCTATTTACTTTGCTTAAGTTACGTTACTTAAGGACTTTAATTTAAAAATGGAGTAAAAATACGTTTAGTATTAAAGGTCCATTTTTGGTGCTAAGGGTATTATTGACCTAGCAGTATACCAATTCCTTCTTCAGTTTCTTTAGCGTTTATTGTATTCTATGGAATTTTTCTGGATACTTAACGAGAGTGGAGACTTAGCTATTGTACGTAGATAAGCTTTAAATATTGATAAAGTTAGTATAAGTCCGTTAAGGCTAATAACATCGTGAAGACCTTTTACTTCTATCCAAAGGCGTACCTCTTAACTTGTAAAGCTTTTGATTTCCAATTTAAGAATATGATAAGCCTTTTTTAGGAAAGTATATACCTCTTTAACTTTATTAATATTTTAATAAGCTGTTACAAACACTTTTTTATACTAAATTTCTATTAATTTCATATTAGCTCAAAAATCTATCATAATGAAGTTAGTACTGGTATCGTAAATTAATACGTTTAGTAGGCTAATGTTCGTGATAATCTACATAATACCTAGTACCCCTCATATTTTCTTCGCTGCAATGGTTTGAAGGAACTTAGCGTTGTGAAAAATCACGGCGGAGTTTACAACGTATAGTACTGGTTTGTCGTCTAGATAAAACACGTTTACGAAGATTTTCGAGATAAAGTTTTAATCTTTTTTAATGTAAAATTCAACATTCAGGGGGTTTAAATGTATTTTTAGAAATGGTGGTAATGGCGTTCCACTATCTCTTATACTAGTAGATCTATATATTTGAAACTAGCTGCCTTTAAAGCCTCGTAAAACCTATTAGTACACGTGTAATTAAACCTATGATATAGTTAACGAAGGTTTACTATTATCAAATTTAATATTATTACTTTGAGTCATTAAGAATAAAATAAAGATAACTCCACTTAAGGTTAAGTAAAAAGATTTTTTCGGCCTCAATATATATTAACTTTTCAATTTCAACATTAACTTTGACGCTGAGTTTTTCATATATTTAAGGTAAAGGATGAAAAATGTAAGAAATTTGAAGATATTGAGAATGATTGATTTAGTAGCAGTCTTTACTATCATCGATCCTAATAAGGATAGCTTTTTTCCAGGGCTGAAGCCAACCTTAACTTTACTATCGTTCGTGTAATCAAGTTCTGTAATAGTATTGATATCCCTTTTCAACGCAACGTATTGCGAATAACCTCCAGTTAAGTACCATGCTACCCCCGTATCTGCCATGATTCCCTGAAAGACTTGCTCCGCATATCGGTTTCGAATAGTAATTAGGTGTGTAAAACAAGAGGTTTTATCGTTATAACGGCGGTAGAGGTCTTTACCTGTAAGGCGGTATAGGAATACGTGGTTGGCTAGTTATTGCGTAGCTTCCGGACTAGTACCGATGCCAGTACCAGTATCTTCGTGCCAGCTAATAACCTTCAGCTTATTTTTCTCCTTTTTAACTTTGCTTCCCTTAAATTGAGTATTATGCTTCATATAATCTCATTTAAAGGAAATGAGGCACTACTTATCGTATATCACTTGTTTTGCGTCACGCTCGGCAGCAGTGTATCGTGTTATCTAACAGCCCTATTTAGTGTAAATCCAACATTGTTTAAAGTTTGAGTTAAACTTGTTTGGCCGACTTAAAATCTTTAAGGAAGATAAATACCATCCACTGTTAGTAGGGGTCCGAGCCCTTAGTAAGCCGTACTTACTAAGCCTTTCGGGTCGTCGATTAATATAATACGAATTGAAAGGGTTTTCTTTTTCTTTATTGAATTCCAGAGCTTATAGGTATTTACCAGTTGAGCCGGTGACTTGAATAGTTTCTGTTGCTAATGAGAAATGCAATTAGTTGAAAAACCCTTCGCAAGTAATATTGAGGCATTATAAGGTGAATTAGAACTTTTTGTAGCACGTAACTGTGTGCCGGAGTATCTAGCATAAAGTGCCTTCACTAACTTCCACAATACTTATTATTTGTTGGTGAAGCATTAGACTGTTAATTATTTGATTGAAAAGATACATCTTCCTTTCCGACTCTTTTTTGTAATACAATATGTAAGACTATTTAATAATATTTCAGTCCGTATAGTATTAGGTGAGGTTAACATAGTATTTGAAGCAGCCCTTTATATTATCGTAGATTTCTCGGAAAAGGGTTCAATTCGTTAGGAATCGGTGGTAGTAGTCCTTAACTTAATTGGTAAAGATATTAGGAAATAGCGAGTAAAATCCTGGCAACTTAACTTTTATTTGGCGGAAAATATTGAAAAATGTGCGTACCTTAACGTCGAGGAGGTTGTACGGCTTACAGTTATACTTATTTTTTCCACCCTAAATCTTAACGAACAAAGTAATTGTCGTATAATCCGTATCCTCTATGGGGACACGTTGGGGAGAAAGTGTGTTATATTGGTCTAAGGACCTTTTTCCCCTAGCTGCAGAAAAGGCTAGGGTTGTTGCTGCTATTAATGGGTAGGATAGTTACCCATTGCCGAATTTGAAGGGAATAAGCCACTAGTTATACCCACAATAGGTTCTCGTGTAAAGTCAATCCTTCCTTATTTTGGCGATTGAAACTAAACATACTAAAAATCTTGGAGAAAGTAGGTCTAAGAGTTTCTATCCCAAGGGATTTGGCGATAATTCTCATAGTGTTAGGGAGTTCAAAGAGATTCCTGTTTAATCGATTAGTGTAAAGCGTTAATATTAATAAATTTGAACGCGTTGGTAGCCCTTACTTCCTGCGTTCGACCGCCGCCCATGGCATATTTCGTGCTATTAGGTAAAGGTGCTAGACTACCGCTTGAGTTATCGTGTTCCTTGTTATTATCATGGAAAGAGGTTTAACTTAGCTAAGGATAAAGGGGATGTCGATTAAATTGCGTGTAGGGGTGGTGAAATTCTTGAACGTTTTTTTCTTTAGGCTATGGGTTTTAAAGTTATTCCTCCAATTATATTACATTAAATCAATTTTTTACAACCTCGTAAAGATTTTTTCCAATATTTAAATGCTTTGTCGTTTAAGTTCTTCCTTTAATTTGGACTTAACAGTCTTTTAAATACTCTTTTATATATCCATAATCTAGACTACGAAAACCTTACGGTATGTGCAAAAAATACGGTTACTGCAGTGAAGTTCTTCGCTCCCGTTTTACTTGATAATTTAACAGCCAGCGAAGGTGTAAGAGTAATTCACTATTAATTCCTTATCAATATCCATTCTATTTAAGTTGTCGTCGTTAAACTTAGTATAAATTGATTTGAGGGCGTTAACCTTCTCTATATGTACTTAACTTGGAACCATATTGACGGTTTAGTTGAACGGGGACATGTTAAAGAGTATAATGAAAAACTTGGTAATATTAAACGTGGCGTACTTGGTGTTTGGCGTGAAGTCGCATAGAAATTTGACTGAAACTTGACCATTTGGTACGGGGTTGCCTAACGTGGCTTTCTTGGCGTAAATTAGTGTTTTCACTAAGAATAGCGAACTTGACGATTGAAGTGACGGTGAGAGTAAAAAACAGTGAAGTAGGGCCAAGTTCTGGTGTAAATTGTAAGATCGAAGGTTGTTGGTAGTGGTAAAGATCAAAGGTTATTGTTTTGGCGTAGGGACTTAGTCGTTTTTCTTACGGTAGTAATACTCGTAGTGGTATTAACTTAGCCGTTTGCCAGCTTGCCGCACTTTGGGACTTTTCCAAGATAATCTTAACGTCTTTAAGAAGGATTAATAAATATTTCTTGGCGTTTTTCAAGTAGCTATACTGTCGCTACCTGTAGTCTGCTGTAGAAACCGCTGTAGCCTAGAAGTCCCTTCTACTTACTACCTTAAAAACTGACGTAACAATAGAATCCCTTTAAAAGAATTGTTTCTTTAACCTAGCTACCGTTATTAACGTAGAGAATAACTGGAAAGCAGCTTCTTCTTCTACTTAGCTAATCTGTACTTAACTTAATAAGCACTGATCAGTGTTGTTCGGCCTTTATCGTTACAATGTAGTCGATTCAAATCACTTTGGTCGAAGTAACTGGTGCTGCATTAATATTTTTTATTGATATGTGAGTTTTAAGTTCGGCAGATAGCTAGCCGTTCTTCTCACTAATTTTTATGATAAAACGCTTTGGCTTGTGCTCCACTTGGATGTGGGCACCTACTGCACTGCACATGAAGTGCAGTCCCACAAACCACAGTCAATTTTCAGTACATATCATCAACTTTACTATAAGTAAAGTTGACTTAACTGTACTGCATTTGACTGCTATTCCAATACAATCAATATATTGTACCTAATAACCTATTACTTCCGGTTCAAACCATTTGAAATACGTGGAAAAACTTGAATTTAAATGGGTTATTAACAATATGGATAGTTCTAAACAAATCACGTAATTAAAGAACACTACTCCTAATGCGGCCCAGTAACTAGCCGAACACACCTTGCTATATGATTTAAATAGTAAAAAAACCCTACCTTTACGCTAATACAACCATTAATTCATTATATAACTTCAACATTCGCGATAGATACGCAAACCACAATGTTCAAAAAATCTCACCAAACAAATGGGTAGCAAAATACTTAATAGGAAGCTTTTCGTAATACGTAATATTACGAAAGGAAAACACGAATATTACTGAAGTATATCATGAAGATACTGGCAAAATGAAAGATAATATCTGCACGAAACAACTACTTTATTAATTCAAACAACTATAGTTCAAACTATTATGAAGTGGATTGGATTTTACATCCTCAAATCTACTACCCCCTTTTGACTTTCATTGTAGAGTGTAAGAATCCTCAACGTTAATATTAACTTTAATGCTAATAAGATAATTAAAAAAGGCTATAGGTTTCCTCTTGTCTCCAAATGGTGAAAATTGTAATTATGCTATGAAAGTCTAAATTTAACCTGATTAAACCAAATAATGTCAACAAAAACCACTTTACCAACTTTTTCATCACCTCTATATCGACAGGCTGTACAAAGTCTATGAATTACAAAACACCAAAAAGTGGATTACTATACCATAAAAGATATTCAAAAGTATAACCATTATTACTGAACTATATATAAACCTTCTGTAATTCAAATTTACAGTAAAAACCGATGAAAACTTCAATTGAAAAGTTTCATTAACGTATTTTACTTAAAAAAACACGCCCATTATTTTACACTATGAGCATCGCAACTGTATTTTCCGAATCCATAGTTCCAAAGTTTATGTCAGCGAAAAAGACGCGAAAAAAATCAATGATATTTTAAGTTAACAAGTACTTAGGTCCACATAACGTTGTTATGGAAGATGCCGGCACTGACTTTACAGAGTGTGAATTCGGGGCAAATGCTAAAATAACAGGAACCTAATACAAAAAAATACTTATGAAAGCCTAATGAAATATTTCAGAAGTTGAAAGGGAATATGTGTTACTCTACTAAGCGTTCGATATCCTTACAATATATATTAAAGGATTGACAGATAAATAGTTATACCATCACATGACAGAGACAAGCTTAAATTATATTCTAGGCCCTAACAAATCATACCAATATTACTGGTTATTAAATCGTTTCTACACCTAACAAGTAAATTCTCGCTATCAAGAAGTACCTTAATAATTGTCAGTAATCCACTGTAGATCATTAAAGAAATGATAAAGAAACTCGATATGATGAAAATTCAATAATAACCCCAATATAAAGAGCGGCCCCCAACTATTAACGTTCTAACTTTACCATTTCACGATGAAGTCTACATATAGCAAGAGTTAGGAAAATAGGATAAGAAATAAAAAAAGTCATATATTGTCAACCCCAAAGTATTCGGAAAAATCATTCACGGCTCCACAACATTTCACAAAACTCAGTTCAAGCCCTATATTGAAACAATTGACGATAACTACGGAAACTCGAGAATTAAACAAATAAAACAACACTCTTCTCCTCTTTCTCATATTAACAAGCTAGTAAAACGACGCCAATGCAAAAGACTACCAAAAAAGAGGAATATTGAAGATGAAAAGTTTACATTGAACCGGATTTATAATGATACTTGTATTAGCAGTGCAAAAAAAGATTATTGAGATTTAATCGTACAGCTCCAGCAATGAAAATTTATCAAAACTCCAGGCAAACTGATGAAAATTTCAATCAAATAGAGATTAATAGACTCCTAACACGATGTTATATAATTCGTATCCAAAAAACGAATTCAACCTCCAAAAACTAAATATTAAAATCTTCAAATCGATGATTATTCACAAGGTCAAAACTAAGGTCATGAGGCGGCCGTTTAAAGATTCACGTCTAATCACGTAGGCATATTATAATAAAGATACAAACTAAGTCCTTATAAAATCACCGATAATTGAAAAAAGAAAAACATCTGGTAGTCGTTTGGATAAAAAAATTATTAGCCAAGACTTTAAAGAAAGTTACTCAGAAAACCAGTAATATAACATAAAAATACAGATAATAGACAACTAATTGACAATAGATTATCTAAATGAAATGACCACAAGAGCTGAATGAAAAATACTCTCCATATACGGTTATACAATATATGAAAACACTATAAGAACAGGTGAGCTAAGAGTTTATAAGTTCCTAACTTACCAGTCGCACTTCAGGTTCAATCTAAGAATAAAGTTTTTGATATATAACCCGTACATAATGGTTTCATGAAATAAAAAATTCGGCTTGGTAAATACTCAAACCAACGATACCCTTTTCTTTAAAATATCGAACTTGTTAATATTGGAACACCAAAAGATGAAGTATTAAAAGGACTAGGAATAAAAGGCGGTCAAAACTCGTTCAAAATGTAATTAACTTAACTTTAACGGATCTTTCATACAGATACTTAAAATTAATAATTCTTGCCTCAATTTTAGCAACAAATTTCAGGTTAATAACTGGGTCAGAATTAACATGAAATACGTAGCCAGGGCTGGAATATACTTAAAACAAAATACCCCAAGCAATTAACTCGCATTCTTGTATTAATTCATGGTTATTTGCAACCCATTAGTTATAACAGAAGTAAAGGAACCAACCGAAAAAAAACTTTAGCAGACTAAATAAAAGGATGGAGTAGCAAATACAAAACCTAAACCAAGAAATCAATAAAATCCCAATGAACCTGTAGAAAGCCAAGTTAATAATAGTTAAAGACAGCTCCTTAACAAATAACAAAACCTATCGTTACAAATGGGTATCAAATTAACTTCGGTAATAAAGACAAATAAAAGAACCAGTTTCATATCAACGAAATCTTAATCCATAGAACCTCTATCAAATGTAAAATAATCAAGAACCATATACTAAATTTAAAGGATCATAGTCTAATAGGCGGTATTAATATCAATATAGGTGAAAAACTCTCAAAACAGTTACCAGGCAGCTAAAACTTCCTTTTACGCTAGTAATAATTTATACCTTCTCGAAAAAAAATATGTAAATGCCTTTTAACACTCGAATCTACCAACCACAAAATATTAGGTAATCAATGGAATGGTATTTCGTAATATCTACAAATTTAAAAAGATTAAAGAATTCCAATTAATTAAAAACAAAAGAAATCCCACAAATGCTATTAAGCATACGTTACTAAATAAAACCCTTAAAAAGTTTATAAAGAACAATAGGATAACTGTACGTATTGAAGACTACATTAAATGGCCACCTGGTGAGACAGAATGATGTGCTAGCAAACAGGGGTACCCCAGTAAACAAAAAATCTACAAGGTAATTAAGGCCGGGGATTTATTCAATGAATAAAATTGATTTTAATTTTTACAAAAATCTGTAGCGGAATGTGTATTGGTGAAAATTAATAACGCTGCAATTCGAAACCAATGGCAAAAATAAATGTGGTCGGAGTTGATTTTTCTGTAAAACTAGTATTGTTTAACAAGTTGACTAATCTATAATTCAATCATAACCAGAAAATTTTTGATGAATAATGTTAGCGTCCACACCCAAAATAAAAAGAGGCCGATGTCAAAATGATAGTAATTACAAATGAATAAATCAACTTTACGTATAATAAAGTTAACTATACTAACTAGAAGTTGATTTCATTGTCTTGTGGGGCTATTATAACAACTGTAAGTTAAGTTATGTATGCGTCTACTTTAAACTATGGCATATTCCATGAAAATGTGCATATAAATTACAGTGTAGAATAGTTAGCGGTTTTCTAAACCTAGAACAATACAAATCCTACTTTATCAATACAATACTACTTTTACTTCACACAATCGAATCGATAAGGGTACATCATCGAAAGCCCTACCATCATTCAACATGTTGCAAAATTAAATTAAATTCGTATTAGTAATGTATTAACGAATACACCAGTAATTCTCATTGAAGATATCAGGTGATGTTTACAACTTTGCTTTAATTCGTTATGAATTAAGATTATTATTAAATCTAACCGATAAAATATTTCATTAATTTCCAATCATGAAGTGACACTAAAAGGATTAATTAATTTATCGAACTTAATGTCATAGTCGTTGTTATTGAATGCAATATTTGAAGATAATTGATTTTAATACGCCTTCAGTATTTGTATCGATATTTTCATATAGTGGGTTTCGATTTCTCATCATGAAAAAAACACAGGTTACCTTTTTAATATATACTACCTTGTTCGAATTGTATTAAATGCAATGCAGTTGGTTAACTTTAATTACAGTAAAGTTAACCGTACTGCAATTGTATTACTTTATGTGTACTTACCGCATTGGGTGTTAGTCGAGTGCAGTATGTTGCACTTCACTCTATGGAACGAGCTAAGCAATTGGCCATACAAATTACAGTGCAGACCGGCCAACGGCCTGCCAAACCTAGAACAATAAATCCACCACATGACTACACAATACTACTGTTACGTCGAAGACCAATAGAATCGACAACGTTTCAACGTTTAAAGCCTACCAACATACCTACTATTTACGGTCGTTCCTTAACATTTAATGTTTACTTTTGATCAACTTCGTCTTCATTTGCTTAAATAATACCCTTGACGACCATAAAACCAATTTGAAATAGATATTGAACATCATCAACGCCTGTAAATAGAATTTTGACTCATTCAAATACGAATTTAAAGTTAAAACCGAAATATTTGGAATTCACTATTGACTCTAAGTTACCAATACATATACTCCCGGAGATAGTAAGTTCTATTTGTAGATTAACATATTTTTCGTCGGTATTTATGGTATATAAATTTTCATGTTTCTTCAATTTCATTTGCGATTTATCCAAAATTACTCCACAACCATCGGATTCTTTATACGATCAATAATGAAGTGGGCTTCATTGCTATGAAAGAATAGGAAGGAAAATTGATTCAAAGGACTAAATTCAATTTTTTTAGGAAAACTATCCTCGCCTAATAAAAGCATAAATGAAAAACATTCCTGTAAGACGACTGTTTCCGAAGGACCATAGGGCGCTATTGAATGAAACGGGAGGAGAAAAAAAATTCTCCGCGCTATTTCTTACTATTTCCACCGTGTTTATCCAACCGATGATAATAACCCATTCATAACAGGTAACATTTATAAATCATTATTTTAAAGAAGGGAAAATTCATAGCTTTGCAATACAACTACGTCTTTTTTCTATCTTTAGGCTTTATGAAAATTGGAACAACTTCATAATAACAAAAACATTTTTTGAAGGGTAAGAACGTTGATTAAGACGGCTTTGCGAAGACTGGCTGAAATATATTTTGAAAGAAAATTGCTTACGCGTTATCGAATATAGTATTCCTATGTAAACACTCTTCAAAACCTCTTGAACACTTGTCCTTTAAATTGAGAACCTAGGCTTAACAGTTTTTGCTCACTAATTATTTTAAATCTCTAAACTCACCTCAATATCACTTCATAATCGCCGATAATTTTATGTTCAAAATCCGCTAACGTCTTATTAACAATGATTTGCAATGACAGTAGAAAGCCCTTACCACACGAAAAATTATATATTCCCAACCAAACTTTATGATACATATGTATAAAGGCAATCTACTCTATAATTTCTGTGTTAACTTGAATAAAAAATTTTAAAAATTTCAACTCAGTTAAAAGCAAAACGATGAAATAATATTATGTTTTCGAGATTTCATATATGTTCTAATTTATAGATCAATTATTACCGCCCTAATTCAAACTACGCATGACTCACTCCTCATTTTTAATCAAACTGCGATATTAATATCCATATATTTCGTGAACCATTTTTAGTTCCGGGACTAGAACTTGATATTCGACTTTATTATGTCGAATAATATTTTTACAAGCGAACAACTTATTAAATATATCAAAGAAAAATACCTGTAAATTCTTAAAATTTCCTGATTCAAAATAAAATGAATTATTAGTCAACATTATAATTGATCTCTTCCGAGAAAATACTAACAACCAACGTTATTTAATCATTATGACGAAATAATGAAGTAAAACTAATACCTTAAACACTGAGAAGACTATAAACTCCACAACTCATATATAATAGTTTTTAAACTGTTGTCATCGATTTTATAGTTCCCTTTTGTAAACATGGCCGACTGCAAATCAAGTTACATAGGTAATTCTAAAAAGGACTTTACTATACAATGAAGTTTAAAACATGATTGACACTGCTTAAAATTCCGACAAATATATCGTGACTAAGCTGGTTAACTGAAACCCTTTGATTCATTTGATATTTTTTCTTTTTTCAAAGATTTGATTGAAATAATTTCTTTCTTAGTTACCATCCAACGTGTAAAAATAACGAAAATACGATTATCTGAATTCATCAGTTTTTATAACCTAAAGTTACTATGTCGACCCGATTTAACCATTCGAAAATTTAGTTATCTTAACTATTAAGTCAGGAAAACAACCCTAAGGCATATATATAATGTATTTGTAAAGATATAAAATTCTCCTCAATATAGATAACCACCACATTATGAAACATAAAAAATGGCTAATGAACACCTGTTTGATCCAAACATTTGTAAAACGAATATAACAATCTGAAGAATCTTTGTCTTTTAAACCATAAGCTACAAAATGAATTTATCTTCAAAAAAAAAAAGTTGACTTCATGAAAAGTACCTAAAAAAAAACCCGTTATTAACCGATACGTGAATATTTTGGATGCTAAAATCCAAATTATTTTTCATTTGCAATTAACTAACTCGACATAATAATGTTCAACTCGTTTTTACGTCAGAATTTTCGTAATGATCAATTGTCTGCCATTATTGTTACCATCAATACCGGCGAATTAAAGCCTGTATATTAAGTCAAGAATATTTCAAAAATTCAAATATAACTCTAAATCGTGCGTATTCAAAATGGAAACACCCCGAAATAATATGTGTTAGGTAGATGATTAAGTTGTGTTCAATTAATAAAAAACACGCTTGTATATTTCAGAGAACCATAATTTTTAGCGGTTCGAAATTGGTTTATAATTAGGATTCAATAAATATTTCGTTAGACAGTAAATCAGGTTTACTTCAAATTGACTACTAAAATACTATTTTACTTTCATCCATGTTTTACTTAACAATTCAACCATGTGTATACAGTGACTATGTCCTTACCTTGCATAATTCACGAATATTTTCAACTTTTCTATACTTCCCACAAGGATTCTTCGAAGGTAATTTGATTATATCTTCAAAATTTATAATTTTGCTGTCTCTGGAATTCATATTAGAGCCTTCATTCACAAATAATCAATCGCCTAGCTCTATAAATTTATCCTACCTTTGATTGATACGCCAAGAAACCCCAGAGAATTCCTATATAACCTCCAAATAGGGTTTTCACTAGATTCTCATCCAATTTTTATATGTGTTAAACTGAAAAACATTCATTTGCGTAGGTTTATAATACGTATTTCCTAATGAAATGACGCGGTGACTACTCGATGCTATCAAAGTAAAAATCGTTGGAATATTTCCACTACATGTGTTGATTTTACGTTATGTTATACAACCAACTGTCTTAACCTTTTCAACCTTATCGAAATCGATTGAAAAACAAGTCAAATGTTTGTTATGGGGCAAAAAAAGCTTAGAAACGAAGTTTCTTACTCAAATTTTACTTTTAAATGCGAGGTAAAACTTGGAAAATTCTTTAATATTTTCTTGAATATCCTGGTATAAGTTTGAGTGGTATATATATAACTCAGATCCTTACCGGTTTATCTAATGTCATAGAGGCTAATGTATTATTTATGTATGTTCGTTATACGTTAACTGGTTAATAACAATTACAAATATTAACAAAGCGTTAATCGTTATTATTGAATGATAATTTACAACGATTATAAGTATTGAAATAAACATATTAAAAAAATATTAAGTCGACATATACAGTGAAAAAAATCTTGACTAGCTTAGTCTATATAAATATCTTTCTTACTTACAATGGTTCATCAATTCGAAAGTAAAATCTTACCTGTAAAATAACCTTATTTATTACAACGGAAATTATAACGTTAATAACTTTGAGATAACAACCTTTAACACGAGAAAAAGAAGAGTGGAAACGTCTACATGTATTCAGAGATGATATTATTATAAAGAATTATCAGTGTAAAAGGAAATCATTAATACTATTTTCATATAAGGGGAGTGTCCTATATAGAGGTAAACAGCAGCAATAACGCGATTACCGCTAGTAACTTTACGATTAACAATAGTAGCTATATTACCTCTGAGACCGTTACAATTATATTGAACGGTAAAATTACTGACGTCAACAAGGTGAAGCTGAGAGAAATCATAGAACCTAGTAACTGCTTCTCAACAGTGAAGTAGTTAGACTTGGTATATGCGTTATCGGTTTCGTTCCCCTTCATAAGAATATACTACAGATAGATACGAAATAATCACTTATATATTACCTATAGCTTCTCCAAAGCCAAGCTTTTAATTCCATCTTCTACGAGTATTATATATATAATCCAATCACCTTAAAGAATAGTCTTGGATTAGTCTCTATACATTACGTTTGAGGTTATAATATTTGATTTTTGAAAGGTTCATATAATCCCTCGAGTGTTTTCTAAGTAAAGATCTTGTTGTAACAGTAGCAATTATAGTACAATCTATATACTTTATTATAAAGTAAGTTGAATTCATTGACTGCAAGTAGAATGAATTTTTTGAGAGTTGACTATATTAATGATAAGGTTAAGTACTGTATAATTCAACTTCAAGCTATGACACGGACCAAGAAATTTACCATACAAAATAGGGTTCAGACCCTTTAGCGGTTTTCCCAACCTAAAATAATACATCCATCATTTAACTATGTAATGCTAGGATTGTGTTGATCATAGTTTGAATAGAAAACATCGTAACATCTCAAGACCTATCAGGCAAAGCCTATCAACACTAATTAGTGTTTATTACTTTAATCACTGATTGACCAAGTAAAAGGAGAAGTTATTTTCCGGTTACGCTTTATGAAAGATGAAGGTTAACGATTTTTTTTTTTTTTTCGAAAAGCTTTCACGAGCTACGTCTTTGATTATAGCTATTAGGAAAAAAAACTTCGATGTTACGTTGGTTTTCAAAGTAACCACAAGGTGATAACGTTACCGCTATTTCAATCGCCAAGAATCTATGAATAAATCCTTTTCGAAAACAAAAATTGGGAATAACACCTAAACATCACAGATAGTTCAAAATATCATCCCTAAAATATCAAGAAATCAACGGTTGCTAAACAGCTAAAGAAAAACTGTAATTACGGGTATTTTCATTACAAATTCCAATTTTCTAAATCAAAAATAATTACTACAATGAAAAACAACTCTCATAATAAATAACCTTCAACCTTATTTCTCATACCACATTCCACCTCTTACAAAAATCTTTTCCCCATCAATTATATCACGCAACCATTACCTATTGAAGTCGCCACTTCGAGCGAAAACAAATAGTATCGCCATATCGCGCCCCAAAAGCTACGTTATGCAATCCCTCGCCAAATTGCCATATCTTAACACTCTCAAATCGCCAAATTCCCTCGTACATATTATCAAGACAAAATGATAACAAATTCAAAACGAGTAAAAGCAATTAACGCCGTCGGAACTATGTTTTCCAAGCACTACAATAATTATTTTCATATTGAAAACATTGACGAAACATTTACTCAAGTATCATTCATCAATTATATTAACAAGTACATTAATAACATGGATGTTAGTGGGTACTTGTTCGTATCGTCTTTATAAGACTTTAGTAAGTTTTTCAACGGCTCAAAAGGTAATTTGGAAAAGAATAACTCAATGCATTATTAATAAAATTTCAAGGTTAAAATCAATCATCGTAGAATCTATGTTCTGGAGTAATCTCATTCACAATCAAAATCCCTTTCTTGAACTAACATAACTTCAAGACTATCATTTAAATACTCAATCTTAAAATCATGGACTTTAAAATCAACGAGGGAAAGGTAACGTATTTAACGACATATAATGACCTTATAATCGTTCCAGTGGGCCACCACCAATTAATCTCGAATAAAATCAAACCTTTAACCCCACAGGCATTAATTATTCATATACAGTCGATTAGGAACCTTGTAATATATTTGGAAATCTAACAACCCCCCACGAAAACTCGATGTACATGCTGAGCAGACGTAGGGTACGTGAAGCAGCGGCCACTCATACAGTAAGAGGAATTGTCGTCGGCGCCATCACGCGGTTCATTCAATAAGATCGTCCAAACCCTTAAGCTCTTTATGGTTTTCCTCAAAATCGTAAAGTTAAATAAAATAAAACCCTCCTCGATAGGTACATCTATATACGTATATATACAATATGTCCTAACACGAAATGGAACCCCTTGAATCAAACCACTAAAAATTACCCCTATCATTGCGACTTTAAAGCGCGTAAAAGAAAAGACACCTTTGACAACTAGTTAGACTATCGTAACCTTCCCGCCGGATCAGTAAAAAGAGTAAATATTTATTAAACACACCTGAAAAACTTCAATAAAATTTTTACTGACGTAGAAAGGTATTATAGCCAACCTTATAATATTTTTAACATGAATATGATATTATTTCCCAATATTTGCAAGGAAATGATGCTTTAAACTTCAGGTTACAACTAACTATTACCGGGAAACCACACGGAATATAAGAAGGATTACATACTAACCTTCCAAACTAATGTAATGACCTTCTGTGGAATTTATGACGACATGAAAAGCCACTTTTAATACAACGTTTACTTCATTAAATACTATACTAATTAGTCGATGATCAGGTAGACAATAACAAGAGCGAAGAAAATGAAGGATCAAATACAAACAAATATTATTAACCAGATTCTCAATAGATTGATATTTTGTTAACAAGTAATGTAAAAGATATACGACGGCTAAGTTAAACTTTGCGACCAGGTACAATAAATAGTTACATGCATTCAAAAGTTCAAATATTCCCTATAATACCTATATTCCATTTGCGAAAATTCTTTTGACTATTTACGTTCCTTACATATTTTTGTAATTCAATAAATTACAAATCAAATTGATATGTATCCCCTGACTAACAACTTCCGAGAAGAGAACAACTAAGGCCTTCAGATAACATACTTTTTCAATTGTAAATTTAAGAAGCTGTAAGGCTGAAATCTCATTTAAAACTTTTACATTTGAAGCTTCTGTGGCGAAAGAAACATAATCAAAGTTCTTGCAGATTGATTAACCCCATTAACTGTTGTCTTAATAACGATCCAAGGTATTGAATTCGTAATAAGTCCAGTTACCAGTCAACTAGCTACCCTACGATTAAATCATACTAAAAACAAGCAAGATAACAAACGCATTAATCTACTACCTCAAGATAACCCTACTTATATTACATCGTAAATTGTAAAGGCGACAATTCTGTTAACCATAATGATAAACTCAATCAAGTCACTTATAATAAACAGAGTGCTCCTATATCGCTCAAGTAACTAGCTGACCACGCCTTCCTATACTGCTTGACTAACGAAAATTCTTACAATTTCTATAAAAACTGAAGACTTAATACTTCGCCTACTTTTATCTTTTGCAATAGTTATGCAAAATATTACTTTTAAGATATTATGCAAAACAAAGGGGTATCAGAGTACTAAACCGATGGCTATTAGTAATATTTGGAACTACGATAGAAATTCACTACTATCACGTTGATTAATCGTCAAAAATTCGGTAAGGCTAATATTAGATTATCTCAGGCTCATAAGTATCGTAATAAGAATAAACTACTATAAAAACTGTTTTTTAGCCAATTATATTCGATATCCTTAAAACCTAGACATTTTTTCTCTTATGTTTGAATTTCATAACGATCATAAGCGTTATTCTTAACATCAACGTTCAAGAACTGATCAAAAACAGACGAATGTTCATTTTAGAATTTTAGTTAATACATGTTTAATTACATTTTTCAAGGAAAAAAACACCCGTATAAAACATAGTAAAGTTAGGGAGACGTGAATAAAATCGACGTTTCGAATACACAGTTATTAACAAACTATATAAAGTCTTCAAATTACTAGATAATCTAACTATACGGTATTTTGTTCCAAAGACAAATCAAAAGCTACGTCGCTACAGTGAAATATACACATTAGCCCCATAAGTACTTGAATTTACATTAGAAGATAAAAATGAATTACATTATAAAATCGTTTTCAATGTATTTTACGTTAACAATAAGTATGTTTTTAACATCGAAAACCTAGAAATCCGGGTTTACGGACTGAAATTCGAAAAATCTTCATTAGCGAAAAATATTGAGAAAACATTGAATATATTTTGCAGTAAGACTTATAAAGGTCCGATCAATATCGTTGTCCAAAATACTGGTACCAAGTTTACGGCGATAGAATTTGAAATAAATGCCAAGATAATAGGAATCCTATATCAACAGGAACTCATTAAGGCCTAATCAAGCGCTTAGAATATTGAAAAGGCTTAAATATCCTTTCTTAAAATATATAATACTCTTATGCAGTAAATTCTTTTTTTTTAAAATAGTAAATATGTTCTCAAAAGACGGTAAAGGGAACAAACAATAATTTGAGCTCGAAAATATTGATTCCAATGATATTAGTATTGCAATTATATCGTCTTACAATTAGGAAATCTCTGCTATTGTCAAATACTTAAAAAGGATCGTAATGTACGAAAAGGTTTCAGAGAAACAGCAATAGGAATCTATTGAGCATTATGTTAATAATGACAAGAATATTTGAAATATCCTTACCCCAATAGATATATTAACTTTACCATTTTAGATAAAAAAAAATCGTAAGACGAGAAAAAGTCAAATAAAAAAGAAAATTTGAAATCTTGAATCTAGTTATCCTTGACATAATTGTTAGAATTATTAACAGTTTATCGTCGTTTGGCATAAGTAAGATTAAACTCTACTTTGAAGCGACTAACGGTAATGATATCGAAAATGATGACGATCTCTAAGTTAAACAAACCAGCTAATATAATACTTGACTTTCTGTGTTTAAAAAGCCAATAGAACAACGACGGCGAAGCGAATTATCAAGGGTATTAGATGATAAAGAAAAGGAATATACATCAGACCGCATCTATAATACTACCTGGATTGATAGGAGAAAATGATAATTAAAAATTTACTGGTAAACCCATCGTATGAGAAATCAACTGGAATTTAAGCAAAAGTTTCGAAAATAGCGATAGGGTTAAATAGAATGGACGCTTTATTTGAAAAGTTATAGAATTTGTTCTTCAAGATTCCTTCGACCTCTGAAACGCCAATATAACGATCATTGAGTCGAGGATTATTCACGAGGTTAAAGGAAAAAACATGTCTGTATTGGATTTCAATCCCAAGCTAATCGAACTATGAATAGAATCCAATAGTTAGGTTCGAAATTGATAATCGTCTCCGTTGTATTCTCAGTATAAACAAACTTCTTTCCGACTGGAAAGTTCGATATGATTAGCTTAAATAACGCGTTGCTTATGACTAGCTCGAAAATTGTTTACGACTATTGTATTAAGATCCATTTTATTATCCCCAGTGAAAGTATCTCTAATATTAAACTTATTAGAAATACTACCACCATAAATAGGTTTATTCAATTCACGAACGTTAACCTAGCGTATGCTAAGAGAATACAGTTTTCCATTGAAGAGTGAGTCGTGAATAAACTATTTATTATAATTAAGGGATATTTAGAATGGAATTAGCATGTTGAATAGCGTATCGTTAATGAAAACCATGAGTATTATAATCTTTTCAGTAAATTCCTAAATTATATTAATAATTCCGGCAAGTAAAGTCTTTTCAATATTAGTGAATACGTAAGTCTGTTTGTGAACCTTTTATTAAAACCTGGTGGCAATACGAAAAATCACATATGATTTCTCCTAAAGATATTCATAAAATTAAAACTGAATTTTTCAAAAAATCTCCAACGATTCAAACACTTAACCAATGTCTAATCTTTGTACTAGAAGCAAGTTAGTTATATAAAAAAAGATAAAAATATCACCCAAAAAATCCATAGTATTAGTTCAACTTAGATTGAATTTAGATCTAATTTATAAATGATAGTTATACTATAATTTCCGCCAAACGCTGCAACCAATCCCCTATGAAAAAAATTATACGATATATTAAACCATTATATGGATATTTTAGAAAATTCATCTATACATTCACAACCTATTGATCTCAATTAAAACCGCGGCTAAGTTTAAAATACGGATCTTTGACCTCGTATTAATTCTTTACGCTAAGTAAAACTTTAGTCTTAATAAGTATACAAACTAACGATAAACCGATATTAAAATTTCTAGCTTCATGGAATTTGTGGAACGTGCGATTGAGGTTTTGAAGTTGTATAACAGCGAGGCATTTTCCACTCCAACAAAAAGAAAATATTTAGCATCTAATGGATTGTTAATTCGTAAATATAATATTAATAATATTGATATTTAACTCATATCATATTAAGAGAGCCTAGGAATGAAGCTTTCCATATTGAATAATAATAATTGAACAAAGTATTAATGTGCTGAAAACAACGTGATAATAATGAATATATATTAACTCTATAATATCTGAAGATAGTTCTTGTTTTTTGAATGACGGTATAAACCTAAAACCTTATCCATGACTACCAAAATCGACCAAACTATAGGTCAAGCGATAAATGAAGAAATTGGACTATAGGAGTAACATAATTCAGATTAACCTATCAAAAGCTCAGTTATTAATCTTAAAGAACGATTCTATTAACAATAATACCCACTTATTATTAAAAATCGGATTTATAATGATGATCGTAAATGAAAATTAGTTACAAAAAGCTTAATTCACCTTCATATGAAACCTAATCTATTGAATTTTTATTCAATGTAAAAGGATTATACTAAACTTAATTACTTTAGAAGTTGAAGCCAAAATAGTTGGTTTTCATGTGAGAAAAACGATGTGGGAAATATTTGATATCGTTACCAAGCAACTTAAAGTTCCACCTATCCCAGTTGTTATCTAGATCAACTCGAGATACCTATTCAAATACATTTTGAAATTAGGGGGAGCCAGAAAAAAAACTCCGTCAAACACCCAGGTAATACTCTTTAAAGCCTACAAAAGTAGGGATTCAAGTAGATTAAATGGTTCAATGGTAAAGATATCCCGGCGGACGATTGAACGAAGACGGCACTAAATGGAAGCCATAAAAGAATTGTTAATATCAATAAATCAACTATACTTAGTAAAGGTCACGTTCAACGGTTATAAGGCACATTCAAATCACGAAATAACAAGTAGAGTAAAAGTATGTGGGATCATAGTAAATAGGAAAACTGTAAGATTGTTAACACTGTCGACTTAATTAACTTGCATGGTCAAGTTTGAGGTAAACATAAGTCTATAGTAAAGGATTTGTGTACGGAAGTTTATAAGGTCTAAAATCGAAGCCATAGATCAAAAAGATGTAATTGAAGTAAATTTCAATACGGAATCAATAGAGGTTTCGCCGTTGGGCTAGTAAACACTTAAAAGGATACCGAAAATAGGTGGTCGAATGCACTAGCGTTTGATTACAACACAAAAAGCCGTCAGTGCTGGAACAGTAGCAATTACAGTACAACCAGCTAACTACACTATCAAGTAGTTTAAATATACTAACCAAAAATTAAGTGTAATGTCTTATTGGTTGACATTATTAACAATAAAGCCAGTATAATATGTTCCTAATGTAGACTTAAGGTGTTGCTAAGCAATTAATCATTAAAAATAATATACAAACCGGCTCGCGGTCAGTCAAACCTAGAACAATAAATCTAACACTTAACCACGAAATAATTTTGTTAATTGGACCACGAATCGAATCGATAACATTGCAACGTCCAATGGCTTTTCAGGAAAGGCCTATTAACAGACTTCTCTTTTTAATGGTTCTGATACGACCTTTTTAAACGACCGGTTATTGTTAATGTTAAAGATACCGTATATTAAACTCCCCCAAATTTCTGCTTCAACCTTTCTGAGTTCATTTTATATATTATAACCTTTTTCAGGAGTTTGTTAGTAAGGGTAATTAATTCGTTATAGAGTCTTACATGCTTAGAAACAACTTAATGAGTATTGAAGAGTCATGATCAACAATGTTGTAGAATCATTTTCTTGTTATTCATATTTTATCCTCTTTATTTCCTAAGATGAAATTTTTTATTGTACGGATATCATGAAATTTTCGTACAAATATCTATTTTACTTAAATGGTGATAATGCCCTAAACATTTTAATTGGAATTGATTAATATACTTACCTATTTACGAAATTCAATTTTAAAGAAAGGATACCTAATTACTGAACATAAATTTTAAACGTAACGAATGCTACTACGAAATAATCTTTTCAATCCCGGCAAGAGGGATAGTAACTTGTGTCCTCCGAACGGCTATGTACGTCTTACAGCTTCCGAGATATTCATTAAATTAAGAATTTAGGGAGTCTTATAGAATTGAAACCTATAGGTAAGTAAATTGTAGCTCTTGTCCGGCCGAGACACGCAGACTGTTTAGTCCTATTTCAACGGCTACTTTTGCCAGAGATGCGACTTCATGAGTCTTTTGAGAGAAGAGCCCCATAGAGTTGAAATGTAGAAAAGTAAGCCGTATAGAAGGCAGGAGTAAACGCGATGAAGTCGTGTATGTGAAATTGAGTTAACCACAGTAAAATGTTGTTGGGGGATTCTTATAGATGGAATCATTTGTATGTTGCGTATCGAATTCTTTTTTGGAAAGGATTTCTCCATAATATAAACTTTTATTATAAATATTCTGCTATATATTACTGCAATTCTGTTTGTATCAAAACGGTACCTATTCATTCCGAGATCGTTTATAAGAGTTTTATATTGACGTGAGTAATGTTGTAGATGTTATTAAATGTTACTAAAATGATTATACATAGGAACTACTTTGCAAGCTGCAAGGTGCACTCCCACAGAGTGTATGCCAACGGGTCATACTGTAGGATGCACCGTTTATGCCACTTCTTACAAGGGAGATTAGCAACGTGCATGGTAGAGTGCCGCACTCTGAGTGAGAGCTTGTAAGTTCTCACCTAAAGCGTGCACTCTCCGGATGCTTCCCCCATAAACTTATCTTACTACTACAATACAATTCTTTCGTATTACTCTTCTAATACGTTAAAATTAAGAGAACTTACCAACAAATGACTTGATTATGTGAAGAAAACCTTGATTCTTTATACACTGTCATGTTCTGGCGCGTGTAAAAGAAACTTTGGAGTTTTTTTTAGGAAAGTTAATTGAGTTCGTACCTACCCCCTTCAAAATATATTCCTTTTTCTTCTAGATTTCCACTTCGGATTTTACGGCTCTTATTTGCAGCTTTTTTCCTCGTGAGGAATAAATTATACACATTATATACGTTTTTTCCCTCTTAAGGGCGGCTCCGACAGCATCGATGATAGAATTGGCGGCGAAACGAGCTCCAAAGAAAATGATCCCATCCTTGCTACCACTATCGTCGTCCTGATCACCCCCCATTTCGCCAAGTTTGTCTTTATTTCTAATCTGTTTCCAAATCGCGTTTTTTTGAATTAATAAGGCCGGACTTAGTAGACGGCGGCTCTAAAAACTCTATGAACGGTCATAATGAAGGTGATAAATGTATAAGACATTTGATTTGTAATTTTTGAAAAGTCGGCGGTTGTATTACATGCATATGGTTGATGAACGTAAAACGTTATTATTATTGGCAGTCGAGATACATGACTTTGTTTTACTTGCAATTTAATTTCATTTCGATATAAAAACCCATTTATAGTATAGGTAAAGACATGAAAATTTGAGAAATTAGAAACGGCCCTTTATATATAAATTTTACGAATCCGTTTATGTGAAGGCTATATAGAGGGTGGTGGTCATGATTTGTTAATGTTTCAAAATACTGAGTAATGTATTAAGAAAAAGCTGGATTGTCGCAGGATATGTTCAAACGTACCGTTTATTTATATTGAAAGGTTCAAAACGTCAATAATACGACGTCAAATTCCGGGAATAGTACTAGACCGCTAAAAAAAAAAAAGGTGGTGTTGGTAGAGCCTTAGATTGTTGCAACGTTGTCGATTCGAATCTTAGTCGAAGTAACAGTAGTATTGCATTGGTCAAGTGGTGGATGTATTATTCTATGTTTGGCAGACCGCTAGCTCTTCTTCACTGTAATTTGCATGTCCAATTGCTTGGCTCATGCCCTAGTGTGAAGTGGGCACTCTACTTGCAGTCAATAAAGTAAACTTTACGATAAGTAAAGTTGACCTACTACACTGCAATGAACTTGTTAAAAATGGCAGTAAATATTGATCCAACAGGTGAAATAATAGAGGCGAAAAGATCAAAATATTTTTACCAGACAATTTGTTAATTTGTGATCTATATCACATGAAATTCTTCAATATATATAGATTGTAGATAAAACATAAGTTGACTTGTAATCAAATGAATTACATTTCTTCTACTACACTTGACTATAACCTACATATAAATTCAAATTTTTTTGTAAAAGGTTGATAGTTATTATAATGAAGTTAAAACATTAATTTTTATTCTTAAACAGTTTCTTTATGGTTGTATTTCGATTGATACGAATACGCTCAAGGTTTTATCTCATTGATGACATGTAGAAGTACGTTTAAATGGTGACAATAAAGACATTGAACACCTGATAAAGAAAGTGCTTCAATCACTTTATATTTTAGAATTATAGAGGTATTATCCACGTATACCGCCATTTCCTCCATCTAAGTCCGGGAATTCTTTTCAGGGTTTTGAATTATGTCTACAACCTTTGTATAGATAATGCACGTAATGAGCTTCAAGTCGCCGAACATTTTTATATTAATGTTGCGGTTATGAAATATTTACTACTTTTCTCGATTATTTTTTTCGGATGAATATTACACAAAAATATCGGTAGATACTGTAACAAAGCTTAAGTTTCGGTCAACGTATTACGTTTTAAATGTATATCAGTTAATTTCATTAATTAACTCGTTTTTAGGGTATTAGAAGTCACGGAAAAGCCAAAGTCTGATAATGACATGGGCCTTCACGAAGTGGTATATTTTCGATTTATTGGAAGCAAATGTGATGTCAATTAATGTATTTAACAACTTGTACGAAAATATTATATTATGATACCAAAATGAAAGTATACTTACACAATCGTTTTTTCTTTGGCATGGAGCCGAATGAATTGTTTAAAGTTATATTACAATTAATTGAATCCTTTTATATGTAATGAGAAAGTTATCAAGCCTTATTATATAGCAATTGAAAATAATATATTGACCGAAATTGTAATTATTAGAATGAATGCGTGTTAAAAAATTGTTGATTTAATTCTTAAGTCGAAATATAGTTGTTGTTATTTTAACCCTAATTTAACGTAGGGTAAATAGAAATTTTCAAGGATTATTATATTCGGCTAAATTTTATAAAACTGATCGATCACTTCACGATAGAATTCTAGGGAGTTATAACCTGTATCAATTTCTTTTCATTACGGGTGGTGTTCGTATACCTTTATCATTGTAACGTAGTCGATTCGAATCACTGTGGTCGAAGTAACTTGTGCTGCGTTGATATTGTTGATTAAAATGTATTATTTCTAAGTTTGGCAGACCGCTAGCCGGTCTGCGCACTAATTTGTATAGCCTAACGCTGTAGCCTGTGCCCTACTTTGAATTGGGCACTTACTGCACTGCACTTGCAAAGTAGTCTATTCAAATCTTACAAACTACAGTTAATTTGCAGTACGTGCAATCAAATTTACTGAAAGTAAAGTTGACTTTGCTGTACTGTATTTTCCTATTATGCTATTACTGGCAGCTTTTTGTTTTTGTGTCTGTGCGACAGCGAGGCTTGCTATCAATTGTTGGTAACCTTTGAAATTCCTCTATAATCTGTTAGTGTATAATATGCCAGACTCCGGTTCATTCCGATTAATTTGCACAAAAATTAACGTTAATTACAGCCCCTTGTTGCTTTTTTTCTTTAAATATCCGAAACCTTCATTTATAGAATCCTGTGTACAGATCTTTTGCTATAAACCTATGCAATTCACGTACGCTACCATTTGTGTAACTTTTGCTAGTAGTTTAGTTTACTGCTATTGCTACTATTGCTTTTGCTTTGTTCCAGTTTGCCAGGGTAAACCTGTTCCACCACGTTACCTACCAGGTGGTTCACGTAACCCTGTATTCGTATGGTTAGTTTATTGCAATTTACAAACCTTTTAAAAGTACTATTTGGCATAGCTCTAGTTATAACGTAAGCGGGTGATTTTTACCATTGATCCACCAGAACTTATTAATTCCTTAGTTTTTTTATACTTCCATTAAAGCTATTATGTTTATCATTAACTTCTTTTCATTGGTTATGTCTAGTTTTATTACTCATTCGTAAATGCTTCGGAAGTCAGTAAATATTACTACAGGTATCAAAGGCAATTCCATCGATTTGGGAATAATCCTTAATGTTCTGTTAATTACCATGCTAATGTCAAAGCATATTATGATACCATGAAGATGTGAGGCGAGCACACTTCTGATTACACGCTAATATTTGATGGATGTTAAATTTATTAGGTTTCTGGTGATAATAAATTACTATAAAGATTTATCTTCGTCATCGAGAATAATTAGGAAGGCGATTTTCGATGATAGGTCAATATCAGTCATGAATAACCTGTGTGAAAACATTATTACTGTCGCCTTCGTAAAATTTATATAGACTATGTTAATTTTCTTTTTATATGGTCTTTTTGTTATTCAATCCTCTTGTTTTACCTGTTGAAGTTTTTGTCTTATAAATCTTGTGCGGGTGACGTTATAGAAAGGTTATATGATACTTCTGGTTGACAAAGCATAACGATGTACACCATAAGTTCCCTTTTCTTTGGATTTTTCTATAATCTTGCCCCGTCAGTTTTTGCGATAATTGTTAGGCTTATGGCTTACCCCTTTTATCATGGGTTAATATAATTATTGTTTTTAGCCTTGAAACTATAGATTTGTAGCAAGTGTCTATTAAACATAAGTTACATACCTCCGGAGAACGTCTCGAACGGCTTACACGTTGAGAAGTCGGACTTTTTTTTCACATGATATTTCGTCGTGATGAACCCAATATATTGTGAAATAAGGGTACCGTTAATTTATATACCTACGATACTATATTCTTTGTCTTTCGTAAATAATAGTCATGGGTTAGATGCTAAAGTTTATATATCTAACCTAGTTTCAAAATACACCTGATACAACAGAAACCAGTGAACGCTTACGTCGGCCAGTCCATATAAGAGACTCATATAGCGTATTATCGTGCCAGCTAGAAACTTATCCCTTGCTTCTGATGACAGTTGAAACAGTAAAATCCGTTGAAGATCTGCAACAGATTATGTATACGTTAAAGTAATATCCCGGCTATTAAGTGTATACTAACCTTGTGTGGCAATAGTCAAACTGGTAGAAATTACGACGATTAAACGCTAATTGATCTTCTAAATTATAGGAAATTAAGTAATAATCCAGTCCCTACATATATTACTGTATTTTAAAAAAAAATGCCGTAACTTTCAATACGGCCGGTTTGTGATTTAACCCTCAACTTAATAGATTATCTTAAACTTAAAATTATCAATGGTTTAGCCTCCAAATTCCGTTAATGATATAAATTGTATAACCCTATATAACAAAGGGCTATTAATCTCTAACTATTCGTTTTCTTTAAAAGGTTTGCCTAGTATATTTATAATTCCTTAGGTACGTATACTATGGGTTAGTTTTTCATTCAAAGTTTTTTTTTCAAGATATTTATACCGTTATATATTCCATTTCAGGCCTGTAATCCTTATAGCCGTCCTTTTCTTCAGTGAATATTATCTTTTTACGTGGTATTTTACGCCGATAAAGTTTTGTTGGCTTGATTTCATTACATTGGATCCGTATCAATTTAACATGAATTAAATACTTTATCGTAATAAGATTGCTATTTGTATCATAAACCAGCACGTTTAGTAGACTAAGGTATGAGTCAATATACGAAACGTGTAATACATTGTACGGTTTTTTCTTCATAATGGTTTTAAAGAATTTGACGTCGTAAAACGCAATAATAGAGTTATAACGTATAATACTAACTTTCCGTCCAGGTAAAACAGGTTTATGAAGACTTTCGAGTTAAAATCTTGGTTTTCTTTAACGTGAATTCAAACCTTAATAGAGCTTGAAAATGTGTTTGTCAGTGGTGGTAAAGACGTTAAATTACCTTTAAAACTCGTAAGTTTACATTTCGTAATGAGTTGCCTTTAGAACCCAATAAAATTTAGTCGCCGGATAATTAAACCTATGATATAATTGATAAAGTTCCGCTTTCATTAAGTTTGACACCATTGCCTTTATCCCCTAAATATAACACGAAAGATACCCATATTTAAAGCTAAATATACATCTTTTTCCGGCTTTAAGTTATATTAGTTCGTTTGTGTGAATATTCACACTAACTCTAAAACTTTCAATCCTTTTAAGTCGACAAAGGAAATGGTTATTGGAATTTCGTAAGTGATGATCAATAAAGTAAATAATAGTTTTTGACGTCGTTGATCTCTTAAAAAATCACTTTTTCAGCTCTAAAGTTTACCTTTGTTTTCTCAATATTTGTGTGGTCGAATTATGTAATAATATTAGTATCTTTTCGTAATGCAATTTATTACTAATAGCCTCTTATTGAGTACCATTCCGCCCCCATATTCGGTATAATCCCTTAAAAGACCTACTACACGTAACGATTTTAAATGGTAAAATTTTTTGTCGGGTCAGGGTATTTATCATTATGTTGACAATAGATGTCTTTACCTATAAGGAGGTATAGAAAGGCGTGGTTAGCGAGTAATTACGTTATTTCCGGGTTAATGATAGTGTTCATATCTTTTTGTTAGCCGATAGTCTTTTGCTTTTTTTCATTTCTTAAATTTTACTTACTTCGAATTATTCAACTTACTTGACGTAGTTCTAGTTAGAAGTAACGGGAAACAGCATATGATATATTTCTCATTTTACTTTACGTTAGGCATTAGGGCAACGTGTTAGTTCGCAGCCATATTTACCGTAAATTGAACGTCTTTTTGAGTGTAAGTAAACTTGTTTAGCTGGCTAAAAAACCTTGAGGATGGGGAATACTCTCGTTCATAAGTAAAGGTCCGGGCCTTCTGTTAACTGTATTAGCCGGGATTTCTGTACCTTAGATTAATGTAGTACAAGTAAAAAGTGTTTTTTTTCTCGTTACTACATTTCGAAGATTCAAGGTATATACCAGACGAGCCGGATACCTAAGTAGTTACGTTTATTAACGAGAAACGTGATTCGCTAAAGAATCCTTCTCAGGTTGCATTTAGGTATTAAAAGACGTATTCAAACTTTTTGTAACCAGTAACAGTTTATCGCACCGGTTAACGTAAGGTGCCTTCACCAGCTCTTACGTTTCCTATTGCTTATTAGCAAAGTATCAGCTTATTAAGTATCTAATTAAGTAGGTTTATCTAACTTATCGATTTTTTTGTTTATTTTTTTGGGATATAATATGCATAACCACTTGATATTGTCTTACTAGGTATAATATTGGGTGAGATTAATATCGTATTCGAAGGAACCCTTCAAATTATCGAAAATTTCGCGAAAAAACGAGAAATTCTGCAGGTACCGGAGGTCGTAATCCTCGACTTCACCGGTAAGAATTCTAGGGAATAGCGAGTAAGAACCTGGCAGTTTAACTCTTATTTTGCGGCAAATGTTGAAGAATGTGTAATTTGATATCGAAAAGGGTTTTATACCTTATCGGTATAATTCTATTTTCTTTCCCCGATTTCAACGAATATGGTAATTACTGTATAATCCGTATATACTGAAGAAACAAATACAGGGTAAAGGGTAATATATAAGTATTAAGGACCTTTTAAGTCTCTTGACTAATATTGGAAAAAGTGTCATGGTTACTGGTATATTATAGCCCAAGGACTCACTGCAGGTCATGGAAAACGCCAGCGATTCGCTGCGCTATCAGAAGCCTAATATCCAACACATTAAGCCAGGGATATCTCTTATGTAAGCACCCGGAGTTAGGGTTTGGACCGACATGACCTTCCGCGGTCCAGTCGACTACATTGGGACCGATGGAAGCGACATCGACTTCAGTGATCCATTACTGAAAATAGTATGAAGGCCCTAAGATATAAGGACACGGCCATCACCACATAGATAGTATTTCCTTCATAGCTCTTCAGTTGTCAATCTAAGTATTCAGTCTACACATCTGAATAGCCTCACGGCTTTTGATCATTACTTGCACGGTTGCGATATTTTTCACTCAGCATCTCTGCTACCTTCTTGATAATATAAACCCTTTGACACCTACTATATACTCACGGGTATTTAGTGTGATCATTACATGGTACTAGTGGATAGGATGGTCACTCCTGGAAAAGTTTGGGTAGAAACAGCTAATAGTCATGTTTATTGTAGGTTCGTAATTAAAGCCGGTCCTCATTTCATTCTACTGTCAAAACTAAACGTGTTAAGGAGTTTAAAAGAAATGTGCTGGAGGGTTTTCGAGGACTTGATGATAATTATCTTAGTGGGAAGGGGTTCTTCGAGGTTTCTATTTAATTATGTAGTGGATTGAAAGGATTTGAATCCGTAGGTTAATTAATATTTTACGGGTAGTAGTATTGAATGTTTAAACTCACGTAAAAAGGTTTGATAAACTCATCTAGGTTAAAGTAAGACCTCACGACCGTTTGTAAGGTTGTTGAGGAATGCGGTCGCTAGCAATCCCTTTTCTCGTATTTTTCTATGTTTACTATGTGTTTTTATTTGTAGCTTACTCGTAAAATATATCGTCGGGATTACTTTTTTCGTCGACCTTTAAGGGTAGGGAAATCCGTAATTCACTTAGTTTAGCCCTTCGCTTTAACTTCACTAACTTTTTCATCTTTTCCTATATGGTCTGTTGTGGTTCGACCTACGGTGGTAAGCCAAGTAGATGCCAAATAATATTTACTATTGAGGTGCAGAGAAAGACTAGAAGAGGCTACCGTGGCCCAACGTGCAGGGCCCTTATGTAGAGCTAATTCCCAGCCCGTTACGTGCCTTTATACGTGCCGTACATGTACCATGCCATGTTCTTATACAGACCGTATCCGGCCTATAACTGGACCGTACCTTATTCGCGCCCGAGTCGAGCCTAAGCTGAGCGTTGCCTATCCCGTTACGTATATAGTTACGAAACTTATAGGCTTAATAGTCAATGGCCTAAGTTAATGACATACCCCTACCTCCCTGGATGCTATAAGGGTTACGGCGCCTTTTTAGATAAATACTAGATGCAGGCTATATCCGTTTGTATGCGGATTGAATATGAGCCAGTAATATTACGTTTAATATATCGTATAAAATCTCGCCAGCCAACCTTATATCGCCGATGTCGCATAACATATCTGTTGACGCGTCGTATGAGGCATTCTTTTTATCGCCGGCATCGTATGTGACATTCTTTTTGTCGCCGGCACCGTATAATATATCCACTAATGCATCGTATAAGGTATCCTTTTTACCGCCGGTGCTATATAATGCGTTCATTAACGTATCGTGTAAAGTTATGCGTTTACCTTTAGTATCGAGTAAAGCGCCCCATATAATGCGTAACACTTACCGAATCCGGTCTGCTAATCCCTATAAATACAGACGCCCTTATGTAATTTTTAAAACTTCTTTCTTTTTCCTTTTATACCATCGCCACCCCCCTCACCGTGTATTAACCACCCTCATTGTAAAATTTTCAACTTCAATTTATATATATTAGTTATTTATTCGCGTTAATATATTTTTGCCCCTTTCCCTAACTTATCATTATAAATAACGTATACAACGGTTTTGATCTTGGTTTTGTTACCGTTAGCGCCCTTAAAGAAGATAATAAGCCTCACGGTAAGTTATATTATCTTATTACTTCTTAACCCCTTACAATGAATAACTTATCTTAACAACCTTGTATCATAGAAGATCTTTGAATCTTCAGAAATTACAAGCATAAAAATAAACCTTTTCCGTTTTAAATAAAAACGTTGATATATTAGATATTAACTGGGTTTTAAATTTAAACGTTCTATGATCTTACTTTCCAGTTTATAGAGTATAACGGTATTGCATTTATCGAATAGTCTATAGTAAGGTAAGTTTATAGATAAGTCTTACGAAAAGCCTGATTATTAATTAAATCTTTTTTATAGTATATGTTGAAAATAAGTTTATTTATGACTTTACCCGTTTAATGTACCCTTCTACGTTAATTAGGTGTTACGATAAAAGATAATGGTCATATTTTATACTTTGCACGTAGACGTTATAGAAATATCACGGTTTATCAATCCGTTTTTTCCCTTACCTCTTTTAAGCTCATTAATTAGTTTACCCGGCTCCGTAAAAACGCTCGGGCGTAAGGAGTTTTCACTATGCTAACCATATAGGCTGTTATTCCTTTAGCCATTCTTCTACGTCACCCTTTCGTTTCGTGTCCACCCTTACCCCGAACCTTTCCATCGCCTTTCATTATATTACCTATTTATAAAGATAGGACGCATTCTGTTAGCCGGGCTTCAACTTAAAATGTTTTCGTCCTGGTGTGTTTTAACTACTGCCGAATACTCTTCTCCAATTTCAGCTGAAAAGTTCAAAATAATATAATTACCTAGACTTCATCTTTTATAGTAAATATAATTTACAGCTTACGAAATATTACAAACGATGTTTTAGGGTTAATTATACGATTTCCGATTTCTCTCATTTCCCAATTGAATACCTTATATAGAAACAAGCTGATAGAGCTGACCGTGAATGAGCGTAGGATAGTTTCTAGACCGATCATGTTACCCGAGCATAAATTAATATATTATAGTTTTTAGTCACCTGCCTAAAAGATTATTCCCACCGCCACACTTTTCGCGTTATTTCTCGTTTATCGTCATCGTCGGTCTTATGTAACACTCATTCTTTTTAATGTTATCCTCCCTCATTGACCTCTTTGAGCGTCTGTTACTTTTCTCATTATCCGTTATCGGCCTTTTTTTACGCCAGCCCTTTTTGCGTTATCCTCACTTCTTAACATCGCCTCACGTACGTCTCGCTATTTATTAACCCCCTTTTTCGACGTTTACCAATTTTCGCTATATCTTTTACCTTTCTAATTTTCTAATATCGCTTAATGTTTAGAGTTAATCGTAATAAGACCGTTAACTTCAATAAAGCCAGTACTTGTTAAACCTCAATAAGGATCATAACATCAAATAAGTAAAGTTTTGTTGAAATGTAATAAAAACCGCTTTACGGTCAAATACGTATCCGAAATAGTCGGGTAATATTAATTCGGTTCAAATACTGTATTATACCTACGTTTCATTATAAATTCTCTTTTTCATCTATAAGTAAAATATTATTTGCCGGGTATAAGCGGTCGTTTCACGTTTATCGGTTAGCATAAGCTTAACGCCGTTTTCCATAATCCGAGTTATCGTAAACGCAAATATTTCCTTATTTCGCTTCGAATTTATATATGGTTACTATGTATTAATAGTTTTGTAATACCTTATATTTCGGCTTATTATAAACATTTCACTTAACTAATATAAAGCAAACCTTACCCTTTTACGTTTTTATCGCGAGGATATTTTATAATTTAAATTTCTCGCATTTACCATGCCCTATATCATTTCTTACTGAAACCCGCACCAGGAAAATATTGGATAAAACTTACGAAGGAAAAGGGTTCGAAGTTGTAGGTTTAATGAAGTTAATATGAAATACTAAATATTAATTCAATATATTTAAAATGATATTGAATACTCTTGAAATACCGATTATCCGCTGCTAATTATAAAATTAGTCGAACTTTTCTTTCGAGCGGTTGATATTAATATTATATAAACTTAATAAAACTTAATCCCCTACTTCATATCATTTTACCAAACGTTGTTAACAATTTGCCACAGTTTTGATTTATTATTAAATATAAGTCATTACTGCTTAAGTTAATTTCGTCCTTTCGTGTAAATAAGCCAAAAATGTAGTAACTTGTACCATTAAATTGGTTAATAACTTCGTATCTCTGTTTATCTTTCAAATGAATAACTTTTCATATTTAGATATTGAACGGTCTACTTTAAACCGGGTAACCGTTAATTTCAGGTTATTGAAATAAAATTAATAAATAGGTAAATACAAAATCTTATTGTATTACAAAAAAACGATAATAATACTTAAGTACCTTTAAACCTTTTAGTATACCCATTTAATACCATTGTTTATTTATAAGTAATACGCCGTAAATGGAAGTTATTTTACTTTAATTAGGAAATGAAGTATCTTTTAAAATACATTCATTTCATCCAAATCGCGGTACTTCTAATGGAAACCAAAACCTATAAAATCTTCTTTATAAATACCGGAAAGGCTTTGCATATGAATTGGCAATAATCAATTATATAGCCTTCAATTATTTTTTTTTTTTTTTACAAAAAACTATTCGTAATAACGACTAAACCTTGAGGGTTACTATTGGAAATGATTAAATAGAATATAAAATTTACAGAAATATACGCCTAATACCGATCGGAAATAACAAAAAAAAAAAAAACCGGCTTTACTATAAATTACGACGAGATATCGTCCCGTTATACTACGTATATATTCTATATATACGTCGAATACATACGACCATCCCCCTTGAGTAATAATTCTCTTAAAAAAAGCGCAAAAATAATTTTATCCGCATAACCTATAATCGGAGAATCATAAATTTATTGTAATATCCTCATTATTTATAGTTTTTAATTCGATAAATATAAACGATTAGGGTAACGTAATACCCCCTGTAGTTTAATCCCATAATTTTAAATTGACATTAATTATCTTATTTTAGGTAAAATGCGTTGAACGCTTTCGAAAACTACTAAAAAACGAACGTTATATAACAATTTATTCGCTATTTCTTAGTTTTACAATTCTTCTAACGTACCCGAGTCGAAAAAAAAGGAATTATTCGACGTTCATGATGTCAACAGGCTTAACGCGAGACTAATCCATGTCGATATCGCCAACGCTATCGTACTAAAATTCTTAACGTTATCCCCGACAAAGACCCGAACGTGAACCAAACCAGGTGCGATGTCGTTTTTGACAGCCTTTCAAAAGCCCTAGAACCCTCATTTAAAATATATATTGCTATCATCAAACAACTAAACTCTTGTCTTACCAAACATTTGTAATTTATCTGCTGTAATTTATATTTTTTTAAATATATAAGTCCATCAATACATTCGATCAATATAATGTTAAAAATTGGTTAAAAAAACTCGCGTACGGCGTTTTTAATCCTTAGGTTTGTTCTTTCACTAATGAATTAACGTATTAGGGTAGACGCTTGATGTCACATGTATATATCGTAAGTAATACTGAGAAAGGGAAAGGACCTCGGCTTATTAAGATTAACGTTAAAAAATCAATCGTGGTAAAGGGATTAACGTTAAAAAATTCATCGTAGTAAAGCAAATACTCCAATTCTTTGTGATCCGTCAAAATTATAAATGTTATACAAATGTTACGTAATTCGAAAAACCACGAATCTAAATAAGATATTACCGTGAAGAGTTCCTTTTCAAAAATAGTATAGTTTCGTTTCGTATCCGTTAATAATACAAAGTGGTAAACTATTAACATTAAAATATTATCATCGCCCTTCGACAACAAGTTCCCTTTTAACGTCGTTTCAATATAAATAAGTTCTACGATCATTAGCCGATTTAAATTCAAATATAAAAAATCGAGCTCGTAATAAAAGATTTTTTTAAAGTTTCAAATACCTATTTCTACTGTTTCGTTTAATATTAACGAAAACCCTAATTCGGTAAACAGACGAAATAATCTGGTAGCTTCAAAAAATTACTAATAAAATCACGATAAAAATTAACAAAACGTAAAAAACTTTAAATCTTTCCGATTGTATGTAGTAATTTTTACTCGCGAATGACCCGGACTTTTTCGGAGCAGACGAGAATACCTACTTCAACCATCATTCCTTAATTCAGGTATTATACGTTTTTAACCATAAATTCGTACTTCTTCAAATTCATATTTAGTTTAGTGTTAAGAAAATATTCAAAACTAAATAATCTTTTGTAATATAATCTATTGTAATACATAAAAAAGAATCAAAAGTTCGTCTAAATACGGTACAATAGAATTATTTAAAATATCGGTTGGCATATAATCATTATATCGCTAAAACGTCACTGGTATTTCCAAAAACTTAGAGGGAGTAATCAGCTATTTAAATAACTCTAATCGCCCACGAAACGTCTTTAATTCCTTTTACCCGTGTACTACTCAAATACCCTAAATTTCCGCTCGAATATCTAATTTCGTAAGTTATATCGACTTTGACAACGTACGTAAAGTCTTTTTAATCTAAGGCTAAAAATGATTTTACTATATAATTTCATTTAGTACATGATAATCGATATAAAACTCTCATCCTCTCTCCGGTTTACGAATTAATAATGACGATATTGCTATCGATATACTTCCCGCCCAAATTTTACCCTTATTTACCAATTCATTAACTTATTGTCGAAACTTCAAAATTTAATTTCGTTATTTCAAATATAACGTCCCTCATAAACGTTTTAGTACATATTTATCCTCGTTCGATTTGATATAAATATAATAGTCGAGTTTCCCATCATATTAAAGCAAAGCTTTAACTTTATCCCTATCGAATAGGTCGCAAAATATAATTAGTTACGGTAAAGAATAAAACCAATCCTTCTTTTAAATATAGTCATTGCTGATATTTATAAAATATTGGTTATTTCGTTAAAACTTATAGCATAAGCCATTCGGAATAGGTATATGATACGTTATGCCTTTTACTACAAATGTTATATTCATTTGAAAAACCTGAACTTACTACGCTTTATATATCTTCTGTTTTGACACGTATCGATATGACATCGATAACTAAACCTACCTAACTTTAAACCACTAATCGGCTCCAGCCCCCATCCAAGACCACGTATTAAAATTGTATCTAAAGCATTTCAAAAATTATGTCCCGCAGTATTCCGGAAATAATCTATATTAATATGCGGCTCGATTATTTCTTAATATTTATACGAAATTTCTCTATTTACGTAATACGTTTATTTTACTTTAACCCTAATATTGTTCCGAGACTTCGAGAATACCGTAACTAACTTTTCGTTATCTTTTAACCGTTATATTGACGCCTTATTTATAATATAATAATTATTACAATAAAATAAACTAAAATATCCAAAAAGTAAAAATAATTATGAAATATAAGGATAAAAATAATTGTTGGTACATACCGATTTTAATTGAATCAAACTCTATGTTGTTGGATTTTAAAATTATGCCATTGAGTTAATATAACCTCCAAACCAAATTGTATCCAAGATTTAAGGTTCCCCCGTCGCCGTCAATAAAAAATCCTTTTATTCCTTTTCAACTTAAGCTGTATTCACCAACGTAAAAAGTAATACTGGGAAAAGGTCATAGCTACGTTAATAATAGTCCGGTAAACGATAATATACGTAACTCTTCGAAACAAATTTAACTTAACGATTTTTAATTATCGTTTACGTGGTTTTACACCACTAATTCTAAATACGTATCGAACGGGTTTGTTAAAATAATTAACCACGATATCGAAATAAATAACCGCGATTACTTCGTTCCCTTAACGAAGGCGCTTAAAAAGCGTAAACTTTAGTTATAACCGTATTAATATCCGAACGTGAGGCTTAAACAGGTTTCTCCAATGAACGACCAAAACGTATCTTTAAATTTAAAAAATTGACTCGGCGAATTTACAGTACTTTTTTAGGGTTACGATATTATTTACCCAGTCAATACCTATTGTAATTAACTTGTTACATATACGTAACGATACGCGAAAGCATAAGTAATTATACTTTAGAGCCGAAAGCCAATCTAGGCTGTCTATTTCAACCACAAGTATTTCGAACCTAATAACGAATAGTATTTACAAAATCTAATTACTTATAACCAAAACTTCGAATTTAACCAATATTTCATCTGCGGGGTAAAGGTCATTAAAAGCCGCCTCGATATAATCGAATGACTTCCTTATATTAAACCTACCTTGCTATCCTCCGGTTTTATCATAAGTTGTAACCGTTTACTTTACCGTCGCCGTATAATATCTCTACATGTAAAAAAACGCGTATTAACCCTTTTCGATTTGCATCTTATTTTCTTTGAATTTAAATTCAATTGTTCAACGCGTCGCTCTTTACATAATTGAAAATCTATTAAATTATGGTTAATTCTATCGTTTTCGTTCGCTTTCAAACGGCAAAAACACAACGCAAATCCCGGCTAATTCTATTTTGAATTATGAGATATTCACGACAACCCATGTAAAGTTGAGCGTAAGTTCGATAGTTCAAGTCGATTACCCCGGTTATTACATTTATTTCATAACTAACGGGATATAACTTACGGTATTTTATAAACGAATAATATCGGTTTAAGTTGTCTCGACAAGAGCCGAAAGTGTATTTATAAAGGTAAACGACTCAGTATTCCCCAATAACTCATCTTCCTCGATTACGTTGAAGTGTAACGCCGAATAATTAACGTTTATTTTCAATCAATGTATTGTAAATAATATTTTTTCCAAAAATTAAATATTAAACCTAATAATATATCATAATCTAACCTACGGTAGTAAGCTAAATAAGTGCTATGTAGGATTTACTGTTAAGGTACAAAGGAAAACTAAAAAAGGTAACTGAAGTCTAACGTCCAAAGCTCTTAAATGAAGCCAATACCTAACCCATCACATACTTTTACACGTACCGTACACGGACCGTGCCCTATCTGTATATAGACTATATCCAGTCTGTACCCGGACCGTACCCTGTCCGCGCCCGGGCCAGGCCTAGGCTGGGCATTACCTATCTCGTTACGTGCACAGTCATGTAACTTATAGGTTCAATAGCCAACGGTATGAGTCCATGAGAAAGTGAGAGTACAGGTACTAGAAAACTCGATGCAATCGAAAAGAGCTTTAATGCTTGTGTTTATACTATTATAGTAGATGTCAAGGATAAAGTGGCCGACTTAGTTAGTAAGGTGTTCGGGAGTGGAGTTTTCGTTAACTTCCTACATCGAAAGTTCGTTATCAAAGTACTTGATGAAGGTCGCTGTGAGGGCCTTGAGTGCCTCATTTTTGGTAGGGTCGTCAATAGTGTTAAATTCAACATGATCTGAAGCTATCGTAACTATTATTGAAAGGTGTAGGAGGTAAATGAGTGGTATATGTTTACCGTTAAAGTTAGTGGAAGTTAAAGGTCGTGTGACTTGGTCTTTTTTATGATTTGTAATTGTAGTACCTGCAGTAGCAGGAGGAATAGTACTGATTTAGCCGTTTACAAACTTGCCGGCTTAGTGACTTTATGGCGGTTAATCTCAAAGCTTTTTCTTTAAGACTGGTCCAATGAATTTTTTTTGTTGTTTTCGATAATAGCAATACTGTTTCCACTCTCAAGTACCTATGAATATCAGACACACTTGAAAGTCTTCCTATTAGCTACCTGTAAACAGTAGATAAAGATTCAATTCCCTACGTAAAAATCTTCGCTCTACCTTGCGCAATTACAAAGCGTAACCTGTATTAAAGGAACTACATAAGATATTGTGTAGGCTTGTAGATTCAAGTATTTTAGAATCTACATCGAGGAGACTTGATATATGTTCAATTCATGATCAAGCATACCCTCATAAGAATCTCGATTAGGATCTAAACTCCTCTACTCGTCATTAATAGTGTATAATAGTAAATACTAGCTCAGGCAGTATCTATGTAATAATTCTCCGTACTAGTTAATACTAGTACTTTCACTAGTAAAACACTAGTGATAGTGGTAATATCAACAACTCTGGTGAATTTCTCATCCATTTGTATTATGGTATTTTCTGGTAAAAGTTTGTACCAAGTAATGACTGGACCTATTGGCCTTACTGGCGCTGCCCGCCCTGCTGTCAAATATTATGTAACTGTAACTAATATATATTTCCATACCCCCACTTCAGAGGTACCGCCCACTTGAAAGAAAATGAATAGAAGTTGAAATTCAAGGAGAAGGGTAAAGTAAAAGAAACGTAGCAAGAAAAAAAAATCTGTGAATAAAAAAAGTAAAAAGGCCTATGTAGTCCGATTTAAACTGATAACCTTTCCACTATCTTTTTTCTCAATAGTCCAAGTTTACACTAAAACCACTTCATTATTCTATACCTGTATTAGCATAAGGAATATTAGAACACAAATATTGATGAACCATTAATATAATTTAACCGTAGATTAATTAATCAAATCCATTTCATTATTGTTTCTTTTTTTTTCCTTAGAAATAACTTTGTCAACTCTTGAGCCAGTTGTCTATCAGTAGGAACCAACTTGATTTGTGTTGTACCATACTAAACTTTATCCCTTGTAAATTGTTTTCAAGAGTAATATATTGAGTGTGTTTATAATACTCCGGATTCATCAACAACTTGCAAACTTGTTTATTATTACAATATATCGTAATGATGCTAAAAATAAATAACTCAGTAAAAAAGTTACTTATCCAAAGGGTATTCTAAGGTACCTTTTTTAACGCTATATTTTCAGCATCTACAAACAAATGGCATTCTCTGGATTCCTATTTCAATACTCAGTTTACGTTGTTATTCACGATCTAAACTGTATATTAAGATGTTGAATTTACAGTAGTCTTGTCCCCCTTTAAGTCGGAATCGTACCAGCCGTTAATTTAAAGTCTTCGTTTACCTTTATATTGAATTTAAGTAAAGTCTATAACGTTTAAATACGAAGTTATTAAAGGTTTTTCACTAACTACATATAGTCTAAAGTTTTTATATTATCTAAAGAAAATGAAAGGGTAACGAATCAAGATAATATTTTAATATAAAGGATAATGGCAAAAACAAAAAATTACTGATATAAAAAAAGGAGAATTTTGGGCTGATTTAGCATATTTTATAACCCAAAGCCCTTATATCTAACTGATACTTTTTGGGTTATAAAATATTAGTTCAATCTTTACCTGGCGTATAATAAATGAAAGATAATATTACAATAGAGATGTAGGCCGAACGTCTACTAAATTACTGTATTTTTGAATCTAGTATCCTTTGGATGTACGCATCTTGTGTCAAGATAATCGTATATACATTCCAATTTTTTAAGATGCACACCCCTAGGAAGTAATATGTCTATTTTTGGTCGTTAAAGCTAAAGTGCTTTCCTTTATCCATCTTAACGATCTGAATAACGTTTAGTAGAGGGTATATCATCAAAAAGTCATTAACGTAAGTACATATAATAAATTAAAAGTAACAGTATATATATACCGTGTTGTTTAAGCTTGGAGTATTGAACTTAAAGGTATTCAATACCGCTCTTAACCATTTTAAAAATAATCCTAAAGTCTGTTTTAGTCCAGAAATATAAGAAAGTAGTTAAAAGATTTGATCGACTATAGGGTCAAAACCAACAATATTTTCATTTAAATACTGAAAAAAAAGTCTTCAATGGTTTTTGTGATATCTATTAATACCAGTTTTTCAAGTTCCCTGTTAAGAAAAGCGTAATAAATATCGATTTAGTAGATATACTATCCGTAGGATGTAATAACTGTAATAAGGATCCTCCACGTATAAGACTTTACTATAACTATAAAAGTTTAAGTGTAGTTAATACTATACCTTACTTAATTCTTCGAATTACAATACTAACTTAATAACTTTCGATATGAACTTCTAAATTAGTTTTAAACTTAGTTACTTATTTCGTAGATAAGACATGGCGTGTTGTATACCGCCTAATAACCTTAAAGACTTTGAGGGATAGCAAACTCTGTATTTTTCCATAGAGTGTCTTTTTCCGAGGAGTTGTATTCGATCCCATCAAATATTTTTCTATATTTAGCTATTTCTTTAGTTTGTTGACTGAAAGTATAAACTGTACCATATTTCCATTAATAATAATATTTTGTAGCAAACATCCCGGCAAGCTATTTTCTGTTTTCTTTATTACTCATCGAATACTCCTCCTTGACTCGGAATTTTAAGCTGTTGTTGTAATATTATAAGAGATACCAATCTCATTTGATTTGATATCTTCTTCTCTCATAACTACTTTACGGAGTCCCATAATAATATTTTTAAAGACAGCCAAGCTAAAAGTGTTATCGATCTTGATTGTCGAGTTTCCCGACCGGTCTAAAATATAAACTTGAAATATATACCAAGATGTGGTAATAGCAAAAAAGTTCCAATAAAAAAAGGATTCTCCTTTCTCCTGTTAAATTAGTCATTTAACCCTTTGATTCTTTTACAAAGGTTACGTAGACGATAGCGGTAGAGCCGGGAGTAAAGGTAAACTCAACTTTGGGTTTATAACCCCTATTTCTCTTTACATGATGGTAAAAACTTTATATGGCGTAGTATGCTAGATCTATATTTTGTTGTTAACCGTCAAGTTGCCTTTAATAATGGCTTCTGGAAAAAGTAAAGTTATATGTAGTATGACACTTTTCCTATATTAATTTAGGTCCTTATCTTTGCTAAGATCACATCATTAAAGCGCTTAAAAATTCTTTTTTCTTTAGGGATGTAGGGTAAAGAAATCTTTTGGGTGAAAGAATAATTGATAGAAATTTTTCTAAATGAATAGTCTATACATTCGTTGCCATCGTTGAAGATTGACATAAATATTATTTACCTAGTGTGTTTCATCATTTCCATTACTAAGAAATGAATAGATTTTTGTTTATTATTAGGAGATATAATAGCTGTGTTACAAAATTCATGGTTACACTTAACCTTCTTAGCTATTAGGGTACGACGTTCGCCTCTTATCTTAGCAGTTATTTCCAGGAAGTTGCTAATGGTTTAAAAAAATACTCTTTTTTTTGAAGTATTGTATTGAAAACTTAGTCACCAACAGGTGTTTTGTAAAAGGTTATAAGAGGTATAAATAACGTCGAAATACTTCGTTTCCCAATTCTTTTGAAGCCGTATAACAACTTGAGTAATTCACTATTAACCTTAGGTTAATGTCACTATACCTGGTATGCGAAAAGGGTGTGTTAAAGAACTTGGTAGTAGTTGTTAAAATCGTATTATAATTGAATTGTTGCGTAACCTGGATAATAATGTAGTCGCTGGTTATAAGAATAATTTTTTCCTTGGTTTTGGGATTAACTAATAATAGTTTTGCTGGTAAGCCTTAGACGTTGCAACGTTGTTGATTCAATTGGTCTTCGAAGTAACAGTAGTATTGCGTGGTCTGATGGTGGAGGTATTGTTCTAGGTTTGGCAGACCGCTAGCCGGTCTGCACCAAAATTTGTATAACTAATTGCTTAGTCCATACCCTAAAGTGAATTTTAGTGTACTACACTCGACTTATACCCAGTGCGATAAGTTTTCACGAAGTAATATACTTGTATTACAGTTAACTTTCCTGACAGTGAAGTTGAATTATTGTACTATATAAAATATTATTCCAACACTGGCGGCTTTTTAGTTTGAACGCGCACGCTAGTGTAGTTGACCAATTTTTTTCGGTTATCGCTAAATAGCGGCCTCATACTCCCTGTCAATTTCAATTGACTTTCATACTGAATTGTACCCAATTGCATACAAATTGACCCTATTTAACCGTAATTGCTCCGTTACCCCCGAGGTCCGAGTTTATTAACTCCTAAACAAGGCTCTTTCTCTACAAATCTTTTCAAGCTTTAACTTTAATTATGTTACTTGAACAAATCATAATTATTAATCACCTAATAGTCTTCTAATTTGATAGCATATTCCTATTCGTCGTTACGTTGCCTTTCGTGTGACCTCTCTATGTATCTTTCGATACGTATAGTTAGCTTGTTACCATGTTCAAACCTTTATAGAACTTTGTTTACCGATTATTTCATTATGGCGTTAGCAGGGTTGTTTTTGCTATCGATTCATCAAATTCCTCGATCTTCCTCTTTTCGTAGGCTTTACGGAGTGCTATTACGTTAATTATCAGGTGCTTTTCACTGATGGTTGCGAGCTTTGAACGGCATTCTAATAGGCTTTTTAAATCCATGCACATTATTACCAGGATAGGGGAATCTATAGTTTCCTGAAGATTTAGTTAAGGGTCTTTTATAGTACCATTCCTATATCGAAACCCGCTATTTCGCCATAAACTTTCGATATTAGTACGTTTCATATACTTCTTTTACACTTGACTAAAGTTTAGTCAATTAGGTTACCGATAATATCAAATCAATATTCTCGTTTATCTTCATTAACGAGAGTTATTAGAAAGTAGATCTGTAAAGATAAGTCGGTGTTTTTGGTAAATAACACATCCTTAAATATTATTAGCTTCGCCTTTCAAAGTTCGATTGATATTTTATTCCTTTTGCGGTCTAGGTTTTTCATTTTTCATTTCAGCCTTTTACTTAGTCGACTAAAGTTGTTATCCGTTAGGATTTGTATTTATTCTGTAATAGATCAATCCTAAAAGGCTTTGGGTTCACATTAGGTCGCAATATAATTACCCCGTTCATGTTGTTTCAAGTACTGTTAAGCCCTATCAATATTAGCTTTGTCTTTTATGGTAAAAACTGCGCCCTGGCTCTTTTAACGAACTTCAACCGGTATCAATATTAAGTATGCGGATTAACGATTTATTAAAGTTAAGTTAATTGTGTTCCAATAACGTCGTTATCGGTATGTCATTTCAAAATTCAAACTTTGCGATGGTTTATTATTATTTTGTTAAAAATTTAGTCTTTCCGACCAATAGGGTATCGTTAGTTTATATGCTTATTATTCTAAAGTCTTTTTCCTATGTTACTAGTAAATATGAATCGTATATTGAAGATTCTATCGCTAAATGAGATTTTGAATACGACCAATATGTTAAAAACTAATAGACACTTAGTTTAACTAGCTTATATAATAGTTTGACATACCATATTACTGTTTCTGAAGTGTTAATAATACGTAAATTTATATCAATTCTAGCAATACAATCTTTTGTAAATTTGTTGTTCATTATGTATAAACTTCCTTAATATTACAGTTATTAAATGTAAACGCGCTGTTAATCCTGACTAGGAAATTTATAATTGAAGTAACTACTAAACGATAGCAAATATTTTAAATTATTTGCGACTATATGAAGATTTAATCCTTACTTTTATCGCTTTATCCTTAAGCGATTAGTCGTAGCTTTTACTACTTCTATCCCGTGGTTTATTCTTTAACCTTGTGGATAATCATCGATTTGAAGATCGTAACGTTCGAGTTTTAAAGGGTGAAGTCAGTTTTCGGTGTAAATTATATAATGCCTCTAGTTAGCAAGCCGTCAATTTTAACTATATCGCTTTTCTCACAAGGTTTGACGAGAGTTTTGATAATTTCTTATACCTTCAATGTTATTACCACGTCTTCATTATCCTCTTTGTTTTGTTTACCGAAGTAGCATTATAGATACGGCCCGGTGTATATTTATCTTCTTTAACGTTTATTTTTCTGGGGATCGGTTACATCGGCAGCGTTTTAGCGGCTTATTAATAACAGGTAAAGGGGGTTTTTATCGACCTGGTCGGTTTTATAGGAGGCTTAAGGGTCTTGATTTTTACTACCCTTAATATAGGTCTTGATTTAAGTAGTTTAGAAGGATATAAAGCCGTGAATAGTTTTAATAATTACTTTAAAATTTAAAATATTTCTTACATATTTTTCCTCCATGTACTTGACGTTCGTTATACGAAGAATTTACTTTATAATGGTAAAGTAAATACATCGATCGTTAAAGGATCGTTTTTGGTGTTAAGGGTATTATTAATCTGGCGACGTGTCGATTCTCTGCGTAGTTTACTTAAAGCTTTACTATAGTCCGTAACAAGTTTTTAAGTACTTGTAAAGGGTAAAGATTTCTTGATAGTTGTTGGTATGTTTTGAGGTCTAGGAGGGTTAGCACCAAGCCGTTCGGACTTACAGTTTCATTAAGGTCTTTTCCGGCCCTTTGTTGTCGTACCTCCAGATTCGTAATGCTTCAAATTTTTAACGTAAGAATATTATATATTCGACTAAGTAGGGAGTATGTTTTTTTTAACCTTGTTAATACTTTATTAAACTTTTAAAAGTATCTGTTTATATTGAATAACTTTTTTTTTAGTATGTTTTTAGGAAATTCACCGCCATGAAGTTGGTATTGTTATCGTGGATGATGATATCAGATGGACCCAAATAATTGTTAATCTATGGCATGTTTAACATTTCTTACGTATCTTTTACCGCAAGGGACATCAGAAACTTAGCCTTGTGCGAAAGGTTGCGAAGTTAACGAAGACAAAAATAGGCTTATTATCTAAGTGAAATATATCAATAAATATTTCTTAGTTGAAGTATTTAACATCTTTCATTATAAATTTCAGTTTTCGAATGATTTGATCTTACGTTTAATGGTGATGGTATAGCTTTTTAATTACTTCAAGGATCAATTATTTCATATCTTTATGCCTAACAGACTTTTGGACTTCATGAAGTCGGTTATCAGTTTGAATGGCTCACGCGCAAGTGTAATTTACCCATTTTCGGCTCCTTTCAGTGTAATAACATTGTTTCCAGGCGTAAAAATAAAACTATAAGTGATTCTACTTACAAGCGAGTAAAAATCTTTCGCTATTTTTGAACAATTTGTTTGCCTTGATGTTAACGTTCACACCGAGAGTTTTTATGTTTTACAAGTAGAGTAAGAAAGGGGTAAAGAACTTAATGATATGGATTGTACTTGCTTCTAACACAGTTTAAATTATCGTTATCCCTAGTAACTATAATTATTCGCCTGAACTAAAGTTAACCTCAACTTGGGAAAAATCGTAACAATTAATTTTAATTGATATAGTACTTTTTCTTCGTAATACTACGTATTACGAATACACTCCTATTAAGTATATTGTCGCACTAGTGTTTGGTATCACTCCTCTCAACGTATGATTCACGTAACGATCATGAAGGTAAACGGTTTATAAGGAATTAATTGTATGGTTAGCGTAAAAGCAAGGGTTTTTACTACCCAAATGGTATAGAAAGATATAATTGGCTAGTTATTAGGTCGCCGTATTAAAAGTAGTATCTTCATATTGATCAGTTTGTTTGAAAGCGCTGGCGAAATTAATTGACCTATCCCCTTTAGTATTCATAACTAAATTTAAGTAATTCTGCTTTGAAGTAGTAAGATATTATATGTGGTACGTTACTTTCCTGTTTTTGCGTTTAGTGGAGGGGTACCGAGTTAACCAGTATTTAGTCTTGTTACAGATTTAACATTTCTTGCCACTACTTCATCTATAGTGCTTAATATTAATAGGTCACCTTAAATTTTGTTGGCGTTAGCGTGAGTATTATTTCTAATTTTGTGCCGAGGTCGATAAGCTAGACTTGAGACGTTATGATCGCCTGTACTTACAGTCGACATAATTGACCACCGTAGGGTTTTCCTTATCCACGTTGAGGTTGCCGGCTTGGGAATATATACCGAGCGATTTTGATGCACGTATTATTACGAGGATAAAAAAGAAACGGAATTGGCTAAAAAATCCTTCGCATGTGGTATTTAGATGCTGTAAAGCGTATTACGACTCGTTAACACCCGTGACTGTAATTCGTACTTGTTTACGAAGTGTAGTTTCATTATCGTGGGCTTTACTTATTACTTTCTAACTTATTATCAATTTGTTAAATATTTAATTAAGAATAACCAGTAGTAATTCATCGCTTTTTTTCTTTACCATTATTATGGTTTACCTTGAATTAACCTAATTTGTATAATAATACGCGAGGTGGACTTCGTATTCGAAGTGTATTTCTATATCATAGTAAATATCGCAAAATGTGATGACGCTCTTTAAAAAGGTTAAATAATAGTTTTTAGTATGACTTGTAAGGTTGTTTTGAAATAGTAAATAGATGTAAAGAGTAAAACTTTCATTTACTTATAAATATTCAAAAACTGTATGTTTTTAATGTCTATAAGGTTGTAAGGTTTTCAGTTAAACTTTTTTGTATTATCCTAGATTTTGGTGAAGTGCGTTATAAGCTTGTAATTAGTGTTAACCTTTTTGACAGGTTTTAGACGAAGGTCACGATAATTATCTCAGTCTTAAATGGTGTTTTTTGGTAGTTCAAACTTTAGGACCTTCGAAGCATGGTATTAAGGGTAATTGTCAATAGTTTGGCTTAAGGGGTAAATTACAATAGTAGGACCTATAATGAGTTTACCCGTGTAGGCCAATCTAAAGGGATACGGTTTTTAAGAGTCTTAGCAATTAATTTAATAAATAGTGATATATATTTAAAGTTCTTTGAAATATTAATGGTTTTATTCAATTAACTGCTATGAAACACTAACGTTAATACCTTTGGCTGCGTTAACGGCCGTTACTTTAAATATTTTATCGCCATTAAGGGCGTACTCCGTGTTGTTACGTAAAGGTATTAAACTGCCGAACAGGTTTACAGATTCGTTATCTTTTATATGTGAAGAGGTTTTCCTTAATTAAGGGTAAGTTAACAGCTTCTTAAAGCGTGTATGTGGACGTTAAAATCTCTTAACGCCTTTGTCTTCTCTTTAAGAACCTTAAGGTTTAGGATTTAGAGGACGTTTTTCCAATTAAGCCAACTATAAAAAGGTTTTTACCAGTTTAGTAAAGCTTTCTTTTGGTATATAGATACCTTGTCGCTTAATCTCAACCTTAAATTTGGACTTATCGTTTTTTAAGACTGTTTTTTACATGTTAATCGTTTAGTTTTCGAAGAATTTTCGATACTTGTAGAAAGCGCATCTATGATCTTTACTACAGTTATATTTTAAGATAAAATAGCCGATAAAGTTGGTTAGGTATTTTTCAGTTGAATTTTTATCAATACCGTATCCCCAAATGTCATGGTTATAATGTTTGGCAAAGAGGTGACCAAGGGGCTTAATTAATTTTTTTCTAGCAGTCTCAGTAATAACTTGAAGGTCAGGGTTTGCGATAGCTATTTTAAGGTATAAGGCGAGAGACTTGATGATTGTGAGTATAAAAACTTAGTGTTTTGGCGTAAAGTCGCGCAGGAACTTAGCGATTTGGTAACTTAGTAACTTAGCGTAGGGACTTGGTGTTTTTCGGTGATTTCTCTTATGATAGCGGACTTTTCGATTCAAGTGACGTAAGGAATAACAAAAAGTTAAGTAGGGTAAAGGTTTAGTTTAGAAGATGAGGTTGGAGGTCGTTTGTTGGTTGTAAAGGTTGTAGGTAGAAGGTGAAGGTTGTTTGTTATAGGTTGTGAGAATTAGTTATTTTTACTGTAATAGTACCCGCAGTAGTACCAACTTAGCTGTTTGCTAACTTGACGAACTTTAGGAATTTTAATAGTTAATCTTAGCGAGTTTAAAAAGAATTAATGAAGATTTGTTGGTGTTTTTCATAGCGATACCGGTGCTATCTCGGAGCTGCCGTAAAAAACGATATAACCTAGAAGTCTTCTCTTCTTACTGCCATAAAATCCGATGTAACAGCAGAAGCTTTTCGTAAAAATCTTTCCTCTACCATAGCTGCCATTATTTGACGTAGAGCGTAACCGGAAAATAGTCTGTATGGCCAATTGCTTCGCTCATGCCCTAGAGTGAAGTGCAGCGTACTACACTCGACTTACACATAATGTGGTAAGTCTCCTCAAATCTATACACTTGCACTACAGTCAACTTTACTGACAGTAAAGTTGACCTATTGCACTGCATACAATACTATCCCGAAAAAAAAAATTAATAATTAGTTTTTAAAGGTCTGATCGGCTAATCAGCTTCATTATAAACTTAAGGTAGTAAGAAGAGTTAAGGAAAGTTAAAATATTGTAACTATAATTATCCTTACACTTAATCAATATTTGAATTGTTTCTTTACTAGGGAACTGAACTATATCCCTCCTTATTTGTAATCTACAGTAGGTTTTGTTTGGTATATCAAGATATGTGAACAATTTATCGTCATTGAAAATATTGTAACATAATCCTAAATTAGCTTTGATAGAATATCGTAATTAAAGTTAATCAATTATGAAATAAAGTTATGGTGTGGAAGAAAGTGAAAAAAACTTAAAATTTAACTTTAAGTTTTAACAACTTAAAGTTAAAAGTGAAGCCTACCTTATGTTAATATCCGTATCTAATATGGCTTCTGATTGGTCGTTTTGTTAGTTTAACATCAAAAGTTAAAACTTTAACATTGAAAGTAGATACCTTAAAGCGGATAGACCCGTGTATGATACAGCTTTTAATTGGTCAAAATCTCTATTATAGGGTCTAATATAGGGTTTTATGTAGTTTACTATACAATTGATTATGATAGAACTATGAAGCCATGATGCTGTAAGTAGCGGAGTTCTTTTACTTTACTATTATTAATAGCAATAACATCCTCTTTTTCTTTCTTATTAATAGATTTACGAGTATTAGAAGACTGTATTTTTGAATGTAATACCTAATAAGCTTATGTTGAATGGACCTTGTACGAGCTCATAAGGCAGTCATTCTTAAACAGACTATTACAATAACTACGGTTAATCGAAAGCTTATGTTTCGGTATTTATCAGTGGATGGTATTTGATGTTACTTTTCCTTGTTGATACTTGTTCTCGTTTTAGATGTTTAACTGTAGTTTACTTAGTCACAAAGAAACGGCTTTCTTTAATCAATTTGTTTACAGACTAGTTAAATTAGATAATAGGAATTAGTATAAGTTATAAATCATAAGGAAAACCTAAAATGTTTGACTTGATGGCCTCAATAGATTAAGTTACTTTTGATACTTTGGAAGGATTTTATAAAAAGAACTGACGCTAAATATGGTAAAGGACTAAGAGAACGATATTTCTTAAGAGGTTTTCAATAATGGATCGGTCTAGTACCTAGACTTATGCCCATTAACTTCAATAAGGGCTTACATGGATCCTTGATGCTTACTATAATGAGTGAAAGATCAGAAGTGATAAAAGAAGTAATTATCCTATGCTCCTGAACTCGGGTACGTATAATTTTTGAACTCTTCAAATGATTTTAGTAAATAAGCATAAATAAGTCATTGTAGTCATTTTTTAGAATGACTGTTTTACTTTCATCTTAAAAATACCTTGTAGTATATTAAAATAATCAACTTGAATACTATATCTTTTAAAAGTTATTAGTTTGACGTTAATATCTGTAAAAGTTGACCTTTTTTAGTCTTTTTGTCATTATAACTTAGGCTTTATAACTTGTTTACTTTTTTAATGTTAAAGAAGAGGTTTCGATGTTTACCTCCTAATCCTTTACTGATAAGATAGTATTTATCGATTTTATTAGTCCTGGTTTTCTGACGCGTTCTTTAAACTTAGTTAACAGTTTTTAGTAGAAGGCGATAGCTGACTTAACCCTTGTAGTTCTGGAGAACTGGTAGTTTTTAGTTTAGCCTTTGCTTTCTTCTTCATGAGCTTGTTCGTTTTGATAACTTGATTTCATTTGCTTCAATTTATCCTTACGTGTATTAAGTACTTCCCTCTTTATTGTCATTTACGAAGCTTTAGATTCAAAAGCCCTTAAAGCAATAGGATCAACCTTGAAGCGAAGGAATCGAATGGATGGGGATCTAGCTGGAGCCAAAAAACTACAGGCCTTAAAAGACCCAAAGTAATAACAGTTCTTTATAAAATAAAACTATTATCACTGGAACTGCTGTATGATAGCCCTAGAGGTAGAAATAACCTACATTTTAGGGATGCTAAAGGGTTACACTAAAAGGTATTATATAGTTTTGAAAAGGTATACATTTTGATTTGAGTAATGGGAAGTACCTGATTTAATCAACAATGATACAACATCCTATTCTTAATGTGTTAAGGGATACTATATAGGAATATATTGTGTAGGCTTGTAAATTTCAGTATTTCAAAATCTACATCGAGGATACTTGATATATATTAAAGTCATAATCAATCATATTATTATAATGATATCGGTCAGGATCGATAATTCTTGACTACTTTTACTAATTTATACTAGTAAATACTAGCCCAGGTAGTATCTCCATGCTGATCCTCCGTATTAGTCAATACTAGTACTTGCACTAGTCAAACTCTAGTACAGGTGGTGATATTTACAACTCCGGTGAATTCCTCATCCTTTGGTGTTGAAGTATTTTGTACTTGAAGTTTTTACCAAGTACTGACTGACTCTATTGGCTCTGCTGGCCCTGCTGTTGAATGCTGTGTGACTGTACCTATTGTATATTTCAACAACCGGAAAGCAACTTCTTCTTTCAATCTTTGCTTAACTTAATAAGCACTGATCACTGTTAGTGGGCACCTACTACACTTTACCTGCATTACAGTCTATTGAAATCGAACAAAGTACAGTCAATTTGCTTTACGTGCATTCAACTTTACTGCAAGTAAAATTGACTTTACTGTACTGCATTTGACTGATATTCCAACAGTTGGTAAATTAGTTTTCGGCGTTGTGAATAAGTATAAGTTTTACTTTAACGGCGATGTCTGTTTGTAAAAAGTGTGGTAAGGGTTATCATTTCATGAGAAAAAGTCTACTAGAACCCCGCGCGACTTTCAACACACTCCTTACATTTTTTCCAGCGTGAATTCACTTTGATAAATTTTGTTTCAATTAAATTTTCGATTACTATATGTTAGTGATCTTGATTTGTAAAAAAACGTTTATAACCGGATGTACCTTTTTTATAATGGATCAAGCGGACAGGTCATTATGGTTTGTATCGTTGGATGGATCATAGTAATTAGTGATATATGAAGGTTTCAACTTTAAAGGAGCGACGATAATTTTATTATTCATTAACTACCGGCTTACCTTTTGAATATTGTTCAGTGAAACACTCGACGTTCGTCATCTAATTATTCTATACCCGTATAGAAATTGTTTAAAGTTAGTCGGCTACATTTATAATCTTACGGCTAAAGTTATGATTATAGAGGTTCGACTTGTAAATTATGTGTAATATCGGGAAAGAGGGGCTCTATATGGTATTATAGTAAAAGTTTGTAAACCCTATGGTTGCTGTTGAGTATCATACTTTTACCACTCATGCTAATAAGAAACCTTCCATCTTGGAAAGAAAGTTCCGGTGGAAAAAAGAATGTCGCATCTTTTGTATGAAGAAATTATGTAAGAGGGCATAAGAGGCTCTCTGTATACCGCGGTAAGTAATTGACCCAAGTTTACCTCTTGCTAAGACAGACTCGATAATGTAGGTAATGGATGCAACCAATATGAATAATCAGTTTATTATTATTTACAAATACTTTTATAACACCGAAATACATATACTGGTAATAACGTTGGCTGGGTTCAGTTTCTCAATAATTTACTCCCATTGATTAATCATCTTCACTTGGTATGCTTTTTTTTATATATTATGAGTTTTTTTTTTACATCTTTTCAATTTATTGATTTGAGTTTGAAATGTTATTCTTCAAGTTTTTGGGAATCGATATAGCTTACTTTATGAACCAGATATAATTAAATTGTCTTGTAATGATATCTGATATGTTATCAATTTCTAGGTTGATGTTCAATCTTGTTATTATTTCGTACATTTTATGTGTCAGTAGCTTCTTTTTTATATGTTTACTGTTGGAAGATATCTAGTGGAATAGGTTGGCAGTGATGGTAAATTTCCCATTAACCCCTATTATGTAAGCCGTTCAATCATTGACTTCAAGTAACGTTATGATTTTACATTGTCTATTGGGTTCATATTTGGCAAACTAGGGGCTTATGTGTTGTAATACAAGCTTTGATATATTTAATTTTCAACAAAATTAAAATAACGAATTTACGATTATTTGATATCCCGTTACATATTTTGACTCAATGATTCAACAGGTTTGAAAGTAAATAGGTTTAAGTCCTTTACAATACATTGCTACGATAAAAAAAAGACCTTGGTGCCTAAAAAGGTATAAAATTAATTTATATGCCGACCATGCTCCAACCTTCATCGTTGGGATTTTGAGGTATAAGTTAAACGTTTATAACTAGATGCTTGTATTCCTTAGTGTTATTGATATTATGAATTGATCAATACTAACTTTTATTTTTCCGTAAATAAGTTTGATATAACGTATTTGTTGGAATAGCAGTAAAATGCATTACAGTCAAGTCAACTTTACTGTAAGTAAAGTTGATTGTACGTACTGCAAATTGACTGTAGTTTGTGGGACTGCACTACAAGTGCAGTGCAGTAGGTGCACACTGCAAAGTGAGGCACAGGCCTAAGCGTTTGGTTATACAAATTCGTGTGCAGACCGGTTGGCGATTTGCCAAACTTATCCTAGCACATCTCAATCAACAATATCAACATAGCACTAGTTACTTCGACCACAGTGGTTCGAATCGACTACTTTTCAATAGTAAAAGCCTACTAAAACTGATCAGTTATTATTAGGTTTAGTAAAAATTGGCTAAGATGAAGAAGAAGCTGCTTCCCTGTTTTTCGCTTGGTTTAATCATGATAGAGGAATGATTATTTCGAAGAGCCCTTATACGAAGTGTTAGTTTTCGCGGCAGCAAGTAGGGTAGGTTTCTGAATTGTGTTACTTTTCGCGGCAATTCAGAAGTAAGCGACGGTATCGCTACTGAAAACACCAAGAAATCTTCATTAAAGATCATTTTTGATAAGCATTTAGGTAGACTGCCTAAAAATTTCAAAGATTACTAAACCAGCAAGTTGGCAAACGGCTAAGTCAGTGCTATTACAGTTGCTACTGTAGGTACTATTCATATAAATCGTAAAAACAACTAAGTCCCACAAACTTTAACCTACACTTACTTTAACGATCAACCTACGACCCACCACTCCACATTACGCTTTTTCCTCTCTTAAACCTCTTAATCTTTGTCATGATGGCTTCAGAATACGTCGGAATTAACACCGTTGACGACCCCAACCGTAAGAAAGCAATTAAGGACCTCGGCGCTGTTTTCAAAAAGCACTATAACGAGGACCTTTAGTTTACGGACGTTGATGAAGAATTAACTTTCGATCACCTTACCAACGCAATTAGGCGTTACATCCTCAATACAAACAACACTGAAAACGTTTAAAGACCCTGAGCACTCGATAACTTCCAAAAATGGTTTAAGGACTGGACTATAAACATGTGAATGAAGGCAGGCAAACAGGTAAAAATAAGGGCGAAGGCTGCATTATAAAACCTTGGTATTGATTTTCCCGCAAAGAAGAGGAAAGAAGGCAATTTGGTATATATTATATATCCTCTACGAATGCGCCATAGATGAAGGCCCTCAATGTCTGAAGCCAAGGGTAAAGGTATTGCCGACGACGACATCCTGCAAAAACTTTATAAACGTTTGAAAGAACCTGCTTAAGCCCAATTGAGTTTGTTAGACCCTATTACACCAGTGTACTCGTCAATTAAGAAAAGACCTCGATGTACCCCTTAATACCAAAAGGAATATCATCAAATCCACAGAGATCCTTAAGTTTACTTCTCTTAGACCCCTTAGTACGCTTAACTTTATCGGCTAAATTAAAGAAGGACTGGCTTTACACGCGAGCCTCCTATGGATACACCAACTTGTTTTTTTCCTCCAAACTTGGTTAAAGGTTACTATCCTACCAACTAGCCCTAGTACAATCCAAGGGATTTAGAGTGTTCCTACGATCAGTACATTACCATTCCCCCTCTACACGTTCCTATGGTGAATACGGATTACGCGAAAATTACAACGTTCTTTTAGATCTGGAGAGGAAGAGAGAAGTATGACAGTAAGCCATACAACCTCCTCGACATCAAGTTACGCCCATTCTTCAACATCTGCAGCCAAATGAATATGAAACTACTAGGTTTTCACTCGCTATTTTCTAGTATACTCACCACTCAAACCGAGGATTACTACCTCTTATACTTAACGAACTCCTCCTCTTTCTGTGAAATCTATGATGGCACAAAAAGTTACTTCGAATACGATATGGATATTACCTAATACTATATCGACTGGAATATTATCAAATGGTTTTATATGCTAGAATACAGGAAAAAGTCGGCAAGTAAAATGTACCTTTTGAATAGGATATTTAATATGCTGATGCTTTACTAATAAGTAATGGGGAACGTAGAAGCTGGCGAAGGTACTTTTGGCTAGCAGGTCTGATAAGACGTTATGGGCTATAAGGAGTTCAAATACGCCTTTCAATGCTTCATGGTCACCTTCGAAAGGTTTTTTAGTCAACCAAGTTTCTCGTTGACGACTATAATCGCTCGAGTCTCCGGCTCGACTAGTATATACCCTTAAGCTCCATAATTCGATGACGAGTACAAAAACCGCTCTTATTCAATAGAGTATAGGTACAGAAGGCCTGGCTAGCACGGCTAACGAAAGGCCTAGACCTAAGGACGTGATTACGAGAAATTTTATCCACAAACAAACTCAATTTAAAGGTTTAAAGATGCTAGATTTAAAGGAAGTAGAGCTGCTAGTAATCATGTTAAACTGATACCGAACGCGAAAAAAAGCGGGTAAAGTACTATATATACTTCTCTTATACTTTTAATTGGAAATACTACAAAGAGGTTATATATTTTTAGTGTATAAAAATGGAAGAAGTGAAAAACAAACCCAAAACTGTTGGCTGCTAAGACCATCTAAAAAGGTCAAACCACATAACAGCGGATAGAAACAGATATACATTAGCAAATTGTAAAACTGCCAGGGAAGCGGTAACAATGGCCGTAGTTTATATCACTAGTAAAAATTACGCAATGAATAACGTAACTGATTTACACTAGTTTATAGCGAAAGATCTGTACACGGTAATTGAGGAATAAAGGCCTCGGAGGGGCGGAGCAAAACGGCTACGAAGGGACGTAATTTAGGTTGATTTCAGCATAAGTAAATCGGAATTGACATGGATCTGGCTTGTTGTTGGTTTGAGGATCAAGGAGGGATTTCGGAGGTTGCCGCCAATTGATAGCAAGCCATGCTGGTGTACAAGTACAAAACAAAAAGCCGACGGTACTAAAATAGAATTAAAACATAGTACAGTCAATTCAAATTTACTATAAGTAAAGTTAATTATACGTACTACAAATTAACTGTAATTTGTGGGACTGTACTACAAATACAGTATAGTAGGTATCCACTTAAAAGTGAGGCATATGCCAAAGCGTTTGGCCATAAAAATTAGTGTGCAAACCGGCTGGCGGTCTGCCAAACTTAGAACCAACCCATCTCAATCAACAATATCAACGCAGCACCAGTTACTTCTACCACTGTGATTTGAATCAACTACGTTACAACGATAAAGGCCTACCAACAGTGTGATATCTGCATAGGGGTACGGATATATTTACAATGAAGGGGGTGGATAAGTATGTAGTTTTCAGAAGGCATGTACCCGTGTTATCATTTCTTATTGGTTTAGCTCCGCTAAGCGCAACTCTGGACTAGTTTCTCAAATCTAGACTAGTTTTTTCCTCATTCATCTTCATTTGTTTCGCTTTTTGAACAATCATTAGCACATATACTATGGTATAAACAATTTATATTTGTATGCAAAAGTTGCCAAGAATCATATTTCACTTTCTTCCAGTCTGAAAAAGTTAAAATAGAAAGCCGAAGTTACCAGTTTTTTTGAGAGTCAAAACAAATCCAAAACTCGGCTTTCCAACTTAGCTCTTCGCAACTTCACAAGCAAAACATCTCCTTCCTTAACACAAATCATAAGCTATCAATCTTTTTCATCTGTTTTTATGTCAATTCTAAAGTTTTCGTCCCAAGCCTTGCGCTTCGGGTTTACCTTTCAATTTATTATGAGTAGGCGTAAGCTGCTTGCCTTAGGCTTCTATACTGACGCGCTGTTGGCCTCACAACGCCATGCTGTCCGCATTCTCAACACAAGCCTAGCATACTTTCACTCCTTTTCATATTAATCTACACCATATCGTCAGGAATTTCTTTTCGTTTTCACATGTATTTACAAGCAGCAATGAACCCCGAATTGGTGTAAAAATTGGTTACACATTCGTAAAAAATATGAGAGTTAAATTCTGAGTTTAATATCAGATCCAATGTTTTGGATAGAGGCTTTTAGCAAAATAGTCAGAGTCACTTTAATATCACTGAAAATTCCTTAAAAACATTGACCCGTAAGAGAAACAAAAATCATTTCATAATAACCTTAAGCGCTTTTAGTGTAGCCTTAAGTCTCGTTGTAGCTTTAAGCACCCTGAACATAGTCTTAAGAATCCTGTTTGCGGTACTCCGCACGTTTATATCAGACTAAAACGTTAGCATATTGATAATGATCGATTCAAGACCAAATTTCAATTTTCAATTGATAGTTTTCGTCGATTAATGCATAAAGAAATCAAGGTACATAATTTGAATTATCTTCATCTCCTTAACAAGAATATTATTAGTATTAGCTGAAGTTTTATATTTAACGACTTCTATAGATTGTCACTTGGTTTGCAAGCCTTTGCTGTAATTAATGATAACGCGGAAGACCAAATTATTGTTATGATTATTACTTAATCATAAAGCTTCCAAATATTTAACGAAAACGCTGACGTTACTCATGATAAACATCTAAAATGCAGAATTATGGTACTTGAAGCTATTATGATGATCTAAAAATATCGTATTCATATACATTAAAACTTAGTAACGAACAATTTAGAAGAGTTGACCTATGTTTCTGCAAACCAACAAAAAATAAAACGGCTCCATTCAACATATTTGAATCAAGTTTGGATATATATAAGCAATGTATACATTTAACAGAAAGAATTAACATTAATTTAAATGTTCGTAGCGCTTTAAACATTGCAAAGCTCTCTATTAGATTTATTGAAGTAACAGTAGTATTGCGTGTTCAAGTGATGGATTTATTGTTATAGGCTTGGCACACCGCTTGCCGGTCTGGATATTAATTTTTATAGCTTTTTGCTTAGCTCGTTCCCTTTTGTAAAGTGGCTGTATAGTGTACTTGATTTGTAGTTAGTAAAGTAGGCACACGTAAAACAACACACTTAACTTTACTAACAGTAAATTTAACTTATTGCACTGCAATGAGTATAATTACAATATCAGCAGCTTTTTGTTTTGTGCGTATAAGTTAGTGTGGTCGACTAAACTTTTCCGGTTTCCGCCGAATTACCTCCTCATGATGTGGCTGGACCCATGTTAATTCCAGTTGACTCTCATACCTAAATTGACTCTAATTATCTTTTTTTGCGCTATGGCTCCGAGTCCTGGTTTTATTAACTCCCGTGTACAAGTCTTTAGTCATAGACTTATGCGCACTTCTTATCGCCGCTATTGACCTTCTTAACATACGTGGGTTAATTCGTCGGCCTTTTCAGCTAACTCACGTACGTTAATTAGGCTATTGTTACCACTTATACCGCCCCTTCTCTTTTGCCACAACTTCTTCTATTGTAACTGGTGATTTCCATTAATGTAGGTCGAGTCATCTATTCATCTTCGTTCATTTAGGTAGGTTAATCAACCAATTATTACTGTTGGTAGGCTTTAGACGTTGCAACGTTGTCGGTTCGATTGGTCGAACTAACAGTAGTATTGCGTGGTCAGATGATAGATGTATTGTTCTAGGTTTGGCAGACCGCTAGCCGGTTTGCACTGTAATTTGTATGGCCAAGTGCATTGCCCGTACCCTAGAGTGAAGTGCAGCATACTGCAATCGAATTACACCCAATGCGGTAAGTCCGCACAAAGCAATACACTTGCAGTACAGTCAACTTTACTATAAGTAAAGTTGACCTACTGCACTACATTTAATACTATTCCAACAATTACCCTTAATTTAACTGTTATATTTCAAGAAGTCGTTATTGCTATTACTTTGGTAGATCTCCAGTTTGTCAGTGCATCCTTGTTCGTCAACACGTGCCTCAGCCTTACTATGTAACCAGTTAACGTAGACCTCGATACGTATGGTTATCCTATAGCCCTCTACAAACATTTCAAAAACCTTTTTTAGCTATACCTTTGTTATGGTGTAAGCAGGATTGTCTTTCCTATCGATTCATCGGAACTACTCGATTTTCCTACCTTTGTAGGCTTTAAGAAGGGCTGTTACGTCGATTATCAGGCGTTTTTCACTAGTGGTTCCGGGCTTTGAAAGGTAGTTGAATAGGCTTCTCGATTCCGTACATATTACTACCAAGAAATGAGGAATCTTTAGTTGTCGGGTAATGAAGTTTAGGGTCTTCTATAGTGCCATATCAATATTAAAGATATCTACTATACCGTTAATCTCTAAAGTCAGCACGCTCTTTGTGACTTTCTTATATTTGATGGAGGTTTAGTTAATTATGATATCGATAATACTAAACTAGTCCACCTGTGTATCTTCATTGACGAGAGCTATTAGAGAGCCGATCTGTACGGAAAAGTCGTTGTTATTTGTAAAGGAGCAATCCGAGGGGATTATTAACTTACCTCTTGATGTGTTAATTGGTAATATATTAATTACTTGGTTCAAGTATCGCTTTTGTTATTTTAGCCTTTTATTTAGCCGATCCAAGCCTTCATCTATCATTTTTTGTGTTTATATCATAATCGAAAGGTTGTAGTGGACTTTCAATTTTATAATGTAGCTATATAACTGTTATGAGCACTTGATTGCAATTACAGAGAAGCTATAGCTACATCTGTTTTGTAAATTATGGATAAATTAACGCTTTGGTTTTTTCCCTATCAAAAACTAAGACTAGTATTCACATTAAGTATGTGGATTAAAAACCCGTTCAAGTTTAGTTAGTTGTCATCCGCTGATTTATAACCGGCTTGTAATTCTAGAAGTTAAAATCTTCAATTGCCTATTGTTCCAATGCTACACAACTAGGCGATTCCGATAAAAATGATATCATTAATTTGTATACCTGCCAAGCCTATATCTTCTTTTTACGTTACTAGTAAGTTTGGGGCGTATGTTTAAGACTTTATGTCAGGTTCTAACTTAAACTACAATTAGTAGGTTCAAACCCAATGGACGCCTGTATTGGCTAGTTTTTATAATGTTTTAATATAGAGAACTACCGTTTCTGGAGAGTAATTGTAACATAGATCTAGTGGTAATTTTAGTATAACTATTCGCTGTAGATTGGTCTCTTACTACATATATGTATACTTTACATCCCGGCTATTCAATGTGATCTTGCCTTTAGTCCTGGTTGGTGAACTGGTTCTTAAAGCGACCACTTAGCGTTGGCTGATCCTTTAAATTGTTGTCGACTACTTATTGATTGAGCCTTAACCTTTATTCTTGTATGATTGAGCGATTATATAAAACTTTTTATATAGTTTCCCGGGGACTTGGCCTTGATTTCATGTATAATTTTCGACTGAAAAATCGTGCGATGTATGGTTTAGAGGTTGAAGTTGGTTTCGGGTACAAATTATCTTATTTATCGATTTAGGAGGTCGTTAATTTCTACCTTGTCACATTTTTAAAGGCTTTACCAGAGAGTTTGATGAATGTTTCTGCATATTGCTAACGCTAAGTTTTTATCATCCTTTTCTTTTCTATATATCCAAGTAGTATAGTAGATACGTTTTGGTATATATTTTCTGATCATAACGTACCTTTTTTTCTGTGGCTCTCCGCGTCTGCGGAGTTTTTTTCCCTTATCGATAATAGGTGGAAGAAGTTGATATTATCCTAGTCGTTTGTGTTAAATCGTTTTATTAGTAGTTTCCTTAATAATGGGCTTGATTTTTATTGTGCGAAATGTTGTGGGCCATTTGTATTTTAAACAATTACTTGTGAATTAGGGAAGATTGAGTGTTTATTTGTGTTATCTTATTTTTTTGGCTCCCGTTATACGATGACTTCATTCCTTTACAGTAAAGTAAGTACTTGGATTATCACAGGGCCGTTTTTTGGAGTTGATGGTATTATTAACTTGACACTATACCATTCCCTCTGTAGCTTCTTAAATGCCTTTCCGTGATTGATATCTTTCTTTTGGTTATATGTTAATAGCGGAGATTTACTCGTTAATCCTAGGTATACTTAAAATACTAACAGTATCAATACTAAGCTATTAAGGCCCACGGTATCAGTTAGGCCCTCTACTATTGTTTGAACGCTGTTCTTTTGGCTTCTAACGCTTTTTATATTTAGCGTAAGGATATCGTACGTTCGAAAAAGTCGTATGTGTGTTTGTTGAACTTTTCCAATGATTTATTTGGCCTTTATAGGTACCTGTTACATTGGATCTTTTGTAATTTAGCATTGACCTAGAATCTTGTCGTCGTAAATTTGCTACTAATATTGAGCACAAAACTTCAGGTAGTCCAGAAAACGTATAAATTATTAGTATTTCCTTGCATTTCCTACGAAATCTTTACTTACGGATATTTCGCAAACTTTTCTCCGTCAAAGAGGTACCCAATTTCATTAATTTGAAAAGCAAGGTTGTTATTCAGGTAAAAAAAAGAAGTCAATCAAAACCTTATAATTAAGTGTTACGACCCAAGCATGATGGAGGTCATGAAACAAGCCAGTGTGCAGCTAAACCACTTAGAGCCCAAAGTCCAACACATCAGGCGGGGAACACCTCTCCTTTATTAGCGGGGAAATTACTAAGCCAATCACGTGATTAGAATCAGTGGGATCAGTACTGATCCATATAATCCAGGATCAAAGGGCTCAGCACTGATCTAAGGGATCCAGTACTGAAGACGGTATGAAGGCACGGATATATAAGGATATGGTCATCACCACATAGATAGTATTTCCTTCATAGCTCTTCAGTTGTCAATCTCAGTATTCAGTCTACGCATCTGAATAGCCTCACAGCTTTTGATCATTATTTACACGGTTGCGATATTGTTCACTCAGTACCTCTGCTACATTCTCAATAACATAAACCCTCTGACACCTTCTATATACTCACAGGTATTTAGTGTGATCAATACATTAAGGTTTTCGTCGTCTTTTGATGTAAATTTGACTCTTTGAATGGCTTAGGTTTACGTTTGGGTATGATGAAGAATATTTTCTATTGCCTTTAGAGCAGATTATGTCACATTTCTATACTCTGTGAATTTTAGGACTTTATTCAGCCTTTGAAAAGCTAGGTGGTTAAATCGTTTTTATAATTAACATTTTTTTTTTCGTTAGTTTTGATACTGTTTCTATAAGGCCTTTGAGATATTACGATAAATGCTTTCTTTTAAAAGCAATTGGCAACATTTGGCTGTTTTTAATGAGTTTATTAACGTTAATCTTAAAGTCAACGCTGAAGATCTTGATATATTTTGATAAAAAAATAAAGGTGAGGAAATTCATGATATGAAACTTAATTTACCTAACATTAGTTTAAAATACTGTTGTCTTTAGTGTCTATTGTTGTTAACTTAAACCGATTCTAACTTTAGCTTTATCAGTATCTCAATCATGAATTTTTGTAGGCATATTTTTTTATCGTAAATTCACGTATTTCGATCAGCCTTCTATCAAATATATCATTTTTTCTATATTTTTTATAATACTTTGAAACTTGTGGAATACCTAACAATCTCGCAAATTAAAACTTTATTCGTAGTTATGGGTTTTATTAGGGTTCACGTAATGGTTTTCGCTATTTAAGCGGTATAGAAACTTGTGATCAACTAGTTACTGGGCCGCGCTAGGAGTTGTATCTTTGAATAACTTGATTTGGTTAAGGAAACGCCGCCGTTATCAGTTTCTTTAAATTCAAAACTTAAGATATAATTAAGTAATCTTGCCCGAATGAAGTCGATTATTAGATATGGTATATTAATTGGTTGTTTTTTCGTTCAGTGAGAGCCTAACGAGTTAATCAATAGCTTGATTTTCTATATATTTAATATTTTATTATCATTATGAAGATAGTTTTTTCGGTTATCAGGTTCGATTAGATTTTCTCCTCGTTAGCGTTAATATTGCTTAATAATCTAGACTGAAGCTATTGGACCACATTTTAAGCGTTGAAGTATTTATATTTATATATGCGATAGAGTCAGTGTATTAGCTCGCGTTTTTTTATTTTTGTTGCTGAAGTTATCAACCTTTGTATATACTAAGAGAGTTTAGTTTACGTGTTAAAAGGTTATATGCAAGGTTTTTAAGTGGCTGAAGAGGCCTTTACAGGTGGTATTTAGGCTTTGTAAAGCGTATTTAAATTCGTTGACGCTCGTAACAGCTCCTTGTGCCTGTTTGTAGAGCGTAGTTTGGATGGCGTAAGCCTTCTCCATTGCTTTTTGGCATAATATAAGTTTGTTTAGAATTTGATTCAATACATTCATCAGCATTTCATTCTTTTTATTTTTTTGGTTTCACTGTAGTTCACTTTATAGTAACCTATCACATATGATATGTCGTAAGGTGAATATTGTATTCGAAGTGGTTTTTTATATCAGCATAGATTTCGCGGAAATTTTTTGATCGTATTATAATAGTTAGGGAGTCGTTTTTTCCATCCCTTATGAGTATTTCGGAAAACAACAAGTGAAAACCAGAAAATAAGACCTCTTTTTACTTATAAATGTTTGAAAAGGGCATTATATTCGTGTTAAAATAGTTATTATGCTTTATGTAATACTTGTTTACATTATTCTAGATCTTGATAATAGTTGTGAAAAGTTTGTAGTTGAAGCTAACTATTTTGACAGGTGTGGGAAAAGGTCACTATAGTTGTCCTGGTCTTCGTTGATGTTTCCTGATAGTTAAAGTTTTAAAGAATTAGAGCTGTGGTGTGAAAGGTAATTGATCGTTGACTGACAAAAGGGGTGAAGTCCTGTGGTAGAAACCGTAGTGGGATCACGCATATAGGTGTACCTGCCTTAAGAAAGTTTTTGAGAGACTTAAAGATTTTAAATCAAGGGTTGGAGAGTTATAGAGACTCAACCATACAGATATATTAAAGGGCTTAACGATCTTGTTCAATTAATCATTGGATAGCACCGACTTATTACCTTTTTCCGCGTGGTCAACTAAAGTTTTACAAGCTTGACCTTCACTGAATGCATTTTTTGGCATTAATATATTGAGGTGCTTATTTTCCTAGCAGGTTAATGAGTCTCTTATTGTTAACCCGTAAAGAGGCCTAACTTATCTTGGTGTAAAGGGAAGGGCCAAAAGAACGCGTATAAGGGCGTTAATGCTTTTTAAAACTTTTCCTTGGGGGTATAAGTCTTGACATCATTTCTCAATTTAAGGTAATTTGAGAAGGGTTTTGGCTAACTTGGTAAAGGTTTTTTTTTCCTTTACGCATATATCACTTATCGTTTAACTTTCATTTTTACCTTGAACCTAACCCCCTTCAAAAAAAAAAAAACTATATTAGTATTGTAGTAGTTAAAGAATCTATGATAATTACAGAAGGTGACGCTACTACGGTTAAGCTTTTCCTCGCCGTTTTGTTCGATGATAAAGTTGTCAACCAAGTTAACTAGATGGTTTTTAGTTAAGGCTTCATCTATACCTTGCACCTAAATCTTTTTATCGTAATACTTGGTATAGAGTGATCCGATGGCTTTAATTGCCTTTGTCAGTTTTTGAGTATGCGTTATCTTAAAGTTTTGGCTGGTATAGGATTTTGTAGGCGAAGGACTTCGTACTTCGGGGAGTATAAACTTGGTAATTTAACGTGAATTTGTGAGACGTTTTTTTTTTCTTGGCGCAACTGGACGTTTTTGGTGTTTTCGCTTGAAGAAGCGAACTTCACGAATTAATTGGCGAAAGGGAAGTGAAAGGAGTAAAGTAGGGGTAAATGATTGGTGTAAATAATAAGATCGAAGGTTGTTTGTTAGTGCTAAAGGTTGAAAGTTATTTGTTGTGGATGTTTAGTTTGTGACTTAGTCATTTTCGAAGTAGAATCACCCATACTAGTACTGACTTAGCCGTTTAAGAACTTGTTATTCAAACCTTTTAGCGGTTAATATCAACCATCTTTAAAAAGAATTCGTTAAGACTTCTTGGTGTTTTAAAATAGTTATACCATCGTTTATATCCGAATTTCTGTTGTAGACTAACATAATCTCAAATTATTATTTATTTTATATTATTGTGGTATGACGAAGGAAGAATGGAGGCTCTTCGTAAAAATCTTTCTTCTATATTAGCAGCCGTTTAATGTAAAGCATAATCAGAAGGTAACATTTTCTTTTACTTGGTTTATCTGTGCTTAATATAATAAGTATTTATCAGAGTTGGTAGAGATTGAAACGTCGCAACGTTATCGATTCGATTGGTTCAAGTAACGGTTGTATTGCGTGGTTAAGTAGAGAATAGATTTTTCCAGATTTGGCCGACTGCCAACCCGTTTTCACAGTGATTTGTATGGCAAATGGTTTGGTCCGCACTATAGTTTGAAGTGAGCGCATACTGCACTTAACTTGCGGCCATTGCAGAAGGTCGACACAAAACAATACACTCAACTTTTAGTTAGTATAATCAACTTTACTGACAGTAAAATTGACTTACTTCACTGCAGATACTCCTATTCCAAGAATAAAGTTATAATTAATATATTGACATTGTGACATCTTAAGACACAAGAAAATCTACCGCCTCCTAATCGTTTTTTTTTTTTTTTTTCTTCAAAAGAATATAAATGGAATCGGTAAGTCAAAATCCTCATTATTCTCGATTCCTGACCATAGATGCCTTTAGTATGATCCCGTATTTATATGTCGTCGTGAAAGGCACAACTTTCGCCGTTATTAAGTAAACACTCAGTATGAGAACTTAAATTCGTAAACTAATAAATGATGTATAACGTAGTCTCTAATAGAAATAGATATTACCGTGATTGAGTTATTCATAGAAGCCGCAATACTTGTAATGTTCGCGATGATCTAGTCCAGGAGAGACACGAGTCTTGTCAAAATGGATAGCAGTACTATAGAGACCGAGACACTGCGATAATAATTGGCATGGTAATCCTAAAGGTTGCTGTCGAGATAACAATAATCATTGCTACGTACAGCGCGGTGGTAGTAACGTTTATAGTACTTAGTCGGATATTAGTAACATCAATAATTTTAATCAAAGCCAAGACAAGTTCAATCACTCATTTTTATCTTCATAAACGAGTAAGGTATGTTTTATAACAAGGACTCTTCCAATTCACCTTGCAAATACATATTGCTGCTTTATATATCAGTTACATAACGCTTTTTTTTTCAAACATTTGAGATCTCGGCAGTAAACAAAGACTTCGAAGTCACAATACACATAAAAAAGATCCGTTACATAAATAATTATCAACTTTAGGCTACTAATCATAATGATGTTGCATACAATATCAAATATCTGTAAGATTTTGTGGTCAAGCTCATTATCAAGAGATTCGCTATAATTATAATCAGTTACCGCTTGATATAAATGGATGTACGTATTAAAATTTCCGAAAAACAAATTATACCCATGATTTAAACATAGATATAGATAAATATCTCGAAAATTAATGTAAATTGAAGAAGTATTTATTTCATTATCTGGAGATAGAGATATTTCAGGCGAAATATTCACTAATCGCAAGGGTTATTACACGATTTATGAAGTTTAATGTAAAGGCTCGCTAAAACTTTCTGGCTTTTATCAACTTATCTAACGATACGCTTAGCCTTTCAAAGAAAACCTCTATAGATTGATTCGTAGATAGCTAGAACCTCAGCGCGCAACTTTCAAACAATGGGTTTAAGTGTGGTAAAACTAACAATTTTATGTTAAAACTGTTATCAACTTATAAACTACTATTTTCAAATAGAGTTTTCAATTCACCAAGGCAATATTAAATCTGTTATCTGTAAAGTACTTATTGAAGTAATTGTTTTCATAGTATTATTAAGTCAACCGGTATATCTTTCTGTTAAATACTATGAACTTCCCAATGAACGTTTCTGTTGTTAGGTCTTGCCTTACATAGGACGTTATTGTTGCAATGTTGTTTATTCGAATCTCTGTGGTCGAAGTAACCAGTGCTGCGCTGAAAGTGGTGGATGTATTTTTCTAGTTTTAGCAGATCGCTAGCTGGTCTAAATAATCATTTGTATGGGTAATTACTTGGTACATGCACTAGTCAGAATTCGGCCACCCATAATTAACTGACCTGCAGTTAGTACAGTCAACTTTTTGGAAAGTAAAGTTGACTGACAGCACTGCAATTGACCTAATGGGAGTAGCATTTAATATGGCTCTAATAACTTCTTTATATTTTCAATTTAATATTGAAAAACTTTGAACTTTTTCTTAATAACAACTACGCCTTATAATATACATCTTTGTAGCTTTACTAATACTACAATTGACGTTTTCTCGTAAATGTGTATCGACATCATTGCCGAATATATGAATATCGCTTATTATTACGCAGGTTAAAGGAGTATAGTGAAGGCTGTATCATCGGGTACAGAAATAGGCCATCTTTATTCCCAGATTGCTCAGCCTACCATTAGAGCTATAAGTATTTATTACCTGACAACCGATTTCATGAGCAACTTGTACTTATTTATGACGGTAACTACATTAAGAGGTACTAAATTCTGTATGAACTTCTATATCAATAGAACAACAAGGAAATCACAATCCACTCTTTTGTTCAGAAAGTTTTATTAACACAAAGTATAACCCTCTCATTTTCGATACTGTTGCCTACGTTATCTAAAACATTTCAAGGGATAACCAAAACCATAAAAAAAACTCCAAAACTCATATATTGTTAAAAAATGAAAGAAAAAAATGATTAAGGAATTTAAACCCTTATTTGACTCCAAAACGCGTAAAAAAAACACGAACAAAAACCTTAAAATAGTTTATATATCAATATTACGTACATCTCGAATATAAGTAAAATAGCAAAAATTTATCCCAGATTCCTAAATAAGGAGCAGGAATCGGATTCTATCATACTTTCAATCAAATAAAAATAAATATTCCTCTGGTAAAAGTTGAGTTGAACACTAAATTTAACCGGTACAGTTCAATAGTCTTACGGCTCGATGATTATTTTGAGACGAATAGTTAAACGACTTGAATAAACAAAATCATATGGAATATTTATATTTTTCGTCGCGTTTAAGCTTTGACGAGTTTTTTTTTGAGAAATTAAACAGTATACCATTGAAAAAAAATCATATGTCATCGACTTGAACCCTACAAATAAATATATAATGCACGGGAATTATCCTTAGCTTTTGTAGGCAATATAATTAACTTATTACCAAAATGCACATGTATCTTTATGATGAATGTTATCAATTCCTTTTTTAATCTTCTTATATATTCGGACCATAAAAGCCACTGCACTTTCATTAGCTACTGAGCCCTCAAACGTAAAAATGGTACGCTAATGTAATTAAGAAAATTTCCCCCTTTTACTCAAATATTCATAGTTGTTATACTGAAACCTTACCGTACGTTTTTCCGAGCTTTCATCGATAACATTATTTTCTTTTCACATAATGTAGTTGATATTTGAAAATACTTGTGAAAAATTTGGGTTTTATTTGTTCAAGTTAGAATTTTCTTTTTTAACAAAAATCTACTTCAGATTTCAATCAATTCAATTACTTGGGTTCTATATTAACGTATTTAAACTCTTAATCACTGTGAAACGAACATGAAGATTCCAAAACCTCTCATTTTAAACTTCTCTAATATTATTGAAAATATGCCTCGGTGCTAGTATGTTTTTATTCCTTATGGTATGCAACTTTATGCAGTTAATTAAACACTTATAAAACTTGAAAACTGATTTTCTGTATATATGTTTTAGAACATAATAAGTCGAAACCAACAATCGCGTAAAACTTATGTATTACACTTGAACAGAACGAATTTTCAAATATAGTAACGAAATGAATCATTGGCATCATTGAGGTTGTATTATACAGTTACTAAATTCGTTTTTTTTGTAAGTCGATTGAAGTCTTGAACAAGGTTTGAGGTTTATTCTTTTTCACATTGAACGTGATTCTATAAGGAAACAAGAAAACATATTACCATTAATTGATTTATAGCTCAAGATATTTTTGATAAAAATATATAGCACGACGTTACTAAACATAATCACTTTCAATAGGTAGTGATATACCTCATCCAACGTACAAAAGACGCAGAACTACGATCATCGAACACATGTATAAATTCATCGTATTAATTGTTTATGGGTTTATCACAAAAGTAGTTCATAAAATATCACTCGATATAACTGCTACGGATCGCGTAAACACACTCCTTATTACTATACTCATTTACCTTGATTTATATAATTTAAATGTTATTCATTTTCCAGATAGGCTTATCCTAGTTATCAATATGTTATACCGGTTTCTTACACCAATTAGCGAAAATTTGAGACCTTGGAAAAGGGAACCATTCATAATCAAATATTTTGTTTATTTCCTATCGTCGGGTAATGCCCTCCATAAAGCTTATATAGTAACACCCTTGCTAAATGGAATATATACATATACCGGTGGGAAGGCTCGTAACTCAGGTAATTCTTGTTGTTTCCAAATTGCAAAATGCAATAAGATGAACAAAGAATTTGAAGTATTCCCAACTAAACAAATATATAAGTTTGAAAACCTAATCCTATAAACCTGTAGTCAATTTTCTGGCAACATGTTATATGTATTCAAGGAAAATAGGGTCATATAACCGTATTGATCCTTGCTACATGGTAAAAATATACAGAAGCTACAAATATAGACCCTATTTGTATTAGTTTTTCCACGTGCCACGTAAAAGAGGAAACATAGAACTAGGTGTATCGAAAAAGGATTTCAACTGCATATACTTTTTTAAAAAAAAAAATCCAACGCTACAACCTGTATTTAAGGAAAGAAACGGTATAAAGACAACAAGGAAACCTTTTAGAAATTGAACCTTAGGATAACCATCAAATAAAAGCCTTGAGGTTACCCTATAGCCTAAAAAGCCGTAACGACGGGCATAAAAATTGTAGCTTTGGCCGGGCCGTGTTACATGGCTATCTCAGTTCCCGCTCGACGCCTATTCGCATCGAGAATTCGAAGGTGGTTCTGAAAGAGTAAAGAACCTATAAAACACATATATCTTGGTTGAAAGCCCGTGACGGTGGCGAAATTGTAGTTCACAATTTGGTAATAAACCTCGAAAGTATTAACGCGTGTCGCCTTTTTGCCAATAACTGCAAGCTCAAGAAGTGTAAAAGAATCTTAAAAAGGATATATGAATAAGAGAGTGCTGTTCCGGAGGAATTCTTTTGTTTACAGCTAAAGGAAGGCATATAAAGTATAGTCTAAGGCCATGTTAAGCGAGTGCGGCACCGGTACATGTTGCGACGGCTTCAAGATAAATAAATAAATAAATAGAGCCGTTAAGTTTGAACGCTTATAATAAATTTATTTCTTCAAAACCTTAAAATGAAGATGGAATAAAACTTTTAATACTGTTGCTGGGTATGTCTAAGTCTAAAAGACCTGCTGAGCGGGCAGGGCGCCGGTGAGGGTTGCCACGGTTGAAGAATAAATGAATAAAGAAAGAATTGAATTAATAGAGACGTCAAGAGCTAGAGCTTCTAAAAAAGGTATTTTAGAAGCCCCAAAGCGCAAAATAAATTAAACTTGAAGTGTGAAAGTTCAAATCTGAAAGGTCACGTTGGCACAAGTAGCGAGGAATAGAATCGTTGGTTGTGAGAGCTGTTCTCTAGATGCACCGTTGCGTAGGCGGCGCGCCGGGCCGACGACGATCTTCATGACTAAAAAGGGGTCGACGAAAAAAAAATAAAGTGGTGATATAGCCGATTAGTGATGTTGTTGTGGAATAGAATGCATATGAAGTGATGGTGTTGAGAGTTGCTGAACCTGGAATTTCTCTCAGAAGTGGGCACTATGAGGGTTTACAGTGTAAGCCCCTACCCTCCTTAACAAGGTGGTCCGTGCACCTATGCGAAGCATTTGAATATAAGGTCGAAGATGCATAATCAAATATTAAATGATCTTGGACAGATTGTATGAAATAAAGTTATGTTAACTTTATTGATTATAAAAGTAATATAACCAGGTATAATACGTTTGAAATTCTTGTTATTATATGCAAAGAACGATCCTGAGCGTATCATGCTTTCTAATTTAATTGAATATTATGAAAGCAACAATAAAAAGGATTATAATGGTCACAAGTCGAGATACTTATTTCGGCTCTCCTATTGCCTTCTCTGTAATCACGATTAGCCAGATTGCAATAAAATAGTTCTTTGATGCAGCCTCATTCAGGTATTCCTTTCACTATTCCTAATTATAAATATTATTTCGACTAGAAACGAATAATGATTTCTCTTAATGACTTATAATTTCAATATAAGAGGAAAAAAAGTAAAATCCTTTCGTTATTATATTCTTTGCAAATTTTTGAGCTAGGTGTTTCAACACGATCCACCTACCTTCCTTCTTGTTGTATATATATACCTGCTGCAAACTCAGCAGCTTTAGAGACCTAGATTTCGGTTCTATATTTTTCAATGCACTGCTCATCACACCACCATCAGCAATTTCTAACAAATGGTAGCTGTAAATTCGACGGATGAAGTTGACACCAGGCTTTGTTACCACTAGAGTCTGACATAAGCAAGATTCATTGTATATCAGCTCACTTCTTAAAAACATGCCCAATCACCTTAGCTATTAAACTTTGTCTTCTATAAATTTCCTCAGTCCTTCATCCTTTTACCGTCTCTTTTTAGGAATTTTTTTCTTCTATTAGTCTCTATATCGATTTGATAGCTGTATGCGTTGTTGATATACTAGTTATTTTCCTCAAAACCATTGCGAGAAACTTAGCACTAGCAATAGGAAGCCTTAATTGGTAGACTAGCTTCTCTGGGATCGTTGCAGCTATCTCTTATCCTTCTTCCTTCTTCTTCTTCTTTTGGCACCAGTTTCAATTCGCTTATATACGATGAAATTCAGGATTTTTGGAAGTTTCATGCCTGTTTTTATCTGAAAACACTGTCTCCTCAAGTAACAACGCCAGCAATAGCAGGTTAAATTGTTATCAAAGGTTATTACAGCTCGTTTTCATGACGCCATTGGTTGGAAATTGAACTGGCGTTTCATAGCTGTCAATAAACGCTTTATTAATTTGAGTAATAGCAATCGTAACGTACAGTATTTATTGGAGAATCACGATTGATAATGAGTTGCTAAAGCAGTGACAACTGCCTAAGCTACCCTATAACCAGATTCTTCTTAACGCTAATCATTCAGTCTATCGCCTAAGTCTTCACGTCCAAACTCATATGCTCGTGAGGAGAATCGTCGACTTCGCGAGAATAATGATCGTTCTCGCTAAAATAACCATTAAGCTCGCGAGAAATTGGCCAACCGTCATAGATTCAAAAGCCAAAAGTCAGACCATCGCCGCGAACCCAAATCTCAAGAAAGCGACCGCCCCCAAAAAATACAAACATGAACCCAAAACCTTGAAGAAGCCAACGAACGGGAGGTTTCAAAATCGTTATTACAATATTCTGCGGTAAAAAGGCGCCTGAAGAGAAAAGAGGTTGGGGTTTTTAATACAGAATATGCTAATCCTTCGGATCTTACTATTAAAATTATATTTAAGGAGGGTTTTTTTACGGATGTTTTTTTTTTTTTTAACAACAGATGTATTTATTTTCTTACTCTAACCCTAGCGCCGAAAGATCACGTGTTAAAATATTTTAAACTTGATTCGAAAAATAGTTTATTTACAAGTAAAATTAAAATTTCATTGCATTTCACCATTGTAAGATATGTTTCCAAAACCTCTCCTGAATCATAGATACTATCGTAGCCGAATTCGCTCAAAACAATGACCAATCTACTACCAAATATCGTAAATACACACTCCATTTCCGTAACCTGTTAAATAATAAGTATAGGATGAGAAAACACATCGAAAAAAAGATAAGATACGTTTAAATTATCTAAACTTTGTATAAGTACTAGAAATTACGATCCATATCTAATACTTATAAAATATGAATACTTATTAATACTTAGCTTCACCTTGTTGAAGATAGTTAATGTGCGGGTGTTAAGTTGTTTTCAAGAAAACAAAACTATACTATTTACGGTTGTAGAATATAAATTTCCCTATTTTCATACGGATTGAATGGATGATACCAAGGAACGTTGCAATTCTGTCGGCAACCGCGAAAATATTCGTTCAAAATACGAAAAAAAACCGCCATTCTAATAATCGCTACAAAGCTAAAAATAGAGAGTACAGTCGTTTATACGATCTATACTAAAACTATAAGCAGGATAACCAACTCCTTGAAAGTTGTTCTCGTTAACAAAAACGATACAAAGAAAATTGAAAACAAAATCGCGTGGAACGAGAAGATTAAAAATGTCGTGGCAGCTGTAAACATAGCTGAGGTAGCCGCGAATACCACCGAGGCAGTTGTGAACGCCGCCGTATCTACTTTCGTCGTATTTATAGCATATATTTCAATACTAACTATAACCAGACCACGTAATTATTAGGAGCATCCTTACTCTTTTAATTCATGTATTGCAAAATTATAGTCATATATAATTGAGTCGAGATACACAAACTAAAAAAACTTGCAGTTATAGTCTCAAGTCTTTTAACTTGCGAAATCAGTTATTTTGTTATTTGAACAATTTATTAGCTCCCTATATTTCTGATAATTTCATTATATCTAAGTACTTACGTTGGGCTAACAAATGTTCCTTGTACGAAATTATTAAAAAAATTGAAAAGTTAAAATTAGTATGTTACCTTTAATCGATACCAAATTTACTCAAGTAATAGGTAGTTAAAATGCTTGAAAATCTCCGTACGCGACTTTAATTATATTCCGAATAATATCGAAAACGTTACTATATATTACGATATTATTGCAATCAAAAATCTCGCAAGACTCCGGTTCTATTGCGACTACTTTTCGTAATTTATGATATTTAAAGTGCCCCTACAGGAATGCGAAATAGATTTAAAAACTATAAAATTTCTCATTAAACTCTTAAAGAAATCTAAATAAATATTTGAGGCCCACAGTTGTAAGGAAAACGTCGTGGTTAGAATATGACGTAAAACGACAAAATCTAAAATTATAAATAAATTGGATACTAGCGCCTTTATTACCAATATTTGGCTAAAACCTCGAGAATATTATTCTTTTATATAGCGAAATTTTATTTCATTTAGCGATAGTAAATTCGATATTTTATTTACTATATATAAAAAAAGACTTGAAGCCAGTGATCTGCAAAGTCAAAATTCGTTTACTCATTGTAATACAACCTGATAGATTATCCATAAATTAGTGGATCATATTGACCTACCTAAGGATCGCCTTTTCTGTTTACCTTTCTTTATCAAGTTCCTTTAAAAAAAAAATTTAGTGTTATACACCTTACTTGATACAATTATATAATCGAATAAAAACATTAGAAGACACTTTGAGGAATCTTAAGTAGGGAATAACGACTAGGTAAAAGTATCCAGATTATTCTTAAGGTAATTAGAATAATATATTACAAAATTTTACTTGATCTATTATTACCGCAGCAATATTTCTATTAATATTAGAAATTATCGAATTATGTTTTAAAAGTTTTAATAATGTATTTACGTTATTTATAGTATTAGACGATATTTCTCTTATACCAGATACAGGACCCGAGTTCAAATAAAGTTTTATGTGGCGTAAATGAGTTTTTTTTTTCCACTGTACTCAAAAAAATTGAGTTGAATGCCTAGTAACTCAAACATAAGCATTCGGTTCATGGATACCGTAGCTGAAATGATTTCGAGGTCATGTTATAGATTTTGAAAACTAATGCAGCTATGACTAGACTTAGTAAACCAACTGCCACGAGTTATGCTTAATATCTTTGGGCATTAAAACATCAAATTTTTGCCAATGGTTCAAAGTTCGAAAATCTCTCATATTAAAGGGATTACCATGATAAAACTATTGAAACTTCAGAAAATTTACGGCTAATAAACTTATATATGCAAGAATACAAACTTGGTCAATTTTTTTGAAAAACAAATAATAAAAGTATTATTAGTGAACGGTTGGTAATATTTTAAGCTCCATTATCATTTTTATCCTTTATTGAAACTGGACGAACAACATTAAAATGAATGGTTTGACAATTTTTAAAACTCAGATCGTATAAAATATTCAGGTAAGATTGAACTATTGACTTTACTCTTTTTCGTGATTTAGCCTATAATCTATAACGTTTAGATAAAACGCGGTATAATCAATATTAAATCCCTTAACAAATGAAGTATTGTGAATAGTTATCACTTTTCATTATAAAACTTTATTGTAAAATGAAAAATTGTATAACATTAGATTATAATGATAAATACTATTCAATTTTTTTGAATTGTTGAATTGCCTTTGATTTAAGAACCGTGTTTATTTTGTAATTTACTTTAAATTGAAACGCGTTGAAGTTACTCCTGTAGCATTTCGGAGATTTCTCTTTTATTCCGAGAGATAAAAAAAATTACCAACTCAAATGATTAGTTCATTTGAAAAAGACTATTATTAAAGATGTTATTATTTTCAAAAATACGAGTAGAAACTATTTTGCTTACTTACAGTGAATATTTGGTTCTTTTTCATGAAAAGAACTGTTGTTTCGGTAAACAAGTCATATTATATATTTCCATATATTCAACTCTTTCTATATTACGTTATTGTTTTGGCTTTTTATCAACTCATAACGAAATTACACTTTGCATTAATTGTTCTTAAGAAGGAACCTAAAAGTCTTCATGAGGTGTCCAAGAATAACGATCTTTTCAATTCCAATGATGCAGTATTTGTATTAATTGTCGAACGTCTTTCAAAAACTCAATATTGAACCACTTAAACAATATCAAAAACATGGTAAATGTCATACCGACAAAAAGAACACCAATATCACATCTAATCTACAAAATTTAATCCTACCGATAAACACCAACATTTCTTTAATAATATCAAGATGTGGGTATATATGTATTTACGAGTATAATATCCAAATTTATGAAAACTATTTTTTTTAAAAAAAAGATCAATAATAATTTAGAATGTAGATTTGGGATGATATTTCGTTGATTGACAGAGCATTATATATGGAAGCTTGATTGGTTTATTATAACTACAGTCATTATCCTACTTGTATTTTTAGTTGATGCATTATAAACTCAAAGCCATAATACGAACATTTTATTTATAAAGTTGCTTACTATGTTTAAATATGTAAAAATCGACTAATTAAACTTGTTGATAGTACTTATCTAAAAATTGTTTTTACAAATTATAAATTTACTAAACATATAAAAACTCAAACTTTTAACAAAATTATATTTACAAATCGTTATAACAAATGATTAATGAATACTTAGATTGAACTAAGTCTATAACCTCAAGGTATTATAATTTATTCTGACCATTTTAACTTTCTTTTAACGCTTCATTTCGAAATTAAACGTCGAATGAATAATTCATAAAGAAAAGGAGATAAATATTTGGTTCTCGATTGAATTTTGATGAATATCCAACCTTTACGGATAATGCGAATATTGTTATATACATGGAAAAGATTTCAAAATCAGATAAATTAATATTACTCCTATAGGCAGTTAACGAAGCCGATAAAACATAGATATCTGTATTGTATGAATTACGGAACGACAATGGTAATGGCGAAGACGCCGTCTCAATTTCAAATCCCGGTACCCTTTTCGTCTCGTCGATTAAATTTTGTATAATCGGAACGAAATTAGCCGCAAACGGTTCGTATTATCAAATGTCGTAAAATGGAAGTTCCACGTCGACGCTTATAATCAACGATATCACTTGAGTACCAAAAGCATAATAACTATTTTAAATAGACTATAATTTGTCTATGAACTTAAGTCAATATAAAACTATTACAAATACTACGAATGATATAGATAATTTTTTAATAAAAACTTAAAGCGTATGGGAAAGTTGCAACTTACATAAGCGTTTAAGGAACCAATATATACCATTCTCGTGGATTTCAGCACTGCTTTACCCCTAGTTTTTATCGAGAGATGCTGTGGTAGATATGAATAAAAGACAAATTCGACGTCTTTATACCAGTAAAATATCAAGCATTCAAATAAAACATTTTTCCCAAGGGAGAAAAACTTACCCTGCGAATAAATATATCATTAACATATCAAGATACATATTTTTATGAAATTATCGTTATACTGATAAGATAATATCGGACCGTCTTTTAAAGGTTGAGTTTATATTTTAATAAGGTTTAAGATTACATGGTTGGATTCAACTTAAAACTAATTATACTATAGTATTCTCAACCCGTCGGGTAACATAAACACAATCAATACATGAAATTAACATTACTTTACACTATCACTCAATATGTAAAGTAAATATAAATCAAATTTATTTCAACACTACTGTAAGATCTTAATAACGCTAATTTTCGAATTATCGACATCAATTTTCACGAATTTCTCTTTGGTTTCAAACTTTGATTACCCCTAAATTGTTTTATTAAATTCATTCCTCGCTAATAAGCTAATACACATTATATAAAGACACATTTTAGGTGAAATATTGAAATAGCGATAAATATTATGGTTTAAAAAGCTAACAAACGATATGTTGAAAATATTGAATAACGCGATTCCAAAGTAAATAATCAAATATTATTAAAAATTATCACGACGTATGAATTTCTTTATCGTTAAGAAAAACTTGCTTTTCCTTACCTAAAACCTTTTAATATTGTTGATAAAGTTCAAAAACTCGTTTTCACCTTGGATTTACCTCCAAATCCACAAAATCTTTCTACAGTAAGTATTTTATACCTAATACCTGCTCCGGATGATAAATTATTTTCTCTATTTTCCTTTTTTTAATCGCTTATTACAATCAAGGAGAATGAAAATAAGTGGAAAAGAAGGAAAATACTAAATGCAAAGTTTGACCGCCGCCGCCAAACAGTGTAATAAATTTCGTTCTTCGCATGGTAAATGGTATTTTCAGCAAAAGAAGACGAATGAGCGAATTTCAAAGACTTGGAACATTGCAAAGGACTGATTGAGGTGTTTGAGAAGAATTTATAATGATTCTTCGGGCATAATTGAAGGTTTTTCATAAGTATTACTTCTAGTGAGTACCCATTCTCTTAAGAAGCCGTCCTCACGATATGGAATTCTCGCCCTTGCCTACGATAGAGACATAATGCTTTCTTTATCCCCCGGCGTTTGTTATACTTAGGTGGGTTACCAAACTCCTCCTACCTTCTTTTTGTTGTATATTCATACCCGCTGCAAACTCTGCTGATTCCGATACCTAGACTTGGCTTCTTCATCTTTAAATACATTGCAAATCACATCACCACCAAAAAATTCCAATAGCGAATAATAATGTAGTGATGATCAAGATCTGATAGTCATTTGAAAGTTCATATAGACATGCAAACAACCAATATATACTACTTATATAGACTTTTGTATCACATTAACCATCTTATAAACCGCGATCACTTTATGGAAGTTTTCGGAATTTAAATTGTTTAACATAATGTTACTGGTTACCTATGAACCATCAGAACGCAATTTCTTTAAATGAAGCACATTAAACATACCACAATTTGTTAATACTCAATTGTTATAGTCACTTACTGCTTTTTTACTAACTATACCTACCAAAGGTTATTTTTGACCATAACGCTAAGTTTTACTTCGCATTTTAACAACTATTATAACAGGATTTTGGTACTAACTGAAAGATAATAACTGTCTATTCGACTCAAGTAAATAGGCACGCCAAACGAAAAAAAAAAATTATCAAACTTAATTTACGCCATGAAATCATTGAACATCCTGAGAAATCATTAACAAATTTTATACCTGCTTTGTAATAATACATTGTAAATACTTATTCACGAGTTGTTTATATTAATGCATACGAGTATAAATTCAACTTATGTTTACGTAGTTTCATTCAATTCTAAAATACTTTTTTTACCGCAACAATATACATGTATACGCGTTACATAAAAGTATTTTAGTTCATTTGTTTAACTTACTATAAATGTTAGAACTTCTGAACCAAAACACTGCTATGATGAAAATTACTGTTAAATCAAGTGAAACTTTAGTAATATTATATAACTGTGTGCAAGATAAACCTATAGGCCTTTATCTTGAGAAGAAAAGCTAACGTTAAAATGTTTATGCCTTTATATTATAGTAAATAGTGTTGGCTACCTAACCTATACGCTTAATTTCCCTGTCAGCTCACACGTTCATTTAAAGGTAAGCATACAATATTTTCGCCTTTTCACCATCCCAGGTATAATACTGTTTCATGCCTTTCTCCCCCTTCTAGAATAGTTAGATTCGAAAAAGCCCCTAAAGTGGACTAGCAAAAAGTTGGAAAAATTGTGTGCAAGCGTTTAAATCGTTTTTATTGCATGGAGAAACGAATTAATTACCTGGCTCGTTGAAAAGAATACATCGCTAAAGACTACGAATTGAAGGTTGCTGAAGTTTTGAACCATTAGGGACACCTCATTGACTAATACGAGAAGAATCTACTTCTCGTGTCTTACGTCGCGCATCTCAATCTTGACGTCGTCATTACGCACTGAAAACATTGCTTTTCATTTCGGTCCAGGTGACTTGTTGTACCTGGGTTGGGGTATAAACATATTTACGATGAAGGGCAACGACTGGTATATAGCCTTGGGAAGGCTTGTGCCTGTGCCTGCTATATCTTATATAATCACCCTCACTAAGCATTTCTCTAGATTAGTTTCATCCTCTTTCATTGTCAATTGTTACACTTTTTCAACAATACGTTTTCCCCATACTAAGGTAATAACCAAAAGAATGATTGGTTTCATAAATGTTTTTATGGAGCTTTTTTAATAACTTTAGTATTTTTATTGCAATTATTCCAGTAGCGTAAGTTGAATTTTACCGCAAGTATATATATATATATATTTGTTTCATCTATTCGTTTTCATTTAATCGTTAGCCAAAAGTGTTCTTTATACCTTGAGCTGGTAATTAGACAGCTATTTCACCATCTGATTTTGATTCTACGATATCCAAGCCGTAATATATACTCGCTTGGCTTGAAAATCGTTATCGCCATTTAATTTTGATTGTATACCCTTTTTGTTGATGTGGTCTTCCTCGGATTCGTCTTTCTCTACGCTTATTTATAATCGGTATCAGTTTTTTTATCAGTTACTTCGCTCTTCTTCAATATTGGAAGTTTGAATATTTGTGCTCTCGGTCGATGTTTTTTACAGTTTGAGCCGTATATTTCAAATTGAAAACCGATATCGATGGCCTTCGACTCTTAAATTTGATTATCATAAATTTGGATTCTAATTACATAAACTCTGGTAAGGTTTTTCTTTTTTATCTGATTTTCCCGTGGTAATTACTTGGTTTTGTAGTAGTATAGATAATGTTCTTGTTGTCAACAGTCAGTTAGCCATACTTATTTCTTTTTTAACCAATTTCAATATTTTGCATATTTTTCGGTTTCATTTTTGTTGTTTGATGATAGGGGGGGAAAGGTTGTATATGTAGGTACGCAATTGAAACTAGCAATCTGGGAACATCCCCTTAGGTTCAATAATATTGTTGACGCTTTTGACTACTATCTACTGTTGTAACCCCTAGTTTGTATTTTTTTTTTATTCTAATCATGGATATGTGGTGAGATCTCGGTAGTTACTTATATACCATCTAAAACTACTGATACTCTGATAAACATTAGTAGGAACATATTTACATGAAATTCTAAAAATGTTGAAATGAAGTATAAAATTCATCGTAAACCTATTTATTCTAGAATCATTAACAATAACATAGTTAAGGAATTGTACATATTAATTAATAATATATGCATTTCTTACAATACCAACTTCGCTGTAACTATCTTGAGAATTTAACTTTGTCAAACGCTATTATTAAGTCCATAACCTAGAGTACAGATATCTAATGAAGATAGGGTATGTTAACAATAAACTCCAATTTAAAATTTCGTTTTCAACGTCAAGTAGAATTTGAAGCGTATTCGGAAATACATTTTGTAATGATAACAAAGTTTGAAATTCCTTTAGGGAAGAATAAATTTTAAGTTTTAAGTTGAATGAATTTAAAGACTTCATACAACGTAGCAGCATCTAGATAGTCAATCTTTTGTTTTAATTAAAATAATGTCAACTTCCATAGGTTCAGTACTATTTCCTTGAGTTTGTTAAAGTAACATTGAATTTTATTCCCTTCTTAACTCAGTTAAAAACTTCACCAGTTACTATTCAAAAAAATTAAATTATAAAGTGAAGTTAAAAATTTTTTTTTTTTTATGTTTTCAAGGTGAAGACAAATTAAATAGAGATTTTAAAAATGTGGGAAATAACTAATTGAACAAATTGAATAACCATAGTTTACTGAAGTATAAAATAGTTGCTAGATATGAGTAAATCCAACTTTAATCTTATTAATATGCGTGTAGTCAAATTTCATAATAGTATTAATATTCCTTTGTAGCACGACATACTACAAACAGCCCTATTTCGGGTATCGTATTGCCCAATTATCTTGCATTATATATTGAAAGAATTTTTCTGGATAACGATCGCAAATAGTTAATGGATACGTTGGTTTGAGTTATTATCGTTATGGATATAAAAGGGGGTTTCAACTGTTAGACGATATTGAGTTACGTGATTGACATGTTGCTATAGTGATTTAAGTCTATCACCATGATTTTAGCCGGATGTTTTGTGGGTTTTTGTTTTCTTCACTTTCTTCCTCTATGCCTTTAAAATCTGGAACGAGTTCTACATATTTTTATTAGTGCTTGAGGGTTATTTGTATCATACATCACCTATTTTAATATTCGTTTCAATGTAGTATAACGTGTGAATTCATAAGCTTCTTTATCATAATTGACGTATATTTAAGCGCTGTTTAGATAAATAAACTTTTGGGGAAAGTTTAAATTGAAGACCGAGTTTCTTTTTTTTCGGGCGTCGCTATTGACGCTTTTCATTTGAGACCTTTTATTTCGTAAGCTTTTTGGGATTTTTATACATTCGATGAATATTGTTGATGAACGCGGGTTTTTATTTTCATTCCCTTAGACGATATTGATATTTCAAAAGAATATATTGGATTGATCTTTTTTCCATATGATTACAGTATTAACAATTCAGCGTAAGTTTATAGGAAGATCTTACTATATATTTTAGGAAAATTATAATGTCTCTTCGACGGTGTTGCGCCCTCTGATAGGTTGGCTTAGTCGCTGGCACTAGATATCTATTTCTGGATCTAACGCCTACTTTGAATTTCTGGTAAGTTATTATAATATCAATTATTTAATTAAAAAGCTTTATATCCATCTCCGAATTTCACTTCTTTTCCAATATGTGGAACTACTTCATAATGTTACAATCCATTTGAAATTTAATAAAATTAATATGATATTTAAGATAATCTTCCATATTAACATATCATTCATACAACCACACGTAATTAGTTAAGTGACAAAATCAATTGATTATAGTTTTTCCGAATTACGCGTGGAAACATGATGACTTATTTTTTATTTCACACTGATTATGAAAGAATGGCTGCAATGAATTCTCATAGTTGTGATTCGGTTATTGTTATACTTTTTTTCAAAATTATATATAGTAATGAAGGTTGTAATGATAGCATAGCACGCATCAATCAGATTGTAATTTCAAGCTAATAAATTACTTCATTGATGCTACTACTTTTATTGGTTTTTAAATTGTATTTGTTAATAGGTGAGGAACTTACTTTTGACGAAGTTTGGAGAGGAAAAGCTCGTGATAATACTTACTGTACATTCGCACGTAAATATTCTTTGACTTTTTGTCCGGTCTATTATTGTACTTCCACCTGTAGGAATTCAATGTGAAAAGGGTTCTTTTAAGAATTTCTGTATATTTTGTATGACCCTTACTCATTTAAAGAACCTAGTGATGGAACTAAGATGGTTTCTATTCACTAATTATTTTATTCAAGGATCTTTTATATAAAGGTTAATTAATTCTGTTTCCACCCATCCAAACTCAGTATATTGATGGAGAACTTGGGAACTAGAGTCTGAAGAATTTACTTGTTCTTTGTGTGGGATTAGACATTACTAACGCATGTGTAGGAATTGAGATGAGTTGCCGCCAGTAATATCTTTCCCCTTATTTTTTCTCAGCCTATTTGGAGTTTCCTTTGTAAAATAGTAAGAATCGAAAGCTTCGTCGGGCGTATTTCAATTGTTAGAGAGAAAGATGCCCTTTTTACACAGATTAACCCTTTACATCACCTCAACTGATATAATAATATTCAATCATACATCTAAAGATAAATTGCAGAAGTATTCAGGGAATATGAGATTATCTTTACGAGTATTATAAATGAGCCTTTTTCCAGGGAATTGGGAGATAAAGATTCTGATACTGTGATTTGAGTGATTTTTCTTTAATTTATATATAAGAATTTCGTATTATAATTAGTTGATATAGTATTGAAAATATAATGCATCAGATGTTTTATATATCGTTTTGGTATTTTAGTAAATAATTTGGGTATACATATATTATTGAAATAAATATATTTATTTAGGAATAGAAAATTTGTTCGTTCAAGAGGCTATAGGTTTCATGATTCATAGTCACAACTTATTTGTTTGTCAACCTCAAAGTTGTTGGCTTGCTTGAAATCACTTATTGACAACAAAATCGTAATTAGTTCGACGGTTAATGTTAATGGGTAAGTTTTGAAATGAATTTAATTAAAATAACACGGTGATTCTGCAATGCCGTCACCAATTTTAGATACCTATAAATCATAACTCACCTGGAAGCTCTTCATTTTACTATATATAAATAGAGGTGAACGAGGCAATGAAAGTCTTAGATTATTTATTTTATTCTTATTCTTTCCCTGATCGTAACAATTCAAAAGTAACTTTTGATTATATCTACATCATTTGTGCTTAACCTCATATGCATTGACTGGTGTTTTGTGTATTATATTTTGACGATATGAAAGATAGAAATTTTTGTTTTAATTAACTATTCTTTTAAGTTTAAATTGGTGAAATGATTATTTTAAATTTGGTGGACTACTTTCTGGACAATATACTAGGTTTTTTTGGTAACGGCTAGTCCCGTATCACACACTAGATCAAGCACTGCATTGCAATGGTATTTCAGTCAATAAAGTGTAATTGACATTATTTCCATGCATTATTTTTCAAACAACTTTCCCTATTCGTTTTACCAATACAAGATTCAATGCAAATTCTTTTAAGAAAGTTTTGACAGTTGAAATATATTGTATGTACGGTTCTTATAATACGATATTACACACTATTTATTTTTCTCGGCACCATAACTATCAGAATAGGAAATGAAAACCAATTAGACATTGTATGCGCATTAATGCAGTAGATTATAGGGAAAAAAGTAAATTGAAAATATATTTGCAAGTGTTAAATATACGTTATTAGTTACACAGAAACTATGAAACATTTGTTGATAACACTCACGCCTATTCACGGAATGTGACTTCTCCAAAGTATATTATGCATATTCATTTTTAATAATCAATTCATTTCTTGGGCATATTATTAGGTATTTCACCTAGTGTTCCCTCGTTTTAATTTTTAATTATCATCTTTATTAAACGTTATATAACTTAGTTTCTCCAATATTAAGCGAGTTTAGTATTTTATTCGGTATATTATTTTATCCCGTGGTCGACTTCGAGGAGTTTTGGGCTTTGAGAAAACAAGTTAGATAGTATTATATAGTCTGACCGCTTAATATTTCTGAGAAGCGTAACTAGAAAATTAAGTGTTGGATATTAATTGATGGATAGAATTTGAGAAATGGAACCATCATCAAATATAACCAATTATAATGTTTCCCTTCATATTTTTTCCATCATCTTAAATTTCGGTTTAATTTTCTAGGAGTGTATAGATACTATTAACTAGTTAATCTAGCTTGTAACAAAAGTTACAATAGTTATTCCAATTTTAGTGGTATTAGTATTTGATCCCGTCATTATTATTCTCATTTGAAGCAATCATGATATTCTTCAACAGCTTAATATCGAAGTTAAGGTCTTGTAATAGAACTGACAGTAGGTTTTAGCCTATGGGCATACTTTTTTATTACTTTATGTAACATCGATTCGATACTTGTTCATTCTTTTATGCTGTTAACAGTCGATTGGTCGAGGATTGAGACCCATAATGACATAAACAATGGTAATGTACATGCTTAACTCAATATTAGATAACGTTAACATTTATTTCTTGACTTGCCTTAGTAATATTGACTTTAGGAGTTGGTTTGACCTCATATAGTTATTTTAAATTCCTCCGTTTCAATATTCGATTTCCTAATGTATTGATTGGTTTTTTCTTATCAATTACAGTTGAAGAACTAATATTCATAATTATGGATTTCGGGACTTAATGATCTTGTAGCAAGGGAATACATATTTAAAAAAAAAAAAAAAAAGAGGGGAGTGAATTGTTATTGGTAACGCCCTTTCAAATATTATTGGGAAATTAAAGATTTGAAGGTTAATCTTCTATATTATTATATTCTAAAGAGGTATTTGGTAGCTGAATTTCATATCTCATCCGAAATTACGATTCCCTATTTGCAAAGATTCATCTCTAGCTTAGAATTTATTGTTGTTTAGGTTTTTGTTTATCGGATAATAGTTTGGTACGTAAAGTATTTGCAGCAATTCATAAGTGGCTAAACCATATGATTCGTCATTTTATGGTTTTAATCTATGAAATATTCACCGATGAAGCTTGTCAGGCATTCTTGAGTGTTGTTGGAATTCATATTTTTGAACTCTATATTATCATTATGCTGCTCGAAAAAAATCTTTTTCATAGAGTTTGACGTAGTTTTTCTGGCGGTTGTATTGATTTTCTGACGTGATTTCTTCGTTTGGGTTACTATGGCGATTTTTCACGATTTTATGACTTATCGTGTACAGTTTGTTGGTTTTGTTTCGATGGAGATTTTTCTTGTTTACTAAAGGAATTGATAATCTCGGTATGGTTTTATATTTTTGAATTTGTGACTTCAAGCGTTTAATGTAACCGTTTTTGTTAATATTGAATTGATAGACATCTTGAAGTTACCACATAAGAAGATTTTAGGTAGAGGAATACATTCAAGTATTCTAGGATCTATGGAGAATAGTGCACAGGGTTTGATGTATAATCAAATGTATCTCCATCCTCTGTGCTAGTCAGTAATAGCTTTTGCTAGTTTATAGTATTTGTAAATATTTGTGTAGGCAGCTGGCTTCAAATTAACTAGTTGTCCATACTAATTCATATACCAGTCAATACTAGTACTTTTACAAGTAGACACTAGTATCTTTAATGCATTTTATTATCTTTATCTAAGTTTTCCACATTATATTAAATTCCGCGTCTCTTAGAGTTATAACGTATTTAATACTTGAAGTTGTACAAAGCACCCACTAGCGTTGTAATGTGGCCTCATTACGTGTAACTATAACTATTGACCTTTGATATAACACTTTAAGACGTACTCTCCTTTTTTTTTAAAAAAAAAAAATGAAGAGGTAGAGGCTAAATTGAACGAGGTCTAGTGGTGAATAAAATAAAACAAATAGGTACAAAAAGAACAAAAACTTATATAGTCCGATTTGAACCGATGACTTTCATAGTATCCTATATTGTCAATATCCAAAGTTAATAAGAAGACCATTTTGCCATCTTTATCCATAATACCGTATAATGTAACTCAAAATACTAAAGTTTTGAAATCTTTCCATAAATTTAAGCTTATGTTAGCAATTAAAACAGTTTCGTTATTTTTTCATGCTTTGCCCACATCAGTGAGTCTATCAATCTGTCAGGCAGTTGTTTATTCGTAGGTGCCTACTTAGTTTGTATTATACTATGCCAAACTTTATCCCTTATGAAGTTTTTTAAGTATGTTGGTAATCCTTAAGGTTTCTTGTTAACTTGATAGCCCCCTCATTATGATGGTATGTCTTAACGATAATAGGAATAATTAATTCCGTAAATATTTTTCTTATCTAATTGATATTTTGGGTAACGCTTATCACTACTACGTTTTCAGCATTTATCAAAGAAAAACATAGTCTTAATCCTCCCCTGAATACCCAAGTAACCGTGCTATTAACAATGTAAGCTGTGTATCTATATGTAGGTTTTGTAATAACCTTATTACCATTTTGATGGGAGTTATACTAGCCGTTGATTCACAACTTATAGGCTTTATACTGATAAAAGCTAAATTTTATAGTGTTTTGTTATATAATGACGAATGATTTTTCCTAACTCACTTATAATCCGTTGGGTTTAAACTGCCTAAAGTATCTAAAAGCCGTGCTAATAAATGTAATATTTTTTCATAAAAAGGATTACAGAATCATCGTAATAGTACCAATATAAGAAAAGTGATATACGGCCAGGTTCTGCACATTATATATCTGAAGACCCCTATATTCAACTGAAACTATTTGATTTTTAAAATATCAAGTTAAAATTTAAGGGAACTAGGTATTACAAAAATAAATAGTCCAATATTAAAAGGAATTTGTACCGATTGTTTACCCTTTTTCTTTGCCCTATAGTTTAAAACCCTTTGGATATAGGAATTTTAGGCTAGGATGATCATATATGCGTTTCATTCCTCCAAAATCGTACCCCTATAAAGTAATCTTCCTTTCTTAACATCTTATACTTGAAATATTTGTTCATATTCCTCTTGAAGGTTATTTCAGCATACTAATTAGGGTCTATTGAACATAATTTAACAACGTAGGTAAATATAATAGTCTACGTCATATAATCATTATATATTATATGATCAAAACTTAGTCTTTTGAACTTCAAGATATCTAATACTCCCCTTCATCTTTTGAACCATTATTTGGAAGCCTAATTTAATCTGTATAGTAATGCTAGGAGTTAGAAAAATTGGTCTATAATAAGATTAAATACCACGTTATTTTCTTATCAATATTTCAGAAAAAAAAGGTCGCTAATAGTATCCGAAATTTCTATTAACTTCAGTTCTTTAAGTTACTTCTTAAGTAAAGCCGCATTGATGACTATTTAATCGACATCAAATTCGTAAAAAGCAGTCTGTGTGATAATTATCCTCTATGAGTTATAAATTGCCGTAGCAACAAAGGTTTTATTATAATCAACACCGTATCTTTAATAAAATCCTCATATTATAATCCTAACTTTGTACTTTTCAATCTAATTGGTAAAGTGAGTATTAACCTTAGTACTACCTTCATTATTAGGTTATCCCGGTAGACATCCCTTTGATCTTCCTTAAATATATTAAAGAACAATAGACTTCATATTTCATTGTAAAAGGCCCTTTTGAAGTAAATAGCAACAGATCCTTTTAATATTTAACTTATGGTTAGGAAATGTTTTTACTTACTAACTACAATCACAAACCAAACTATATCCACGTCAACAACATTTGCCGGTAATCTGTTTGATATTTTTATTGATATTTAACAACTAATTCTTTTGAGGTTAGTGTTTTAAATAATTGTGAAAATTGTATAAGTGATACCAACCATCATTGCGTCTTTATTCGTAATAATTAATTTATGGCTTCCCCTAATGGTCTTTTTGAAAATATTCATGATTAAAGTTCTAATGATCTTTCTGGTCAAGTTTCCTATCTGGTCTATTAAGTAAACTTTGAATATATGAAAAGACTTTGTAATATTAATAACCTGCCACAAAAATGGATTCTTTGTCGGAAGGGTCTAAGTAATTGTTTACGTGAAACAAAGCAAGTTTAAGAGTAATCAAAAGATGGTTGGTATTGTAGTAAAGTAAGTCAATATATTGATCAAGAAGAAGCATCCAGAGGTGTACGCCTCAGGTAGGGTTTGATAAGACCTCCCCCCAGAGCGTATCACTCTGGAATACTATTTTGCGACAGATCACCGCATTACCGTCGGACTGATATAATATTGAAGGCCAATTCACGTATTGCAGTCGGTTTGAAACAACCATTTTAGATCGATCCATACATAATGTACTTTGTGTTTTGTAAAAGTTTAGCCTACAGTGTAACACGTTACCGTGCACCCTGTAAAAGTATAACCTATAATATACTGTACTGTTAAATAGCCTATTTATACTATTGATTGAGGTATATAGTAATATCCACACAGGTAGTATTTTTTTTTCTTTGTATACTTCGTACTTAAAGCCTTGTAGTAATAGTATTATTTATCGTATTAATTGTAATAAGTTCAAATTAGTAGTTTCTGTAGTAATAATGTTGTTACTATATTAATCATAGGAGGTCTAAATTAGCAGTTTCCGTAGTGAGAGTATTGTTCGCCGTATTAATCGTAAAAGGTTTTAATTAGTAAGTTCGGCTAGAATTAGATTTTTTTGCCGAGGTAATAATTATAGTTCGGATTTGGTTAATATAGTTTAATAAAGGCGATAAAATCAGTGATAACGCTACTATTTATTTCTAATATGAATATTTACGCGGTAAAAATTGCTTATTGGTAATTATGTAATAGGTTAATATAAAAAATGTATTGTCATCGTTTCAGATAAAACTTCCTTTTTTTTTTTCGCTAAAAGCGCGTAGTTTTAGCTAATAAAAGTCTCCACTTCTAGCTCACTTAACTTAACTAAGCCGTTTTGATATGTAGGTTCCTTAACTTACATATATACTAACTTTTTCCCCAATGAATACAGCGTAAATATAGGATTATAAGGCGCCGTTTAACGCGAAAACATCAGTGCATCACCACCACCGTAGCCGCTGTAGCCGCTACCCCTAACACTACCACTAATACTAACAGCAATAACCCGCTTTCGTCTGGCTTAATCTCCTCAATTTCTGCCACGTCGCCCGCCCTCGCCACGCCGCTCGCCGTCATGTTTCCAAGCACCGCCGCTCCTACGCTGCCCAGCCCAGCCGCCTCCTTCGCCTCGCCCTTTCCCACTGCTACCGCATTAACATTCAACTCCCCCTTTTCTCCCCACCTCTTTCTCAGCTCGAGGGAAAATCGGGGGGCTCCTAAGGTTATAAACATTACCATTTCCTTATGGATAAAAACTCTATTACCCATAGGAGCCCCTTTACGCCATAAACACAGCCTAGTGTGATTATGTTAGGGTATATATATTTTAAACCTATCTTTTATAAATTCTTTACTTCCTTTTTTTAAATAAGAAGTACGAAGCGAATCCCCTCCGCCGCCTCGAGCTTTGTATCGCCAAGGTACGCCATAATACCTTTTTAACACGCCAAAAGTTATTGCGGCATACCTGGGTCCATAGCTTTAAGACGTTAATAACCTTGTCTTACGTGTTGTGTATCGTATTCGCTGCCACGGGTAAGTTCTTTGGCGATTGTTACTAAAATGGGGGCCGCTCGGCTCGCTACCACCATTACGAACGGATTAGAAACTAGTATACCCCCGTTTTAGTAATTCTATGTCCATAAGCCGAGGCTATGCTATTTTCCCGCCGGCTTTTTAGTAAGTTTTAGGCGAATTTCCTAATTCCATTTCATAAAATATACTGTTTAGAGTGATTCGAATAATAGATAGTCGCAAAATACCAAAATAGGTCGATGTTAATTAATAATAGGCACCAACCGGCGAACTAGGGAAACGGTAACCGCTATCATCGTCTGAAAACGGGACCTACGTATATATTACGCGGGTGAGTATAACAACGTTATCGTACGTCGCTGTAAAGAGGGTAATCCCTCCCTTATAACTTTGCCTTATGGTATAACCAATAAATTGCAGTACTATATCCTCGCTAACGTTAATGGCGTCGTTAGCGGTAATGTCGGTAACGTTAGAATAAAGGGGGAGAACGACGGAGAGGATGGTAAGTTCGCGATATCATCGTCTTTTCCCTTTAATAGTATATAAATGCCCCCGGGCTGGGCTGGCATTCCCGGCCATAATAAAATACGTTACATAGTAATTTTATAACCCTTTACAAAATAATCGTTTAAGGTAATAAACGTATTATAAAATGTATAATAAAAAAGGTAACATGCCCAATTGAACGCGATTTTATAATATTAAATAAAAGGTAAAATAAAACAAAAGTCGATATGAATAGCTGTATCCGACAAAAGTAAAATACGCGATCGATACGAATCGGCTGTTTAAACAAAGGTAACACTTAAAATGATACAAATAGTATAAAACCAGCTGATTCAATAGTTCATTAACCGATTAAGATCGTAAAACCTTTTTAATACCCCTAATAAGTAGTATACTTATCGACATAGATTTCTAAGGCTTCTCTTAACGTAATTTGAGTTTTGGTATCCGTTAATTTAAGTTTTCCGTTATTTCATTATATTTTTTCGATTTCACGGAATCTATATGACTCACATAAATCCATAGTATCGATTGTGAACTACTTTTCGTTTTTAATATCTCATTTAATTCGGAACTCGTAAAGCAATAAGGTGTTAATACATATTATAAGAAAACAAGGTATAGACTAAGGTTAAAATTAATTTTCCGGACTGTTATCGTTATAGTAATACCCGAATTGCAGCCTTTAACTATACCATAGATTTCGAAAACCAAGACGCTTCGCGTAACCTTTTCATATTTGATAAATCTTTAATACATATTGTTTACTCGAAAAGTATAGCCGTTTCGTGCTTATGTTTGGTTACCAAAAACTATAACGAAATCTATTTATAAGTTATAATCGTTATTATTAACGAAAACATGGTAAGTAAAAACAAATAGTATTATAATACGAATATTTAATAATATAAATTACAAGTTGCGTTTCAAATTATATATTCGTTACAAAAAAAAACTTTATTAACCGCTTTATATATATCGTTTGTCGGCTTAATTTAATATTATGTGGCGTTAAAAAGGTTAAACTCTACTTTTGGTTATGTAAGAAAGGGAACCCAAACACTGCATATATATTAAAATTTGTATTCGTCTCGTTTTACGTTATTTAAGGTTACGAGGTCAATTTTGCGCAATTTCCTTTTTTATAAAAAGATCAAAGTCCCGTTCCGGAAGGTCATCATAATACTTTTAAAGTCGATTACGTTATTTTTTGTTAAAGACGTTTTAAATTTAACTTTTTAACCGGCTTTTAAAAGTGTCCTCCATCTTAATACAAAAAACAAGGGATTACACAAATTGAAGGTGTTATTTATTCACATACTTTTTAATATAAAGCGTTTTAAACGGACCGTTTATACCAAAAGACACAGGTAGAAAGTAAAGTTAATTGTTTTGAGCCGCTTTTTATAATACCTTTCATAGTTGTCGTACAAATTAATACCAACTTCGGCTAAGCTGTAAAGTAGTTTTAAAATACGTAAGGTCATCTTAGGTAGGTAATATTATTTAAATTATTTATGTATATCAGTTTAGATCTATTGTTTCAATCATTATTCGAATCGAGTGTAGGCTTACATTATATCGCTAGGTTTAACATACAGGTTATATAAATTACTAAAAAAGCCGTGAATATAAATATTAAACGATACTCAATCAGTTTTGATATAAGTAATTAAGTTATATTATCATTTTTACCTTTGTCGTTATAGCCTTTTATAACCAAACGGATTTTTTGGATTAGGCTTTTCGGCTTTATCTTCAATTTTATAGATAAGTCGGGTTAACATGAATTTTTGAATATCGTAAACAGCTAATTCAAAGCATTTCAAATGAAATACCCTTTGTTTGATAAGGGCGAAGATTTTTATTTAGTTTGATTAGTCGAGTAAGACACCCAAGGTAATAATAATACCTTCGTAGCGAAGCCTCAAGCTAAACCCGTGGTTTACCATTTTATTTAACGTAATAAAGGAGTTCTTGGAAAAATTCCTATGGTGTTTTTTAATTTTAAAGTTGAGGGGGCGTTTTCAGCGTCGATGTCTTGGTTGATTGAGTACAAATAAGCCGATTTCATCTAACGTGGTCGGGTTAGTTTTGCGTTTTAAGTGTAAAGTTAAAATTGAAGTCGGTTCAAATTCATCTTGATAGATTATGTTTTATTGGCGGTCTTGCTTATTCTACGAGTTTGGTCCATCTTTTCCTCCCTTTCTCTGGTATTTTTGTACTATTTTTTTAGCGAAATGAATTCTTTTCGCTTGATAAGTAAACGAATACATCATTTCCCTTCAATACGTTAATCTTCTTAAGGCCATTTTATCTATACTTCGTTTTTCAAACTAAATCTTAAAATTGTAATGGTAAGTCCAACACACCAGTTTTACTCGGGCCATTCCTTATAACAAACGCCCTAAATACATTATTCTTTGTTTTAAGTAAATTTAGGGCCGCCATAGCCTCAACTATAGCATTCGCCTTTTTTGTTGTTAATAGTAATTGGGCAGAGTTTGTATAAATCCTCGGGTAGGCACTAAATACAAGGAGTGTAAGGCTAAGCTCACTTGGGCAAAAAGTGTTATTAACGATATTAACTGCCAATGAAAGGTTAGATTCCTTATAACTAACAACCTTTAGCTCTTTAACAAACACTATATCCGTTTTTTTCATAATTTATAATATCGTTTACATTTTCTAATAATCTAAAAGGCTTTTACTGGGATTTGTTAATAGTCGTTACCAGTTTGCCGAGATTTCATACGCCGCTTATTGAAATTAAAAGAAGTACCGGCGTCGTATTTAATATAGTCCAGAGTCCAAAGATAAACGTTTAACCAACAGTTAATGAAAAAGTCTTAATAATTTAAAGAAAAACCATTCCGTACAAATTTAACGTCCTAAAATAATATAGATGTATCGACGATATAAAGGACCGGTTAATGTTTTAGGTAGATAATATTAATAATTACTTCGTAAATTATAGCCTATATCGTTTTGAAGGCTGAATTCTATCTGTTGTAAGCCTTATAAGTAAAGCTATCGTTTAAAACAAAACTTTGCGATAGCCCCAAGTACGTTTTCCCTTACATTTATATAGCCTACAGCATAGAATAAACGTAAAAGGCGTTTAACAACTAGATATTCGAGTATTCGGTATAAAACTCGTGATTATCATTAAATTAATTAAATGGCCTTAACTATACGTACGTCCGGGAAAAAACATAAGTAGCCAAATTTAAACTTGAATATTACATATCGGACATTCCAAAGTAAACAAGTTAATTATTCGTATTCAGAACTTAAATTACGGGCTTATTTATGTTAAATAATAAAAGAAGAAATGACTTTTCAAAATATATTACATAAAACTTAATCGATTTGAAACGTGTATTTACAACGAGCGTTCCGAGTATCGTCGCCTTACCTTTACTAAATATGTCCTTTAGGTATTCTGCCATCCGGTTTAGCTGAAACTTCAGAAATTTTATCGCAGGTACGTCGAATTATCGCTTTCCGCCTGTCGAAATTTTTATTACACCAGTATCAGTTATAACATCCCGAGATTCGATTTCATATTTGTTTAAAAGGGGAAATTAAGAGGCGATATCGGAGTTAAACACTTCGTTTAGGGAATTCAGGCCTATTATATACATAAAAGAGGTATTTTATAAACTGGAAAAAATACGCTAGGCGTTTTCGTTGTCAAAGGATAATAATTAAGCATCGTCTTATTTCAGGCTATCTTTTCCGGATGTATCTTCGGAAATGTATACGTTAAATCCGTTATTTATAACTTCGTACTCAACTACGGATACTACAAAATTGTCTTTTATCCGATCCTTAAAATTACATTTACCGTAAAATCATTTTTAATACGTATTCATTCGTAAACGGGGTCATTCATAAACTAGCAGCTAACTTTACCGTATACAATACATCGATTTTACAAACATGTTAGGCGCCGTGTGTCTTTTCGCAAGTATAAGTCTAATTTTAGTCTGTTTTTTTTATTTTCGAATAATAGTTACTGTTTTTTACTGCCTGGTTCTTTTCCCTAGTACCTGTACTTCGAACGTTTATTTTACCTCGGATATATCTTGAATTTCTGGTTTAAAATATAATGAATGATCTCAGAAAAATTTGCTTTGGTAATTAAGGATTTACCTTTATTATTATTAGTTACAAATGCTAATCCGAGGCTTTTTAATCGGCGTATAAATGTTTCGAGTGATATTATAAAGCTTATATAAAAGACTTCTGAATCTTTTTCTGGTTTGAAAAGTGTAAGTTCAAAACTGGGTTTCTTCGACAGGCTTTTGTCACTACTTAAATTAATACTTTATCACTTTTATATTTTTGTTCGAAAGCCATTTAGCATTTTTTGATATTTTATTAATAAAGCGGTAAGGTTTCCCAAGGGTCTTTGTCGGTATTTTCTTACTGGTTTTTAGATAATTATCCTATTGTATTAATTTAGTTTGTATCGTGTAACTCGTAGTTAATTTTTGTATTAAAGTGGAATTTGAGGCGGTTATATTGTTTGACAAATTTTTCCACTTGTATAAAGTGATATATATACCAGTCTTTAGTCTACCCAAAAGCATACCAGGTAAAATAACGTAAAATTATAATAGTTCAATGTCTAATTTTATATATGTATTAAGTATAATGCGTATTATATTTTTTTATACGCCGTACGGCTTGTCTATATAGTTATTATCCATATTTTTTAAATTGATAAAGTTGGTTAACTTCGTAAGGTCTGTTTTATCTGTAGGAAAGCGATGTATCGGGAAATCGCGGTCAAGGTCGTAATTAAAAGATATTAGTTCGTATAATATGTATTGGCGTTTTACAATGCTTGTTATATTTTAGGTTGTGTTTTTTTGGTATTCTGGTTAATTGTCGATTTCTAAATCGAGTTAGTGACTTTATTTTGGCCAACTTTACCATAACTGGTCGGACTATTATTTACGTTTTAGTCGACTCCATTATAGCCGATTGGGTTATTCTTTGAGCTTGAGGAATAGTTTGGTATTCGGTTTTACGTTACGGTATAAGCCGGTACAAGAGTGTATTTTAATTACGTCGTAGATAAGGATTGTAGACATTTTGCTTCCTCGTAGCTCCTTTTTTTGGTCTGGGGTATAGGACTATACCGTTTTACGTGTAGTTTCTCTCGTTCTAATAACTTTTTTTTTTAAATTCCATAAGGTAATACCTTTTTACAAAGTCCGTAACGTACAAACTTTTATCCTCTTTATATAGTATGTCGACAAGTTATATTATTTTAAATAGAGCCTTTATAAAGCGCTCATTTTTAACTTTTGTGGTATTAATTCCTCAAGTTTTGAGTTGGATTCGTAAGGCTTTAGCAATGATAAGGTTTATCCTTTGCCATATTTCCAACGTCCAAACCGAAACATGTTATGAAATTTGTTTAGTAAGTTAGGTCCTTGGATTTGATCCTCTTAATAACGGTACATAGCGGCTAAAATATATGTATTTGCAATATAGGGTTTTCGTTCCTTAACTGGTAAATCGATAATATTATCCCAAAAGCCCAGGTCAATTTTTTGTATTATAGCCTTTTTAATTTCCATATGTTTAACCAGGGTGTAAAATGAAATTCTAGCCTCCTTCAGTGTTATTGGATTTGAGGCTATAATTGCGATTATTTTAAGGTGTTTAGGATATGTGTTAAAGTTTAGTAATTTCGTATTATATTTGAGTATATTCAAAGCTTAGGGTAATTTGACGAATATAAAGTGAATGAAGTAATTAAAGAGATCGGAATAGGACTTATGACATTTACTTGTATAAATAAATTTTATACAGTACGTTAATAAGGCTTCAACATAAATTAGTTAAGCGTTTTAGCTTAGTTTTATTAATACTTATAATGCTGCACTACCTCAATGGCTAGGAAAACCTAGAACTTTATATGTACTAAATTTAGGAAACATAATGCGAACATAAAGAAATTCAAAAGAAATAAGGCGAAAGTGAGAAATTGGTTAAGGTAAGGAAAATGTCGAGTTACTATATACTTCGAGGTGCGGTAGTTTATTCATATTAGCGTGCCAAAGCAAAACTTAGTAGGGAAAATGGGGTGGTTACTCAGTTTGTAATTGATTTTAGTAAGTCGATTAGGTAATTTGTTCATGTATGACCGATCATAACTTTGCTAAAACGAGTGGTTCGTAGAAAAAAAAATTGTCCTAACCAAGTTTTGTGAAACTTAGTAGTTTTTGACTAAAATGGTCTAGTGCGTAACAGGACGCTTTCCAAGAAATGACCGGGTACATCAAAGCGTTAAACCAGGGTTAATAGTAACGTAACGGCGTTATTAACAGATTAAACATTAAACAAAATTGAATAATATCGTGTTAAAGTTTTTTTTCTTTAAGTTACTTAATCTCTCCAGTCTTTGTCTACATCGGCGTGTAATTTTTATAAAACGAAATGTTTAAGAACAAATATTTAATTCCGCTATAATATCCCGTTATAGGATTTTAACGTGTATTTATATCTTTTTCTTAAGCTATCTGTAGTCGACCAAATCGGCTAATAATTAGTTTCGAAAAAAAAATTTAATACTTGTTTACATAGAACAAAGTAATCAAAAAAATAATCAAAATATAATTTGTATTATAATCAAGTAATTTGAGATGTTAATGGAGAAAAGACACCCAGAGGTGTACTTCACAAGTAAGAGCTTATGAATTGTCCATCTAAAGCGTATCACTTGAAAATACTCCTTTTAAATCGATCGACGTATTGCCGTCGGTTTCAAATAAACATTTCTAGCCGATGCACGCATTTCAGTCGGTCTAAAATAACCATCTCAGACCGATCCATTCATTATGCACTTTGCGTCTTGCAAGAGTGCAGCCTCCAGCGTGACACGTTACCGTGCACCCTGCAGGAGTGTACCCTGCAATACAGTGAATTGCTACTTGGCCTATATATAATATCTATAAGGTTATATAGTAATATCCCCATTCCTTCCTTTTTATTACATTAGTACCTCACTCCTTTATTCATCTTGTCAAAAGTAGGAGGACGATAATAGTAAAGCTTAAAGTAAAAACAAACTTAACGTTAGGTTTATGGTTTCTATAAACCTCTACTTTATTATTAGGGCCTTATTAAAGAGAAATGTGCTGGATTTTGCTTCTGTTGTTAACCCTTAAATTTGCCCTAATAATAGGTGATTGAAATCGGTAGGGTTACAAATCGGGTGGCACTTTTTTAAAAGCGGTTTAGGTATGTATGTATTGAAAAACCACTTTATTAAAGGTTTTAGACACCTGATTTTCTTGAGAGGTGTATAGCTAAGAAAAATAAGGGGTAAATACATAATTAATGAACATATTGCTAATTAAATATTGAATTAGCTTATTTCTTTCCTTGATGATCAAGTACATGATAATAAGCCCAATACGTTTAATAATTTTGTTTAAAACACAATAAACGGGTTCTGATCCCTTAATAAGGGATATAATAGGTTCATCACTAACTTTGTAACGGTATTTCACCTTCTTAGCGATTAGGCGACGATGTTTGCTTTTGAGTTAAGTAATAATTTCCATAAAGTTATATAGAGTCTGAAATAAACCTTTCTATCTCCGGGGTACCTTATTAAATGCTTATTCGCTATCTAGTACTTTTGAAACGCTTACATGAAGTTAAAATAAGGTTAAAATTCACTATTGCATATTCTGTTTTAATGCTATCTAATAACTAAAATATTTTCTTCAACAACTTTATGTTAATGCAAAATACCTTCATATACTAAAAAGAAATATCAAATGGCCTAACGGATATAATAGAGTAATAGTCAAGCTATTAGGCTTAATTAATACTTGAGTCTCCTATTATAGTACCAACAATTTTATTAGGTCATAAATGAACCAAAGACAATAACATAACTCTATATAAAGGGACTAAGGCCGGAGCTGTCGCTCAAGGTGGACGGATTCTGTCTATAAACCTCAGATGAAGAAAAACAAGAAGAAAGGTTCCTGCTAGGGAGCGGCTATAGCGTTAAGATGGTGCAACCCTCTCACCAGTCGTGTGACGTGTGGTGGCGTGTTTTTAAGCGGCTTCCTCCGTGCTCTAAAGTATCGAAGCAGCGTATAAAACTACCAGGATTGGATCCCTATTAATACTAGCCAGGTACTAGCCTATAACATTACCTCCTAAGACACCCCTATCGTTCCTTCCTCTATCGTTTTGTTTTTGTTATGTAAGACGCCGTAAGTATAAGGAAGGTACGCGCGCCTCCAGAAGATCACGGTTACTTGTTAAAGGCACTGGGCCAACGTCAGGTGAAAGGTGCTCTAACGCCATCCCTTCCATTCTTCCTCCCTATAAATAATCCTAAAAGTCCAAATTGCAAGGATAAAACTTCCTCCTGCCTATAACATTTAACTCTTTCGTGTAACGTCAGTACTTACGGACACAAATATAATACTTATTTGTTTCACAACATCAATACTCCTTATAGTTTCTCTTATAACGTCGCGATAAATCCCTAACTTGTTGCCAAGATAGACAAATTTATTCAAAACAAAGTTACATACTTTAAAACTACTTGATACTTATTAACAAGTATAAAGTTCAATATGATAAGGGCCATCGAAAAAAACTCTAACGGGACTCGCGAATAGATATATTTCGAATACTTCTATAAAATAGCGTATAATCCTAGAAAATTTTGTCAAAAGACTAAGGGAAAGTAGTTTCAATAGCTACGAAAGAGCTGTTAACGAATGGCTAAAACTGAAATCTGGTATCGCCTTTATTCCGTTAGGGCTATAAGTCGTAGTTTTGGTTATATGTATACGCTATTAAATGTAAACCCTAATATAAATGAGGTTATAAAAAAGTTGTTGGAAGCGTGTTTAACGTTTGACTTTTAGGATCGAGGTAAGTTCACGTTTTATAAGCGTCTCCCTAGGTGCTAACAAGCGGATTAAAAACGAGAAAACTTGGGTAATCGCTGCCAAAAAGGCCATAAGAGTCTGTCGCGCCTTGTAATGTAAGGTTGACATCCGAGGCGGGGGKTTTTCATCCTTGTCATTTCCATGTAATCTAGAGGCCTATGGGCCGTATAATTAATAAACGAGGAGCGTAATACTTAGGTAAGTTTCTTATATCCAGGTAAAAACGTGAAGGAAGCAGCTAAAGAATAGCTAAAAAACGGTTTTAAAAGTAACGTAAAAGCTTGTCAAGGTTTTGAAACGTATTAATACTCAGTTGTATGGCATAAATATTAAACTAGGCTAACTTATTAAAATAGGCAAGAAAATACTAGGTAAGGATTCGAATTATGATTTTAAAGACATATTTAAATAGTTCCGGTTATAGTAGTTGGTTTTGCATCTTTATTAATATTAATACAATTGTTTAATATCTGTTTGCTAACAGATTATATATGATTCTATTTGGTAATGTAAAGCGTAAAATTTATACCCCTTTACGGTTTATGTGTAAAGTTTCATTATTATATTTAGCTAGTTCATAACGAGATTCAAAGGTATCGAACGCCACAGTATTAAAAGAAATTTAAAACGGATTTTATATTAAGTGTATATAAGTTACCAATTTGACTAAAACCTACCGCTTCGATTAATTATAAAGTTGAGTACGTCCAGTTTAGGGTTTATTATAGGCCCGTAATATACTTTTTACTTGGTATTTCTGTTTTACTTTACTGTTATGGTTTTTAACAATTATAATTTACGGTAATCAGTCTCGATTTTGCTAACTCAAAAGCGTATTCAAAGGGTTTCACGTCAGTTTATTTATATAAAATCGAAAACATTTCCTACCTGGTATATTGAGTTTGATAACGTAAAAGTCGATTACACGCGTTACCTAATAACTATCGTAAAGCTAACTCAACTTTTTTAAAGATTCGTTTATATTATAGTTTCTGGAAAAAAATTAAACGTTGTCGCTGACTCGAAAACTTTTCGATAGAAAACGCCGCCTATTAACGTCTTCTTTTATCCGTTTTTACTTATCCAATATTTCAGCTTATACGAATTCTTAAAGTTTACGAATCAGTTGAATGATTTTGTTAGACTGTACACGTAATATCGTCATCGAAACAAAAAAAAAGTTATATCTATTATATAAAATCAACGTAATAATTATAGGTTACATAGAAAGGGTTCATACCAATAGTTTTCGTATCCTTATTATTGAATATCAATTAATAACCTGGTAATGAACGGTTTGAATCGAATTATGTATAAACGATAAATAAACGTAAATATGTAAAAAAAAATTGATTTTTGCGTTCGGTTACGCCGTTAGTTCCTGGGTAAAAGGCGGTAGTGTAAAGTCACTTAATTTGATTTGAATCATCAAGTCGTTTTCAAAACCTAGAAATCAAATTCGAACTCTGGTCTTTAACAAACGTACTCGGAAAATTATGAAACCGCTAATAATAATTTTAAAACCGCTTCGTATAAGTTCGACGTTTATAACAGTTATATTCTCAAAGACAACTTCTATAATTAAACGATCCGTAATAAGTACGAAGTAAAGTAGGTTACCAACGAATTTGAAATGTAAATTAACCATAAAGTTAACAGAAAGTTCGTTTCAATACCGCTTAGAAATTCAAAAAAGGTAAGAAGCCCTTTTCGTTGGTGTTTCTAATAGATTATACGGTTACAAATTTCGTAGTTGCGGAAAACACGACGGACGTACGATATAAGCCTAATTACGAATACTTTTTTAAAAAAAACTATAGTATTATTGCGTCCTAGATAGCTAGTAGGAATCGAATCATAGGTAACTTAGATTGATGTGGTAATGAACGATTCGTATACATATTCCTAAATACGATCGAGAAAAAATAAAACTTTATCGTAGTATATTGAAAATTCCGAAACTAAAACCTTTAACGTGTGGTTATTGTCGGTACGAATATCCGCTAGAAAATGGTGGTCGCCTCAACGTACTTTACATGCCAAACGGAGGTAAGTGGTGTCGCGCATGATAACGAAATCTTAATAACTTTAAACATCGACGTTAGTAAAAGGTTTAAGACCTTTTGAAATTAATTTTCCGGCGACAGTTAACCAGGAATCGTACGTACGCGAAAGCGACTCGGAAACCGACTATTTGGAGCATAGCAATTAAAGTTTTCGGCCTAGGTAATGTAGGTGCGAAAAGCCCTTATATTTTTAATCTCTTAGTAATAATATAGCGGGTCTCGCGTAATCTCCTAATTTATTATTTATCAACAGGAAACGAAATTATAAAAGGCTTTTAAACTAACGGATTTTTCGTTTAAGAATCCGCCGTATCGTTATAAAATATTCCAAATTTTCTTAGTCCTTCAGGAGAGTAAACGGGCGCGCCGTACCTCGAAACTCCACATTCCATACTTCTAAGCAGTTTATAATTCCGAATAGCTCCTTATCGTAAATTTTGAATTTATATTTAACGGAAAACAGGTGTCGCAAATAATTCGTTATTTAACGTAGGTTATCATTGTTGTCGTACTGAAAAAGGAAGCCTTTTAAAGTCTAGTTCAAACTGTAAGTTTTAAAAAAGGTATCGCAGTTAAGATTCTCTTTAGCGAGTACAACTTTTAAAAGAAAGCAAAGTTTAAATCATTCGAAAATAACTTTTTCTTTAAGCCCTTAATGAAATGAAGTACTCTCATTGGTTAACAAAAGTGATAATCCGTGAATCTTTCAATAGTCACGAATAAAATACGATAAAAATTTAAAAACCTAAGGAAACCGCATAATTTTAAAATCGAGGTAAAAACCGCTTATGACTAGATAACGCACGACTTTTCTAAATTTTTACGAATATTATTGATAGTTTCGACAACGAATCCTAAAAATATAGTATTTTAAAAGCTGAACTCGTATTTAAAGACATCTAAGTTAAGTTTTAGCGTTGAAAACGTTAAAAATGAATTTAACCTTAGTTATATAGTCGTTAAAATACCTTTAAAGTAATGAAAAATGTGGTTAATGTAAAGGAAAGATAAGATATAAAATAACATGCGTGAAGAATTATGAATATACCGTTAAAAAGTAACTAGGAAGTTGAAAAAATCCCGAAAAACCAACCAGTTACTTAAAAAATTCGAAACGTATACAAAAAAAAATAATTTATCTACCCTTTTAATACGAAACTTATTAAAATAAGTTTTAGCATTTAACATCATAAATTAATCAATTTATGAAATATTTACAAGCGTTTCTTTTTACGAGACGAAACAAGTAATGGTTTTTCTTTGTAATAACGTTGAGCCAGCAATCATCGATATAAAATCCAAACTCTTTTTCAGGTTTTTTAATAGAAACATATAAAAACGCTTGTTAACAAGCTATTTATTCGAATTCAACCTTAATTCAATATTTTGGTTAACGTTCTACGTAATATAAGGAGCACTTTAGTCCATATACCATACAAAGATCCTCATAGTACTTCCAAAGGTCATCCCTGGTTAGTGGTATAAAAAACGATTTTGTAATGCGCTTGAAAGCGATAAGAGAATAGCTTATCACCGAGGACTTAATTAAATAGGCGCGAGAATTCCCTAAATTAACGGAAAGTTTATCGTAAACGGAAATGTGTAGTTTCAGGGCGAATGTTTTATTAATATATTCGCAAAAGACGACGACAAGTTACGTAATGACGTTTCGGTCTTTACGAGCCCTTCGTAAAATAACGTAATATATAGTAACTTTAACACCTTAAGATACTCTGTAAATAGGAGTAAACCCTCGTTTTCAATCGCGGTAGTTACCGGATCGCTTTAAAAGTAATATATATTTCGTAACATCGTAAATAACTTGTTAGTATTCTACTAAAGATTAATTTAAAATAGCTTCTTATTATAAGAAAATGTAAAAGCTTATATTAGGTAACGGTATTCATCGAAGATGACGTTTAAAATTGTCATAAAGAAAATAAGTTGTAGGGGAAAACGGAACGTATAAAACGTAACTTTATCAAGTTATCGTATAGAAATAAAAGACCGCAGTAATTTTGAAACGGTTAATAATCCATTTATTTGTAAAGCTATAATATTTATAACTCATATTTACAAAAACGTAAATAAAACGAATAAAATTTTAAAGTAAATTTACTATAAATAGAGAGCTATTTAAAAGCTTGAGTGAAGCCGTTAAGTCGAATTAAAATCCAATCAACTACTATACGCAACTATATACAAAAATCACGCTTTTCTCTCTCGAAGTCGATGGGGTCTTGAACCGAAGTAAAATAAAATTTTATAATAGCTTTAACGTTAAATACGTTCGGGCATTACCGCGAATCCTATGAATATATATAGATTCGATAACCAAGCGCACCGTAACATAAATATAACCCGAAATCTTCACGACGAAAAATTTTCGCGAGGTTAACCTAGGCGAAGAGTGGCTTAAAAAAGGCTCAAAAGGCGTTTACGCCGGTTATAATAACATCGCTTTAGTTATCTCGAACGGGCACATTAACACCACTATTCCCACTTTGGGAGGCGCCTCCAGTAATAATAATACTAATGTCGCGGTAACAAATACGGAAATTATAAAAGCTCCTATAGTTAAATTAATCTCGGATTACCTATTTATTATAATCCGCCGACATATTAATGGGAAGTAAAGTATTAGTAGGTATATTTCTTTTAAATGGCGAGCTTAGTGGCATATTTCTAGGCTATACCGTTAGCCTCCGCAAATAAGGTTTCCAAACGTTAATGAAAACGTAAAATCGTTAGCGAACTCTTTACTTTATATTCGTAAACCGAGTAATAGCTATTCTCACCGTATTAGGATGGTAATAGTAGGCATAAAGTATATCTATAAATTTGTTGAAGTCTTTAATAACACCGTCACCTCAACGAACGTAATAACTTTTTATAACGGTTTTCGCGGGGCTTTTGAACTATTGAATTATAACTTAAAAGTAATCCCTTTTTATGTCGATAATTTTCCGATTCCGATGTAATTTACGTATTATTATAGCCTTTTAAACTGGAAATCGTACTTTGAATCGGAAAACTTAACCAGTTAGTTAAAATATTTTAGTTTAATTCGATAACGCCTGTTAAATGGGTCGCCAATATCGTAGTCGAAGTTAAAAAAGTCGTTATTTTTTTTTTAAAAAAAAACCAGCGCGGTCCCTAACAAAGAACTATTTAATAACGACGTTATTTGTGATGTGTGTAAAGGGAACTTATTAGGGGAGAAGTTAACCTGAAAACGTAGTCTTTCCGGTAGTTTCGAGTTATCGGATTATATTCTTTGAAGCGTTTAACGCGTTAGTATTCCGTTATTTCACGTATAAAGCGTATTTCCGAATGGCTTAGTTTCGCTTGAAAAGTTTTGTACATAAGGCGTTTATAAAACGTGAGGATTGAGTTATAAGGTAATCGTATCAAACCATTAAAGTACTTTAGAACTGCTTTTTAACACGCGCCTTAAGTAATTACATTAAGGTCTAAGAGTTAAAATTAAGTAAGTTGGAGGATAAAAATATATCCTTAGGTTATAGCTGTTGAAAAGTAACTAAGAAACTGTCGGAAAGAAAACCAAAGTTTATATATAAAGGAACAAAGGCCAGAGCTGTCGCTTAAAGTGTTCGGATTATTTCTATAAACCTCGATTAAAAAGAAAATGAAAAAATTTCCTTGCTAAAAAACGGCTATGAAGATAAGATGGTGCAAACCTCTCCTCCGTTATGTAAAGTGTGGTGGCTTATCTTTAAGCTTTTTCTTCCTTGCTCTATAGCATTGCAGGAGCATGTAGAACTACCAAGGTTGGATCCCTGGTAATACTAGCCAGGCACTAGCCTGTAACACTCCACTATATAAGTAATAAAGCTTTTATAGGCTAAATAGGTTAATGAAAGATTGGATAGAGTTAAAACAATTGTGAAAAGTAAAGGTATTATAACCTTTATAGAACTTGGTCTATATTTATATCGTTCTCTGCTATAAAAGTTAAATTATATCTCAATCCATTCGTAATACCGGAAAGTTCTTACTTTATATTATTAGCTATAAAAACCGCTTCGTATTATTGAAAATATGATAAGACATGTAAATTCATGTTCTATATTATCAAGAGATTGGTATTGATTAACTGCAACACAATATTGTGGCATAAAAATATTACAACTTAATATTTAGTTGTCATGGCTTAATATTAAAAGTAAAGCTTATACAGTGGTATTACCTTCTTTTGGTATGGCTTCTAATAAGTTGATTTAGTGAATGAACGTCAAAATTAGGGCCCTTAATATAAAAATATAAACTTTAACGTTAAAAGTGAATCTTTTAACAATAGAATTGGAATCCTTAAAGCGTGACCACCGATGTAATATACGGCTTTTAATTGGCACAAAATCTCTAGAATAGGGGCCTTTATAGGGTTTTGTATAATAAGCCAGTTAAATTGAATATCTAACTACTATATTTCAGGAAGTACTATAAATTCATCGCGCTGTTTATAGCGGCTTTTTTTGCTATTATCAATCATGTGGGAGTTCGACCTTTCTCCCTCATTCTCAATAGATTTACCAGATTTGAAAGGCTTTTCAAACTTTAACAGCCGTAAATTTGGATAAAGCACCTGATAAGCTTCTGTTTCGTGCACTTTATAAGAGCTGGTGAAGCAGTTTTCTTTAAACTAACCAATATGTTAGTTTCTGTCCATAGGCTTTGGTCTTTAAAGGATTGAATTCATTATTTGTTTTCATTTTAAAAGCATATTTACGATTTCAAAGTAATATTGTAGCTTATGTAGTGATAGAGAACTAGCTTTTATCAATTTACATCATATATAGACCATATAGACTAGAAATTTAGGCTTAGTGTAAGTTATAAACTTAAGGTAGTATTTAAGATTGTTTACTTCACGACCTCGATAGAAGGGAATTTTCTGGTGTTTTCAAACTCTTCTATAAAAAGAGCTGAAGAGGAATAGTTTAAACGACGTAGTTAACGAAGTTTTTGAACAAGATTTTGATAGTAGATGGTTACAGAACCTGTGCATATGCTAATAAATTTAAAAAAGAATTTGTAAATATCTTCAATACCAACTATAATTGCCGACAATGTTATGGTAATGAAAAAATTAATTATCAGGTAGGTCCGAATCCTAGTTTGAATAGGTTTTGAAGTCTTTATAGGAATAAAGTTCATATTCATAAATAAGTAAGTAGAATTCTTTACAGTAAAGATTATTTTTATCTTAATTATGATGATCCTCCCTAAGATATTGAAGAATTTATCACTCTTAGCAACTTTTTTAAGTATTATTAATTATATGTTAATATTCATAGAGGTTAATTTTTTAAAGTTTTTTTTACTATTGTTACCTTGGCTTTAATAATTGTCTCCTTATATTATTGGTAAAAATGGATTTTGAGTTTCTCTTTCCTCTTTTACCGGTATAATGGTCCAGTTGATTTATATAGTTTCGTATTTAGTTTAAGACATTCCCTAAGCTTAATTCATAGTTTTTAGTACAAGTTGGTAGTTAACTCAAGTTCTTCTGGTTCTAAAAGATCTAAGAAAAAGCTAGTAGCTTTGGCGTAGCCTCTAACTTCTTATCAGCAAGATCATTAGCATTAATAGCTTGAATTTATTGTTTAACTTTAGCCTTATGGGTATTAGGAGCTGCTTTTCGTTCTTTCCTTGACAGATCTTCAAAGCTCAAGACTCCTAAAGCGAAAAAAGTAACTATAGAGCATATGAAACGAAGAGATAGGGATTTTTGTAACGCAAAGAGATTTGTAAGTTTTAAGGGTCCGAAAGCAATAACAGTCCTCTGTAAAGAGGGACCATTATCACTGGTACTGCCATAGGGTAATCCTGGTGGTGAAAATAGAAATCCACGTTTTATGGTTGCTTAAGGAGCATTTTTTCAAAGTATTAAAAGGTTTGGAAAAATTAGACGTTCTACTTAGTGCTGAAGAAGGTGTATTTGAATTTAATTCAGTGAAGTAAAGTAGTATGGTACAATCGTACTCCTAATGTGTTCAAGGTACTCCACGAAAACATATTGTATATGCTTATAAATTCAAGTATTTTGAATTCTATGGAAAAGAGTGTAATAAGCTTGATATATGATTAAGTGTATACTCATCTTCTGTGCTAGTCAATACTCATTTATAATAGTTCCTAGTATTTGTAAATACTAATGTGGGCAGCTGGCTTCCAGCTAACTAGTCTTCTGTACTAGTCCTTGTACCAGTTAATACAAGTACTTGCACCAGTGGACATTAGTGTCTTTAGTGCATGTCATCATCTTCAGCGAAGTTCTCATTCTGATGAATTCCTCATCCTTTGGTGTTGTAACGTTTTCAGTACTTGTGGTTGTGCCATGTACTAACTGGCCCGGTTGTGTAGCCCTGTTGATTTTAACTGTACCTGTTGTATTTCAACATAATATATGTTATTAGTATTAAATATCAATACCGTCGTCACCTTTATGTTGCTGTCAAAACCGCCGCAATCGAGAAATTTTTTTTACTGATTGCCGTGAAAACCGACGTAGTTTATAAATTTCTTTTGTGAAAATGTTCTCTTTTCCTTGTCTAGTTTCATAGCGTAACTGGAGAGTAGCCTTTCCTTCCATTTAGCTTATTTGTGATTAATTTTATACTGAATACCCATTAGTGTTAGCAAGCTTGTCCAAGTGACCACGGTTTTCTATTATATTTTCCCGAAGAACTGGATGGTACTATAAAGTCATGTAGTTAACATAAAAGCCACGTTTGGTTACATTACTAGTTAGCTTACACCTGCATTTGTATATGTCACTTTACCATTTGCTTGCAAACACTACAACTCGTTGTTGTTCCAACAGTTTAACCCATTCGTTGGTATTTTTTTCCTTTCTTCGCTTTTGAATTATATAAGCATACTGAGAAGTCGAAATCAATAATGTGATACGTTATGAATATTATACGTCTTTGTATTTTTGGTTTTCAACGGCGCTGGCATATCCACAAAATTGAAACGGTTCCCGTGTTATCATATTTGAATTGACTAACTATACTGCCATGATGACACAATGAAATTGACCATATTATCAACGGCATGTGATAAAATTTATTATACTATCAATGAAGTTGGTCGATTTCATGCCAACTGTCTGTAATTTACAACATTTACAAATGGAATATCTCGCCATACAACTGGATTTAGCCAGGAGATCCCACAACTTGAATCTTTCAATCCATGATCACTTATTACTCAGTATTATACTCCTGTTATTTCGACAAACGAATCGAATTGACATCGTAACTACGACATGATACTGAACAACAAACGGTATTAATTGAGTTTGTAACATGTAAAAAATGAAGATACAAAAGAACGAAAGGGACTTAGAAGAGCATACACCTTGTAGTAAAGTATAAGTCCTCTACTCCAAGTCGTATACATGCTCCAGGGTCTCCAAGCACAACACTAAGATTCTGTGCCTGATCCACATGTTTTTTCCTATAACAGGATCCATAAGACTATTATTGTACAAAATATGAAGAATGCGTATAAAATACCAATTTTGTGGTGCAAAGCCTTGAAGCATGATATACGATTGGAAGTAAAGTACCATTACTTTATTACGAGGCATATGCTTTCTTCAATCTCTTCCTTCCTTTGACATCGAATAATACTACCTTTACATGAAACCAAAATATACTCACCACATTCACGTCGACGTTCTAAATCTACCTAACACTGAACAAGTCCAAGCGCCTCGGCATATATTCTCCAAGTCCTTACATACACTCCCATTAGCAATATACAATCGGCCACATCCACGAACCGTGATTCGTCGTCGTTGCATGAATGACTTGAGAGAAAGGTGATGTGTGGCTCAAATGGAGTTGAAATATATCGATGAATGAGAGCGATCTATGATATGCTGCAAGCAAACTCTGCCACGCACACAGCTAACTGACGCATTTTCTGCATTGCTGGACACTTGCAGTGACAAGTACTCTCAAGCAAATAGGTGTAGATAGTGATCGAGCTCAAGTGTCATTCACATGACACCGGCCCTACGAACCATAATATATATAAAGCCCAGCTCCTCCTTTAGAACAGACCTGGTTGGCCCTGTCGATCTTTGATTCTGCACCAGGCACCATCTTCATCGCAAAAGACTTACTGTCTTTCCAGGAAATTATCACAAGACTCAGAGTACAGAGTACTCATCCATAGCTAACTCCATATCACCACCACACTGTCAATAACATAAAGAGACCATGCCTCCGAAATCTCACCGTCACGACAGCGCAACCAGTCCTAGGACTGGCTCTGGAAGCAGGGCGGATCCTCACCCCTATCCATCGCCTGTGGTGTATGTAATGTTTCAGTAAATCCCTTTACGCATTTCCTCCCCTCGTTGCTCCATGGTCATGCTAATTCGCAGCTTCGCATATATTCCCTCAGTCCTTATGCACACTCTCACGAGGAGTTTCTACCCGGCGAAATTCGCCACGAACCGATCTCAGTCGCGTGGGACGCAGGGAACATGACTGAGCAAGAGTAAGTCCAAGTCACTGCCACAGTCCACGAACCATGCGCGGCACAATGACAAGTTACGTGCAGCTGGATGGGACAGCGCCTGCACCCGCGGAGCGCCTCCGAGCAGGCACGGCACGAAACCATGCTCCGCAAAGGCGACGACTTCGACCAGCGCATCGGGGAGGACGCCGGCGACGCCCGCTGGCGCGGTGCGTACGACTACATGCGGGACATGGCGCAGCAGGACGCCGTGCACGACCCCGCCTCCAAGGCCACCAGCCCTTCCGAGTACTGGGGCGAGACGGTGACGTCCGAGTCCTACAACAACAGCACCATCCGCGACCACTCGGGCCCGGCGCGGCACGGGTCCCACCACGACCGCGGCCGCGTGGCCGCGCACAAGTTCGTGCACGCGAATGCGCAGCTGTCCGGCATGCTCAGCCCGGACGCGGCGGCCTCGCGGACGTCGGTCTACATCGCCGGCTCCACGCAGAATTCTGGGCAGTCGACGGCGCAGGTGCAGCCCGGGACGTCGCAGCCGAGGAGCGGCGACTGCCCACCGCCGCCTGGGATGGAGCTGATGCAAGTGGACGATGGCACCGGGCCTGCGATTTCAGAGGCTGTCATCGTAGACGTAGAACCAGGGCACCACGGTGGGTCTTCGGCTAGATCCCATCATCATGGGCGGTCTCCGAAGAAGAGTAGACATGGAAATCACGCACATCGCAAGAAGCACGATAGAAACGAGGAAGTAGGCTGTAAATGCGTCTTGTTGTAGATAGTTGAGCACACCGAGAGCTGTCAAAAAGCGGTGATTTAGCAATAGAGGCCACAGAAAAATCTTCCAGCCCTGTCCATACGGCTGATCAAATAAAGGTTGTGGAATCAACCATGCACCCGTTTGTGCAAGCCACCAGGCTTCTTCGCCGACGAGTTCTTGTGATCATTGTGATGCAGCTACCTCCCCACCCCAAAGACCCAAGCCATAGTTGCCACCAAAGCAGCCACCAGTGATGCGAGTATACATATCGCCGGTTTCAAGGTGCCCACCTCGGCCACGCACGTCAACGTAGCAAAAATGCCCCCCGCTGGCGTGAAGCCTCCGTACATCCATTACTGAAAAGATGCGGCGGCAGTCCCTGAGATTGGTATTCAGTAATCAGCCGCATAGACGATGGGCAGTGAAAGCTAACTCTGATGGTCCACTCATGTGGCTGTGAGAGCCAGCGGATGAAAATGACCCAGTGTCCGAGTAGTCCACACCAGACCACAATAATAACATAGGTATACTTAGGCATGTTCAAAGACAAGAACGTCTTGGTACCAGCTAGGAGTGGGAATAACGCAGGCATGGTAGAGTGTGCAAAGACTGGAAAGCGATGGGAACATGGAAGGGAGAAGGTCGATGCCGCGAGGCTCTAAACAGGTTATAAACAAAGGAAGCTGATGAGCGCTTTTCATGTCCAGTCGGCATGCACATAGACGTATAAGCAAGGGCCAGCGGGCCTCCTACAGCTTGTTTGCTATTGTCGCCGTATAGGACGGTCATGCCAATATATGTACTTAATTTACAACGCCCACCTCACATAGTAATATCCACCGAATTCCCACTAGAGGCCTATCATGATTAAAGAATGGACAAGCGCACCCCTTTGACCATCAGAAAATACAATATAGTGTTGCTTGGAAATCGTAGCGATATTATGCCTCTGCAATTTGAAATTTCTGTGTCAAGTCCGAATCCGCGGTACTCAGGGAGTGTGCCGAAGGGCAATGAGTCAACCTGCAGGAATGTCAGCGTCCGAATGAAACCGGGCTCACAAAAAGTCGTGGAAGGAGACAGTCTCGCTCGAGAACTAGGATAACCAGCCAAGTTGTATAATAAATCTCGCCGTACAGGAGGTGGTGGAGGGGTTTAGAGCTTGCAAACTCACCATGCCAGCAACGGTGAACACAGTGAAACGGTTGCGTTGAGTATCAGAGTGTGATACAAGTCAATGATGACCTAAAATAGGAGCCTCTACGGGATACCTCGCCTGTAGATATGCTATGCAGACTGTCCTGAGTAACTTTTGGTACGTTGGTACCTCACAAGGACATGCATCACTTGTTCAATGAACAGTTCAGCCTTGTGCACAGTATCAATCAGGCAGCAGCTAACATAGGCAGCCTCAGCAAGCATACTGTGATTGAGAAATAACAGTTACAATCAACAGTTACAGTTTTTGGTTACAATTATTAGCTGTCAACTGTTGAGTGAATAATCACTAATAGTGAATATGCCTCCATAGGTGGCCGTGTTGTGCTAGTCTCGAAGCGCCACATCATGGATGTGGAGGTGCAGAAAAAAGGAATGAATTCATAAAATAACTGTAATAATTAGAAGGCGAGAGAGCCTGTTACTGATAGCCGTGACCAGCTCAAGTCAGCTGATAGTTACACGACCAGTTTAAGTCAGCTGTTCACGTTAATCCAGTGCCTTTGCTAAAACTAGTTGTTGATGCCGATCGCGGCCATCAACCCACATGTCAGTTCCATATGCCCAGATACGCCTATCGTTCACAACAGGAGCAAAATTGACGAAACCGCGTTCCTGAAATATTGAACACTTTAAGAAAAATATCCCACTGTTGGGTATACCACCGTATTGAAAATACCACTCCACTGCGTGGCCAGTTGAACTACGGAAGCCCACGAGATCCCATGTCGGCATTTCGTGATTGCAACATAGTCAAAAGTTTGCCGACAGTCACAACGCAGAGAATACAAAGCTTCCGTTTGTCCATGTTTTTCATTGCTATAGCTTATTCATGGCTCTTGCTAGCCCCACACATTCCTGGTGGGAATATAAAAGGCCTTTACGGCGTGAAGTAAGGTTACCAAAATATGGACAGAAGTAGGGATCATTATGAGCACCTAGGTATTACTTGAGGGCTACTTACTGTGGAGGCCTTCACTGCCATAGTGATCCGCGTTGTTGGTATTATTTCCGTGTTGTTCGTAATTTTCGTCCTTCGTTGTTACATGTAACTTATGCTCGTCCTTTTCTTCGCCGCCCTATATCCATGTGCCTGGAAAGGATATTGTATGCGAGTGAAACGCGGTGAAATAGCAACCCTCAATGAAGCACAGACTTGCGGTGATGCCCTAGGCCGCGTTCAAGTACCACATTGCAGATGAAGGGCACCCCCAGTGCATCTTCAGTAATACGGCTGAGTTCTCATTGGAGCTTCATGGGTGATTGGATTCACTGGGGGACACCCCCTGTGCCCTGACCCAAATATATAAACTCATGCATCTTGTCCAGCTTTGTCCTCCACCTCAACCCACACACGGAAATCAAACGGCGAACGCACTCTGTACTACACTTGCCGCCCATCAATACTCCACCCGTACCAGCTGCGGTCCGAACTGTTTGAACAGCTCAAAAACATTCACATATCTAATCATCCATCAGTTATGTCGTCTCTCACCGAAAGAATCGTATGGGGGCCATGCCTCTTGCCAAAGAAGCTGCTCAAGGCTGGCAAACATTCGGCCGAGAAGACCAACACGCCGGTTACAACCATCTACCACACCATCCGGCTCCAAGTTGCAGATCAGCAGTGGCTTCTGCACGAGGGCCTTTGTGGAGAGTACGTTCCGTATTTCATATGAAAAAACTTACGTGGTGGCGGTGGCTGACCGGTCTGTAGCTACGGTTCAAGAGAACCTGGGACACGACTGATTCGCGTCACCACCGGAGACGATGATACCTACATTAGCTCCAAAATGCTCATGTCACAGAGTTTCGTCTTCGCTCAGGGCATCAAGCTACTCCAAGAGTCGAACGAGGTGAGTGACTGTTCAACTGTTTCTTCCAGTGGGCTCATCAGCGGCTGACCAGGCGGTACTTTATCTTGCAAAGGCCGAGATCTTTGCCACCGTCAAAATCCCGAACTATAGCGACATTGATAGTACGTTCCTGATGTTGTATCTCAAAGACGACTGTAAGTCCACCTGATCCACCCAGCACATTCATCGCGGGGTCCAACGCATGCGCCTCTCATCTTCCAGTCCTGAGCACCGTCAACGCCCCAGCCGGAACCGCTCTGCTGTATGATAGGACCTTCTTCGTCAAAATCGCCAGGGTCTACTGCCACGGCGTGGCCTTCGCCATCCCCGAGCTGTGCAACGACAGTGCAGCGGCCGTCCGCAGCTTCACCAAGCGCCTCGCCGGGTCACCGTCGCCCAAGATCCGCCAGCGATAGCTCCACATCATGCCCAACTACGCACAGGCAGTCGAGTTCCTCTGCGCCTTCAAAGCGGAGTATGGCCTGAACTCCCCACTGTGGGGCCTTCACGAGGCCATGGTGGACTTTGCGAAGACGTTCTCGTGGGCATTCCGCCGGGGCGCCGGGGAGGCGCCCATCCCCGAGGCTGTTAGGGTGATGGGAAAATACACCAGCTTCTTCACCTCCATATAGTGGTGGAGACTTCGGGATGTCTGCAAAGGGTGTTATGCCGCCGAGGGTGCTAAAAAGTGTTACATACAAGAGACCAAGAGACCAAGAGACTGAGTTTTGATGTCTTGGATGCACATGAACTAGAGTTACTTCACGTTAGTTTTGATTCAAAAATGCAGAGAAAGACGAAGAGGAGGTTACGAGAAATAATGTGGGGGCACAGGCTGACCTATGTACTGTACCCAATAGAGCATGAGTTGTGCAATGGTTTTCCAGTATATATTCATTTTACAAGGAGTTTACAGGTCGTTATTTAGCTATCAAGATATTCAAACGTACTCAAAAAGCCTGTGAAATGCATTACTAATACACTCAAGGTTACAAGTCTATACCTCCCATACAGCAGTAGTGTGCAAAAAGGAATGTCGTAAATTGCAGGAGGGCGGCTAATGTTCCTAGCAACCCTCGGGATTTACATTCATACAATGCAACGAATTCTTATTAAACAACAACCAGGTGAAGTAGAGTACATAAGGACGAGGTAATATTGATGTTGTTGACAAAAGCTAACCTAACTATCTGGGGTTATAAAGTCTAACTAAATGAGCAACTGGTGACGTTTCGCACATACCACCACCACACCGGCGATGAAATGTACGGGGCATATCAGCTAACCCCGAATGCTGGGAAGGAGGGGAGGGGGGGGGGGGGACCTAATTAGTATAACAATACACACAAATATATACAAACGCCTAAAAATCCTCCCCGTTTCTCATATCACTCTCCCCTTTTTAGCCCCTTTTAAATACTTTTATCCATTACGCCCCTTCTCACTAACAACCCATCCCGAATCGTTTTAACCGGTGTAACTACGGTCACGTAACGCAGCGAAGTAGAACAACTTATAACACACAAACGGGATAGCGAAAAGCCGATGAAAAATTACATGAACCGATAAAAAGTAAAGAAAAGCATAAAATTAGACAATGATACAAAAATTAATCCACACTGTGAGAACAACAGTTAATTGCAGTAGCTGCAAAGCAACTAGGGTGTACCCATTCAACATAAGGAACGGACCAAGCTTTAGTTTATAAAAATTAGGGTGGAAGTTAGTTAGCAACTCGCCGACCTGAAACCTTACGAATATAAATTCATCATTGCAATACCATTTTTTACCTCGATCCCAATTATTTGAATACACATATGTTGCGACGTTCCAAGCCTTTCAATATTTATAAGTGATTAACCAGGGGAGACACAAATAAGTAAAGTAAAAAAGAAACGATTTTCTAGTTACATTTTACAACTTATCGTAAAGTAAGGGAAATATTTTTGGGGAAGTCTATAACAAATTATCATAGCTTTTACGGAAGCAAGGAGGTAAGGTTTTGAAACTGGGTTAGTTTTCAAGGCGGTCTAAAGGTGACGACGGTATCGTCAAATTATCGAGATATATGTTTGCAGACCTCTAGTTGTTACAACGAAAGTCGATTCGAATGACTGTTGTGGAAGTTACTGGTGGTATTGCGCTGGAAAAACAAAGTGTGTTAGTTTCAAGTTGGGTCGGTTACTAGCCAAGCTGAACCAAAATTTGTATAGCCAAAATTTTGTCCCGTACATTATATTGAATAGCCGTACCCTAATGAAAATTTATTTTTATACTCGTAATTTTTTTTTTTTCATGTTGTGTTGCTACTTATTTTCATATTGTTAGAATAGTAATATTTTCGGTGCAGTAGGTCAACTTTACTTACAGTAAAGTTGACTGACTATACTGAATGCAAGTTGAGTTTATTGTTTTGCGTGGAGTTACTGTATTGGATGTAAGTCAAGTACAGTACGCCACACTTTACACTAGGGCACGGGCCAAGCAATTGGCCATACAAATTACAGTGCACACCGGCTAACGTTCTGCCGAACCTAAATCAATACATCCACCACTTTACCACGTAATACTACTGTTACTTCGACCAATCGAATCGATAACGTTGTAATGTCTAAAGTCCTACCAACACTAATCAGTGCTTATTAGGTTAAGCACAAATGTGCTAAGTGAAAAAAAAAACTACTTTTCGGTTGCGCTTTACGTTAATAACAGCGGCTAGGGTGAACGAAAAAATCTTACGAAAGGCCTTTACAAATTGCGACGGTGTTTACGGCAGTAAGTCAAAAAGACTTTTAGGTTGCGGCGGTTTTTACGACACCTCAGAGGTAACAACGGTATCGTTATCTAAAACACCAAAAGTTTCTGATTCAATATCCTTGTTAAAAACGTTAAAATTGACTGTTGAAAGTCTTGAAGTTCAGCAAATTGGTAGACAACTAAGTTATTACTATTACGTGTGCTATTACTATAGAAAAACAATAAAGTCCCTACAAAAAATAATCTATAATAATGAACGACCTTCAACCTTATCCTTTATACTAAACTGTTATCTCTATTTCGCTCTTTTCACTTCCCCTACCTTAATTTAATCGTTAAGTTCGCTGCTTTAAGAGAAAAAACAAAAAATCGTCAAATCGTGCTAAAATAAGCTACGTCACGCGACTCAATGCTAAATTCCTAAGTTTCTACAGGACTTTACATCAAAACACCATATCCCTACACACAAAATCGCCAAGTTCCTCGCCGTATACGCCTACCAAGCCCTATATTACCCGAAAACTCAAGATAAGACCTTTCTATAACCTACTAAAGGCGATAAAAGTTTTCGGATATGTTTTTTTTTAATAAATACGATAAAAATCTTTAGACCTAAAATATTGACAACAACTTAACAAAATAGTACCTGGTAAACTTTATTGGATCTTATATTATTAAACGAGATGGTAGTAAAGAGCTCGACTACAACGATCCCGCTTGTCAAAACTTTCGCTACGTTTTGAACGATTGGACTATGAATATATAGAAAAAAATCCAATAGAGTATTAAATTAAGGTTCAAATCAAAACTTAAACAATGAAGGATTTACGTGTTGAAAAGAGGCTTTACCAAGTTATTAAAACCCCTTATTAAATTAGCTCAGTTTATAAAATACTCTTAAAACCTACACCCTAAAAGAAAAAGATATTAAAAACTTTAACGCCCCCACACATATTCTGAGAGACCTCCCCTGTAACCTTAGCTCAGTTAAGCCTCTTTATGTGTTCATAATAAAAAACCTGTTAAGCTGCTCGACAGTCTGACACTCCTACGCGAAAACGTATAGTATACTTTTAACGGCGGAAGGGCACGTAAACCAATGGCCGCTTACGCGGCCAAAAAAAAGAATCGACGTCAACACTTTCTACCAGTCAATTAAACAAGATCGTCAGGTCCCTCATAACATTCAAGTTCCTTTCGTTCCCTAGCACTTTAATCGTCAAACTCTCCAAAAACCTTTCCACAGCTAGTTTGCTTACACGCGAAAGCCCACTTTATGTCCTACCACAAGATTTTACTCCTCGAGCCAGGCAACTGGAAATTACCCTTAACACCGTTCTTCGAAAGCTCCAAAGCTTAAACTGCTAGGAAACACCACTAATAAAGACTAGTATGACTATCGCAACCTGCGTCCAAAACCTGTCAAATGGGTAACATTAACTACAAACTCCTTGGGGATTTCCCAAATGTTTAAAACAATAAAGAAAAGTATGAAAAAAAGACGTGTAGCTTCCTCAACACGACGATAATACCTTTTTTAAACATTTGTAAGTTAATAGAGATTTCTCCTTCTGTTTTTTACTTACAATTTTCCGAAATCTCTATACAATACGCCAAAAATTACTACCTAACCATTCTGATGCAAATGATTATATTTAAAAAAAATTATAACAACATAAAGGGCTACTTCGAATACGAAGTCCAACTTACGTAATATTATATAAATTGGGCAACTAAAAATAGGCGACGATAATAGTTAAGGAAAGAAAGAGGAAATACTAACGGTTATACTTAATCAATTAATTCACAAATTAATATTGTACCAAAAAGTTATATGAAAGGCATATATTGACGAAGCCACACTTCTCGAATAGGTACGGGTAACAGTTAAGGACATCAACGAGTTTAAATACGTCCTACAACGCTCATATACCCTATGTAATGAACTTTTTAACTAGGTACATTCCTTATTTACCACTATATTAGTACTTACACTAAATTCACTTGATAGTTACCCTGAAGCCGATAACTTCCATAATGTGGATAAAAAATACTTTACGATAATTAATTTCATGAACCGCAAATAGGGCTACAGGCGTTCTAAACGTCTAATATCTGACCCGCTAACCATAAACTAGGGGTAAAAGTTACTTTGTAGCTAATAGGTCCAAGATTGTAACAACCTATTAACCTTAAATACTATCGTCATGATAGTAATAAAAAATTATATTAGTAATAAGTTGGGCTATTAATTAACTAGGCCATCTCCGCCAAAGAAAATGACAAAATAATAATGTATTATATTTCATACCCTATTATTTTGAAATAGGATTACTTCGATCAAATGGTAAAATTTAAGGGAGACGAGCAAGTTAAGGACAATAATACTACTAAATAAATTAATTAGTATAAAAATATTACTCCTAATACGACTAAATAATTAGCCGACCACGATTTCCTATACCGCGTAGGTAGTAAAGACTCTTACCTCTATCTTAACCCAAACACTAACCCTTTATACATCTTTAAGCTTTTTGATCGTCACGCGGACCACACGCTTTAAAGTATTATGCCAAATATAGGAGTAATAAGATACTTAACAGGAGGTTATTCGTAATAAGTTGCACTGCGAAAGAAAATCACTACAACTATTAATATCAATTGTTACAATACAAGCAAAACCAAAGTTATCTTTAAACCAAGCAAGAAATTATCGTTCGTAAATACGAAGATAGTTTAAATTATTTGAAGAGCTATTAAATTTGATATCCTTCAATCCCTTGCCCTTTTTCTTCTTTACCTAGAAAATACAAAAGCCATCAGCATCAAAATCAATATCAACTCAAGTGAGCTGATTAAAAATGACAAAAACTTTCCCCTTACTTTTGAATAGGTTTACCAATGATTTAAATTTAAGGCCTTAAAGCAGTGGTATTCAACCTGAATAATTGGGAGATACGTTAACTACAACGGCGCTTGAACCACCTAACAGTAGAAAGGTTATACAAATTCCTAAAATCAGCAAATTATAAGGATTGTGAATACTTTGCATTGAAATTCATCGAAAAACTTGATCATGACTGTCAAAAATATACCTAAGCTCCACGAAAATTCAAATTTAACTCAAAGGCAACAAGGAATTAAATTGCAAGGTCATTATGATTTTTTTTTAATAATAAGCTTATCTTTTACGATGGTAACTTCATAACCTCTTTTCAAGAATTCAAGTTTTGAACAACCTTTTCGACCAAAAAAAAATATATGCAAAATGTGGAAAATATTGTCAATTAACACGTACTTAGGTTTACCTACCGTCGTCGTATACGATACCAACACCAATTATACGGCGGCGAAATTTTAGAAAAATACTGAGACAATGGGAATCAAGTACAAATAAGTGCATTAAAAAGCTTACTCAAGTATTAGGAACGTCGAAGGGTCATACGCCTTATTTCGCCGAATGTATAATTTCTTTACTTTATAAATTGAAAACTTTACGAATTCGGAAACACGCCGTTAACTATCGGTAAAAGGCCTAAACGTTATTATAGGCTCTAACAGTCTAATATCAACACTACTAGTTTTTAAAACGTACTTATGCTTAACGAATAAATCTCAGCTATTATCAAATACTCAAACGCGAGCTATAACCTACGGAAAAACATTTAAGGAATTACGAAAGGAATCGGCACGTTGCCAGGGTTGAAACGCCCTAAATAATAGAAATAATCCTTAAACAATCAATGCATTTGCTTCACTGTTACGAAATAAAGTCCTCGTATAGCAGAAACCAGGCAAATAGAAGGGTTTATACAAAGCTTGAAGAGTCGTTAACTTTAAAGTAATTGTTATAACTGCTAAGGATCCTATATCTTTTGGAATAACACAGGTATAACGTTATATTAGGGAAATTAACGAAAAAATCATGAAGCCAAGCAACTAAGTGAACACGAATCTTCAGTACCTGTCATCGATAACCTAATAAAGCACCGTCGGCCAAGAAAACATCCAAAAATAGAAACTATAAAAAGAAGAAATATATAACGAATCGTATGAACAATATTACTCAGGCAATTAGGAAAGGGAATAATAACGATAACTAAGTATTAAAGCTCCAAATACAAGGTATCATGAAAATATTCGGAAAACTTTTTGGCAAAAGCGAAAAGGTGGAGATTAACGGCTTATTAACTCGAAGAGTTGTATAATTTATGCCGAAGGCTGATTTTTACTTCTATGGCCCTAATATTACGATTTATTCGTCAAGTATTATTCATAAAGTTAAAAATAAGATTACGGGATTATTGTAAGAAAAGTTTCGTTTAATCATTTTTAGGATACAGAGATGAAGTTAAAGACTAGATCCTTATGTAATAGCTAACGATTCAAAGGATTAGTAATACTAAGTGGTTGCTTTGGCAAACGGTTTATTATTTAAAGGTAAAGGTAAGTTTACGTTTAATATCTTTATTATAATGTAAGTCTATAAGTAGTTAGTAACGGATTTACAACGGATTATATTACTGGAGTTTCATTACGAATTACCAACTAGCTACCATTTACGTACGGTAATACGATGTATCAAGCTATTATAAAAACTGGTTAAAGAAAAAGTTTGTTAATTATTAACCTTTTACTTACTATTTAAATAACGATTAGGTATATAGTCTTTAATATACAGCTGTTATTTACAGGTAATGAAAGAGAAGGACTTCTTTCTAATAGGTATACAAATTAACAATAACTTTTTCATTAAAACGGCTAGTTTTATAATATCGGAATGGTAGGCAATGAAAGACTCTTAGTTTTAAAACTATAAACCTATTACGAAATTGGAAAAGGACAGTCAATTTAAGTTTAATAGATCGTTGATCCGTACCTTTGGTATTAATACCGGCCCTTAGCTTTCTCTAAAAGAATCAAGATACTGATTTGGCCACGATGAACAATATTAACGTGGTTATGACTTAACGGTTCCTTAAATCGCGTACCCATAGCAGTTATATTACTACCTTATGTTACCTAAAGACGTTATAAGACCTTTTTATTATGATACAAGTATAAGAACTAACAGATAAAAACTTCAACCAGCTAAATGTAAAAAATAAAAACTCGAAAGATAAATGTAAAATCTCAAAGAGGAATTAATGTAATCCTGATCGATTTATTTAAGGCTAAGCTTATAATCTTGACGGATAGGTTTTTCAAAAATAAAATCAAACTATATTAATAAATCTTTTTTCTCATGACCCTCATTAGCGAATGTAGGCAGGATGATCAGTTTAACATTATTAGCACCCGTGTTGGCTAAATCTCAATTGAATATAAGAGGATTACACGAAACATATTAGCTTCGAAAGTCTATGGCACAATGATATTATTTAATATGGGTAAAGTATTATGAAGACCCTTAACTTTATTATTGTGTAAATGAGAATTTATCATATACCGATAATAATATGTACCGATTCGAGTTGCCTATGCGAATGCCTTTTAAAGTTCGGAATTATCAGCAAAAAACACATGATAATCGATGTAATAACACCTAATAAAGATTATAAAAATAGGGAGAATAAAGAGTTCCAATAGATTAACAGCAAAAAAAATCCTGTTAATACTATAACGAAGGCATCCCAGAATAAGGCTTTAGAAAGGTTTCTAAATAGCAATAGCTTGATTATATATATCAATGGCTACGTTAATAGGTATCTCAGAAAGCTTAGATCGAGTAGTATTGAAGAGGAATGTGCTAGCAGACTGGAAGACTGCCAGGGAAATAATGATGTAAACTTGTTGAGTTAGTACCACTAAAGTAAAAAACTACACGGGCTTATATCTAAATAGCTTGTTGTTGGAATCGATAAAGATGGAACTCGGAGCTAAGGGGTAATTGACGGCAGCTAGGGTGAATTTTTATGCAATTGGGTGCAATTACAAGCGAAGTTCAATTGAAATTAACAGGTGTTTGTCTCATTAACAAGGTCTTGGTTTAGCGTTTACCGAAAAATATTAATTAACTATATAGGCGTACATGTAAAAACTAAGAATCCGTTAGTATTGAAATAGTAATATAAGTAATATAGTACGTCAACTTTACTTACAGTGAAATTGACTATACTAATTGTAATTTAAGTATATTGTTTTGTGTAAACATACTATATTGGGTATACATAAAGTTCAATACGCCACTCATCACACTAGGGCACGTGCCAAACAATTGGTCATACTAATTACAATATAGAACGGCTAATGATCTTCCAAACCTAAAAAAATACATTTACCTCTTAACCACATAATATTACTGTTACTTCGACCAATCGAATCGAAAACGTTGCAAAGTCTAAAGTCTTACCAACAAATATAGCTTTCTGGTAGAAAACATTTACCATCTTTCTTTCATAAATATTTCTCTATTTACCCCTGCCTATTCTTATATTCTATTGAACCTCTAATTATAAGCCTATAGCCTATAATTCCAATCACTCACCACAACAAATCCCGCACATAAATCCTTCGTTACAAATATTCAATACCTGTAGGTAACTAGTGCGTTATCACATCCTAATAAGTTGAAAGTTAGGTTTATTTTTCACTACTACAAGGGAAATTCAATCAATGATTTTACCAAGACATTCTTGTTTGCTATAGTTACGTGCCAGCTCTTGTAAATAATCCTTAATCCGAACAGTTTAACTATTTCTATTTAAAAACATTTCCAATTATCTATTTGGTGCAACTTTCGTCATAACGTTGGCCGGTTAGTCATTACAACTAATTCATTGGAATTTGTTTAAGTCACGAGTTTTACATACCTTTTGAAGAGTTGCTACAAATATTTTTAAAATGTTATCATTAGTCTTTCCGCACTCAGAAAGACACCTATATAAGCGACAAAAATCAATAGAAATAAATGTTGGAATCGAAAATCATCCGAGATATTTAGTGATAATATGAAACGTATCGTTGATAAATATGTCTTTGTTGAAAACAATTATCGTACAATAGACTTTGGATGTTAATATGTTTCTGAGAACCCTTTGATACTTAACGAATAAGTAGTAAAACAAGTTACTAGGGATGCTGATTTGCTTATTTAACACATTACTGTCAACAAATCATGCCAAAGAATATATTTGAAAGATTGAATCAACATCATAAACAAAAGTCTCGTTGAAAGATACTACAAACTTCATCGTCTTCAAATACATTAATATTACATGATTATTTTTACTATGTTGTCCATTCTCTAATAAATAACTTTATTAAACTGAATAACATACTTCTTATTTTGATTAAAAGATAAATTTATAACTCATATATCGTAGAATACATAGATTCATATAGAGTTTCTATAGAAGGTTGAAAAATAATCTATTTCAAGTATCGTTAAACTTTAACCTCGTTCCCTATATCAATTTGAATCAAATTTATGTATCATTTCGTCGGACAAAGATTTGAATACGTCCCCTCGCCATCGTTAATATTATGAAAACGTATAAACTATCTGCTAATTTACAAGTTGGTTGCCTCAATGAACGTTTTAATAAATATACACTGCTAACATTTCAAGAAGTTTATTATAGGCTAATTTAATACCACAATGTTAGATGTCCCTACAAAAAGTGTATCGTTTATTTCTATGAAAACCTTACCGAAATCTTTACCAATTTTTGTAATTATAAAATACGTGACGAAAGTTAACAACTTATCATGAAATATTGGAATGAAATACGTTTCATGTATGAATAAACTGTCAACATGATCTTTAAAAAACATGTATCAAGGTTAAACATATGCAATTATTTTTTTAACAATAGCAATCAAAAAGTTTCAAAGTTAATTGCAAAGCTGAGAACGTTTTAACGTGGTGGCTGATTATAAGTATACTGAGATAATGTCGATGGTTTGGGGATGCATTCACCGCTCACGAGGGCAGTGAAACAATCATTAATTATTAAAATTGATTATTTACTTGTTCTTTTTTGGGAATTGTAGGCGATTTTATAAAAAAAAAAATTATCCATTTTAACATACTATTAAAAAATTGATTTACACTTTCCAGATGGTTTCGTCGTGATTTTTCTTCAAATCTTTTGAATTATTCTACACATAAAAATGATTACATTCTATCTATAAAAACCTACCAGCGGCGTTATTGAAACTAAGCCACAATTAAAGAGTTAGTTGATTTTAATTTTTTCCCCATGTCTATGGATCATCATGAATACAAAAAATCAATATAATAAGAAATTTAACAGTGTCGGTTAGGTCTTTAAGTCAACGTATGAAGATGGCAGTATAGTATTTAAAAATAGTAGTAGAAATATTAAAGATGGAGAAGAAGCACCTGAAGAGTGCACGCCTTAGATAAGAGCATAGATACTGTCATCGGAACCGTGACTCCCTACGATGCACTCTGATAGTATACTCTCCTACGTTTGCTAACTATAGTAATATCTATCTGAATAGTATACCCTTAAACACTTAACTCGCGGTTTAGTTTCTATTTTTATATTTATTCAATCATATGATATATTTTTTCGACACGATAATGTTTATCATCGTGTTATATGTTATCTTGTAGTAGTTCATCGTATCGTAGAGGTTATTACTTATTTATCAAAGATCAATGTATGATTATCGCGCTATTTGATTAGATAAATTTGAAAATATTTAGCGTCAATTGCTTTTTTATTCACGTTGACGTTTGTTGAATGAAATATCTTAAATTCGTGAATGATTTTGATCACAACATTTCAATTCGAAATAATTAAAATGTAATAAATTTATTTCATTTTCCTGGTTCCTATCATAATAGATTTTTATATTGTAACTGAAATAATAATACGTATATCATAGATGGACCGTTTTGTTTATTTTCAATATAGTCAACTTAATGTTTCACAAATTAATTTCTTTAATATTGTAGTACTTTTCTATATTATGCAGCTCTTTCATATTTATTTCACAATAGTCAATTTTCACGTATTATCCATCGGAAAATGCTCAAAACCATTAGGGGTAGTATGAAGTCATTCATGTTAAAAATATCGTTGAAGTATTTTACTATGATGTAAAATCTGTCTTCCAAGAATGCAAACTACTTAACTCTAAGGTAATGATTTAATAAGACTTAAAATATAGTACATATGCTTTTCTAGCTTTCTGAATACCGAAATCAATTTCAAAATAAATTGTTTATACAGAATATTTATAATATCAACGTTAATTGATATGTCTACCATGAAATTCATCGAAACAATGTTGTAAATTATTGTATAGATCAGTCCCCGATACTATTTAATTCACGAAATACGTAGCGCGCGATTTATTTAAATAAACTATACTATGAACAACAACAATTGAGCTTCCATACCTCACCGTAACAAAGATGGCGTCAGATGACCAGACAACAACAACACCTCAAAGTCCATATATTCCTATTATAAACCATTCAATGAGTTCAAAGATGGTGGGTTTTTACATATTGAATGTGAAATTTTTAATTTACTGTTGAATTTTTTTGTCGTTAAATTAATATTTTCTATAAAAATAGCAACGTTAAGTCGTAATTTTCCTAGTGATTAGTATTTCATTAATTAAAAAAAATCCGCTAAGTTTAACAACCAGGAAAAAAGCTAAAATGTAAGAACAGCAGTAAAAGGCAATATTTTTAAGTCTTTTTTACTGATTGTAAGTTGACTATATTGTTTTTTGGATTAACTGTATTGATTGACAGTCAAGTACAATCGGTGCTCACTTTATACTAGAGCACGTGTTGAAACAATTGAACATACAAATTCGTGTGCAGATTGGTTCGCAATCTGCCAAACTTATTAGGAACACATTCCCCATTTGACCACGCAATACTACTGTTACTTCAACCTATTGGAATCGATAACATTGTAACGTCCAAGTGCCTGTCAGATAAGGACTATCAATACTAATTATTGTTTATTAGGCTATGTATAGACTGGTAACGTAGAAAGTGAAGCTTTTTTTTTGGTTACTTGTTGGGAAAAACGAAAGTAACAAAAAGATTTCCACGAAAAACCTTTACGAGCTACGTAGAGATTTATGGCAGTAAGTAGAGAAGATTTCTAGGCTGCTTCCGTTTTCATCGCAGTTTGAAGGTGGCGACGGTATCACCATTGAAAACAGTAAGACATATTTACTGAGCCTTATTGAAGATAAAATTTGAGACTGATTATTAAAAGTCACAAACATCTTCAAGTTTCCAGAACGGTTAATCGGCAATGTTCATATTATTACGTTAATTATTTCGAAAAATTTGATATCATAAAAACAATCAAGTTATATGGGTTGTACGTGAAAATAACAATAATAGAAAACATTTAAATCCATTTCTTACGCTAAAATTTATCAAAAATATTAATATTTTCCCATTTCTATACATGACGAAATCTTCAATCATTTAGGCTACTACTCCAAGCGAAAATATTCAAAAAAGCCAAGTCGTATTAAGGAGTACACGTCACAAAATTCTACGTTAAATCATAAAGTCACTTTGCCTAAAATACCAAGTTCCCATACTACCAAATCTTAATAATTACATACATAAATCATAAAGTCCTTTGACAGTTTAAATTAACCTTGATTTGTTATTTAGAGCTCCAAAATGCATAATAAATAATCAATGAAAGAAATCAATACCCTTGGACCTATCTTTTTAGAGCATTATGTTGAATACTTTTGTATTCCGGACGTTACCGACTATTGAAGAAGGATTAAATAAATACATTCGTTATTATATCCACGACACAAACGTCGTTCAAGACTTCGGCCGTAACATATGCGCCTTTCAAGACTTCTGTAAATTTTTAACTACTGGACAATTGATAGTTGAAAGGTCATTTAACGCACAGTGAAATCTATGATAAATGAAAAGATCTATAGACAAATTATTCAACTCTTATGAAACACATTATCGGAACTTAAAAAAAACTTCTTTTAATTAGCTCAACTTAAATATTGTTTTTAAAATCCTTGACATTAAGATTATTGACTCTAGGATTCCCGAGTAAAATGAAAGAGAGTTGGTGACTGTTAGTGCTTATAAACACTTTCTAGGTGATTATTATATCCTAATTTTTAATTGAGTTGAATAATAAACCCTGTTGGCATTAATTTTTTTCGCGCCAACAATGAGGAATTTATTGAATTGCTTGGAAGTCCAGTTGTAGTGCGCGATAGCGTTAAGTACGCGTTTTGAAAAGGCTGGTAACTTAAAGTAGTGGCCGCCAACGCGTGAAAAAGAATTGAATTTAAAGTAATTTAACGGTTGATTTAGAAGAATTGTTAAGTTTATCAAAGCTTCCTCTCCAATCGTCGAGTTTCTTCATTCCCTTTATATTTCTATTAAGATTCTCAAATCCCTTAAGGTAAAGATTTCTATAGAAATAAGTATATACACGAGGTCATTATAGGATTTATTATATTATTTGAATTTTTGGGCCAGACGATTAGGAAATGCCACAATTATCAGGACTTTAAGGTGCTAAGAAATACAATCAACAATTGAGACAATTATTGTTAATTTGCCACTAGATTGGTGAAAATATTTATCATAAAATACAAGCTATTAAAGATATCACATATAATTAATAAAATAGAGATAAATTTAATGGTAAACTCTATAATATATTTAAAACAAAAATAATTTCATTCTTTATTATTTCCAAATAACTATAGGTTCCCCCTGGAAATTCCTATTTACTATTACCCTAAATACTTAAATGGTTAAGTTAGGCATTACGCCCCGACTGTCCTACTAAAGGTAAGACCTTTCCATAAAGTTTACAATAATATACAAAGTTAACTCAAGTTGGATGTCCATCTTAGGAAATATCACAAGGATTAAGCTATAGTAAGGTAAACAAGGATTATGGTTGATGATGAAGAGAAGTAAATACTAATGAATATTTTTAACCAGATGATTTAGAAATTTATTTAGTATCAACAAGTAATGGGAAAGGTACACATTGACGAATTCATACTTTGAAATAGGTATATACAGCTATTATAGGAGTTAGCGAATTTCATTACGATCTATAACGCCAAAATGACACTTGTAAAAGCTTTTTTTATGTGGTTATGTTCATTCTTTGCGACTATAATAACATGTAAGTATAATTTTATTCATGTATGCCCTTGAGTTAATACTTTTTACACCTGAAATATTAAAGGCATTTCGATAAAGCACTATACTAATCGCAAATACGAGATACTCAGCGCTGAAAATATAGTCTTAATCTTTTTAACTAGAAGTTATATTCGCTATATCAACGTGAAAAAGAGTTAAGTGGAATGGCTACCTGCAAAAACAGTCGTCGTAATAATAATAAAATATGTTGGATTTATGATATGTCCGGCTATTGGCTAAATCGTGACTTTTCAGCCAATTGTTACAAATAATGGGTGAAATATCATATTTATTATCCTATTACTTCCCGGTAAGACTACTTGGGCTATATCATAAACTATAAAGGTGAAAACGTTGTTGACAATAACGATATTCTAAAAGAAATAACATGATATAAGGATACTGTTTTTGAATCAACTTAGTGACTAACATACTATGTTTTTCTGTACTGTTGAACAATATAAGACCCTATATTTATTATGAAGATTAAGCACCCAACTTCCTACATCCATTAAATCTTCGTGATCATCATGCGGGCTATAGGTTTTAAAGTATTATGTCAAATACACGCACAATAACTTATTTAATAACAGGATGTTTTCAGTATTTCATATTGCGACGGGAAATTTATACTGTTACAGAAATTAATGGTTAAGATAGTAGTAAATCTAAGGTTTTCTTAAGAAGAGATGAACAATTATTTTTTCTAGAATCGACGACTATGTAAATATTTTTTAGGCAGATTACCTGCTATATCCTTAAGTGTTAGACCATATTACTTCTTCATTCAAAACATATAAATATCTTTAGCATCAAATTCAACGTTAATGTTAACGAATTAATTACAAATGGCCCGAGGTTCTCCTCTACCCTTTAATGGTGGAATATTAAATTTTATTCTTAACATTCTAATATCACTCTATTAAATATAACGAAGTTCGAAATATGTTTACCATATCGAATTTTCAATCACCTAGCCGTCGATAGCTTGTAATAAGTTTTCAAATATGAAGGGTATAAATATGTGAAATACTTAAGTTGAAGACTTTTGAAATACTTTATTATCATTGTTTACAATTTGATGAATTCCAGTCAATATTTAAGTTTACGTGGTAATACGATAAAGATTTAAATTGTGAGATATTTTTTGACATGTTTCATTTAGATAATCAGTTGATCTTTGACGTCGGATAAACATTAAACTTTTTTTATGGCGAGAAGTTCATTCAATCGTAATTCGTAAAGAATATAAGAGAAACCTCAATAATAATATAAATTAAACCTTATTTAAGTTTACCATATATTCAAGTTTCAAATATTGATATTAGTTTCATAACGTATAAAATTTTAATAAATGTCAATATTAAAGAAATTCAATGTCAATAAATATCTATTGATGCTTTTTGAAGTATTTGAACGATCGAAAAGACATACGTATTTTTTTATGTGGGGTATGATATTATGAGGTTTGAAATTAAATGATTTTCTTTGTAGATCTTTATCGTTGCAACCTAGTTGATTAGAATCTCTGGTAGAAGTAACTAGTTTATTTCATTCGATGTGGTGATGTGGTTACTTCTAAGCTCAGCGGACCGCTAACCGGTCTACACAAAAGTTTGTATGTAAACTTACTTAGCCTGTACTCTAACCTAAATTGTACACCTCCTAAACTTAAGTTTTCGTTACTATATTCCAACCCACAAACTATAGTCAATTTTAAATCAATACAATGAACTAACTATAAAAATAGTATACTTGACTGTACTACAATGAACTACCACTTTAATACTAGCGGCTTTGTATTTTATACACATATACCAGTGTAGCTAATGAGTTTTTTTTCGGTAAGTCCTAAACTCAGTCCTCAATCCACATACCGAGACCGGGTTAATTTTAATTGGTTTATATTGAAAAAGAATTTAATTGCGTACTTTTAGCTTATAGTCGCGAGTCTACATTCCTTGACCCCCATATGCAAGTCTCATGCCCCAAACACATACGTATCAGATATGCTATCATTTTCGTACCTTTTACTATTAATTCTAGGCATAATTTTCTCACATACCAAACTAGTACCGCTACCCCCACCATAACTTTAATAGTTTTCCAGTATACCAAAACATCACAATTCCTTCTCATAGTGTCCCGGGCGATCTACGTAGCCTTCGATTCGTACGATTAACGTATTTCTATCTTAAACCTTTCGAAAGCGCCATCGAATGTAGCCTTAGTTATAGCGTTGATGGGGTTATCTTTAATATTAATACATCGGAACTTCCCGATTTCCAGAACTTTTTTTACCTCTTTGAAAACTATAGCAACTATTATTTAAAGTTTTTCATTGATAGTACTCAACTTTAACGAACCCTTTTAAGGGCTCCAGAAACTTATATACACAACCATAAGTATTGAAGTTGATCCTAACTATTTATTAATATTTATAAACGTACCATTCATCGCCATATCGATATAAAAACATATTATCACATCGTAAACCTTCAATAATAATGTACTTGGAATTAAATAATGACACCTAGCATATATCTTATATATAACGTTACCAATAGTACTAAACCATCTACGAAATTGACCATGATTAATAATTAATGAAAATCATTGAATTTACAATATAAGTCTAATATCGTTCCCAAAAAAGACTTTTGTTAGAATAATTTCTATCGCTATCATTCAATTTACTAAAATGATATTCATCCTCAAATCCAAATAATTCATTCATCAATATATCGTTTGATTTTACCGATCTATCCAAATTATTTTCTTGTTAATATTAGTCTCATATCGTAACCAATAAATCGTGAAATCCCTTTAATTAGAATCACGTAGCAATATAGGCTGATTGAAGTTTTCATTCCAAATATCGGTACAATTTTACGTCTTTGGTTCTACTAATATTTACAAAAGTTGTTGTTTACTATTCTTAGCGTAAACAAATGCAAATACTACGGTGATTGTTAATATTATCAATACATATTAACGATGCATAAAAGTTATATAATACATCTCTAACCAATTTTTGTATTCACTTATACTTCCAAAGGCATAACTCCTCGATAGAATATTTTTTCGCCTCTATAAACCTAATGATTTCGCAAAACAAGGGAATTGTTCATTTTTATATCAATAATTCCGAAGTTTTTACATTGCTTAATGGATAAAAAGGGATCAAATCTAAAAATCTTCATGAATAACTCGTTTTTCAAATACGTTTTTTATTTCGTAAACCAATAAATACATATTTCGGCTAAACCGTATCAAATTTCGACATATTGAATTACCGTATTAGCGTAAAGATAGTCGTTTAACTTCTTTCGCAACCTTAATAATATAATCCGTAAAAATTTATAAATGAACTACTCATACTATTACGTAATATCACGGCTATTAAAAGTGAACTGGCCGCTTACGTCATTAGTTAAACTGACAGTAATTTCAAAGATTAAACACTAACTAATCTTTTCAATCGTAAGATATTCGGTAAAAATCCAACAATTCATTTCATTACAGTATACTTAAACAATGCATCGTAATTTTTTGTACGACCAATCCGCAGTCATTCTTTTAATCTTAACATCTATCCTCGATTTCAAAATCGTAATATTTTATGTTTGAAATTATACTAACTATAGATATTGTATAACATATCTATCAAAAAAGCCATTAATTAGGATTAGATTTTTTTTTGTTTTGAAAATATCACCCGATATATTATTAATACTTTCAAAGAGTAATTCATTGGTAAATTTCTATCAAATTCATTTCTATAAAGTAACAATGCCGTTTTATTGGTTTTCCTAGGCTTGTAATCCTCGTTAATATATTTTCATTTAATTTATATACTCTTTTTACTCGAATTTCGACGCCGTTAATATTTTATCGATTTATAAACAATAAATATTGAAAGAAGAGAGGGTATATTGACTAATTCAATCTTTTCTTCGGTTTGAGTCAGTAAATGCTCTATAATATTTGAAAGGTTATTTTATATATTTTATGATGCGTAAGACAAAAAATATTAATACCATTAACGATTTTGATTAACAAGTTTAGGTTAAAATATTTAGTCTTTGAGAACGTTTACTTCATATGCCTTTACATTTCCGCATAAGGACTTTACTTTAAAATGCCTCCAAAAAAAAGAGTAGTTAGATTATTGACAATCCGTTACAGATATTATTAAATGTATTATACAAGTACCTATTATATAGGCTTGTAGATTCAAATACTCCAAAATCTACATGGAGGACTGGATATATGATCAAGTGTATCCTCATAGCGATCTCGTTCCATGGTCGAGACTTTGTACTAGTTAATGCTAGCATATACTAGTAAATACTAGTTTATCTGTGCTAGTAAATACTAGCCCAGGCAGCATCTCCGTGCTGATCCTCCGTACTCGTAAATTCTATTACTTGAACTAATAAATACTAGTGCTGGTAGAGATATCTACAACACCTGTGAATTCCCCATCCTTTGGTGTTGAGATTTAGTACTTGAAGGATGTACTAAGTACTGACTGGACGTGTTGGCCCTACTATTGAGTTGTGTGCTGTGTGACTGTACCTATTGTATATTTCAACAAATATTAAGTGCATTATGGATTCAGCGGTTTATTAATCCCTTCTTTTGATTCTTTTGTGGCTTTTCTATATACCTTAACCCTCTTTTAAGTCTTTAACAATTATGGCGATTCAATTTTTATATGAGGTTAGGTTCCAAATTCCAGTAAAGTTGTTATAAAACCATTAAAACCCGTAATATTGGGATGATTTTTCATCGCCATCCGTATACATGTTTCTCAACATGTAAAACTACTAATGTCTGGTGTTAACGTATTACAGATACTTGAACAAAATACGTAAACCCTTTTGACCTCATTAATACCCTAATAAACTTAAAAAAAAACCTATTTGTATGAAATCTCCATTAACTAAAGATTAAGTTTAAATTTCATTGGAATGAAATTGATTCCAGTATTTGAAATTGGTATGTAAAAGGATCATAGGTACCTAAGAACATTTTATATAATAAATATTTCATATATTTCTTTTAGTGTACTATTTTTGATTGAACTTCGATTCTTAAAAAGCCGTTGTAAATTATTTCACGTAATTTACAGCTTGAATTGTTGAATAAAACGCGTTAACAAAGACTTTAAAGTTAAAATTTTGATTATTTTCAATGTAAACTTCAATATTCATAGGATTTGGAAGTATATGTGGCAGTAATGAGAAAACGGTTCAATTACTTCCAACGCTAACAAATCTACATATTTATTACCAGGCTCTATAGAGAATTTATCCTCTATGTTGGCCATATAATGGTCAAAATGTTAATTTATTTACCAAATGGTAACTGTTACAGGCTTACAATAACTACCACCGCATTGAAGGGTAAAATTGAAGTTATATTTATTTCAAACTCTGAAGATATGGTTGGCCACCCTTTATTAATTAGTTAATTTACACATCGATTATATCGCCGAGTTTTGACATTTTTCAGGAAAAGAAAAAGGTAGGTAAAGGATTCAAAGATATAAAAGACAATAGACCCAACACCTAATATAACAATCGTCGATCCCAACGACGAAAAGACTATTTCCCAAGGCTAAAGCTAACTTCAGCCCTACAGGTAATCTTATGCGTAAATTTCATAAAATATCGATATAGCTTTATAACGTGACATACTACGAACAACCTTCTATTAAGAATCATACTGATCTAGTGTCTGCAATAATGCCTTGAATAACTTGATTCGCGTAATTGAAGACAATAATGAATGAATATATAAAATCTAAATCTTCATAGTTATAATAACAATAAGGGTATTCAACTGTCAAGCAGTTCAAAAAAGCGAGGTCGGATAGTTATTACGATTCTTTTAGGCTAATACCAATATCTTCATATAAACCGATTAATTTCATTTTATATTCCATATCTTCAATCACTATATCTTCAAAGTTTTGAACGAATTTAATTTACTACAAATCAAAGATGTAAGGGTACTACGTATAATATATCAAATGCTTAAACTTACATTTGACTAACATATAAATTATTAATCAATTACTTTATTGGTCGCAAATCCCACGAATATTAATGTTTAAAAATAAATTATATAACCGATTAAAAATTATTCACGAGGATAAATATCTCACTTCTTACGTACCTCGGCAGTCAGGCTTCAAATCAGTTTTTTATTAACCGTATGACCCAGTCCTACCGTGTTTATGGTTTATGTACTATGTGTAGGCGAATTTTTTATCATTGTAGTTTCAGTTATAAGCTTGGAGGTATATATTTGTTGAACTCGGCTCCCGTGTTGTTTCGATCGTAAGCGATGACCACAACTTGCCAAAAAAAAGCCTTTTCAGGTGGAATTCAAGTATTATATAGTATATTAAAACAATTTATTGCCTGTAATAACCTAGCAGACTTACTGAATCAATATGTCTTCGCTAGATTCTTCAATTATTATAACATATTATCAAAAAAAATCTATATAATAAGTATTTAATATATGTTGGAACTCATTGGTAGTGTTGTGATTTGCAGTATATTGAAAGATGAAGAATCTTAGTTCAGGTTTAAGCTACAAATTCTTCTGCAAGTAAGTATGTACAATAAAGAAGAAATGATAGGTAAGGTTGCTTCCCAACCTGAGTTACATAATGAAAGAGATTCATTTTTCTTTTTAAGTTTTTATTATCATCCAATTTATAGGACCGTTTTATGATATTTTGATCATTATGATATCAGGAGACGATAATATCATAATTAAAAAAGAAATATTTCCAAACCATTATAAATTTTCCAAAACGACAAACAATTCATTGAGTACCAGAAATAATAATCTTCGATCTTACCGGAGAAAATACTGGAAAAAGAGTAAAAATATATGAATTAATACCTTATCTGGCGACAAAAATTGAAAAAATACCATAATTTAAAGTTAAAATATTTATATCGCTTACAGTTATATTTCATCTTTACTTACAAAATCTTGACGAAAGTAATAATTGACCCGTAATACAATTCCAATACGGTAATATCTAGGGATCAAAAAATTATATACTTGTTTTAGGGACGCTATAGATCCCTCGACCAGTAATGATAAGGAAAGTTCTAGTGAGTAACAAAAGAACACTCGGCTTCCCTAGAAAAGTAGGATTGACGAAAATACTACTAGGTAAAATAATTGCCTTTTGAAGAGTTGAAAGGAATTAAACTATTATTTGTATCAATAGTAGGCTCACGAAGAATAACGCGTCTGTTCGATTTATTTAGTTAATGATAAAGGTGTTAAAATACTCAAATATTGTCCTGAAACATTGAAAAAATACTTTGGAGAGCTTAAAGATAGTCATAATGGTATTAAAGAGGTTCTCATGATTTCTGCTTGATGAACTAGTGAATTTGAGTACTTAAAACTCGTAGTTTCCTTAATTTCTCATCTCTACCAGCAGCACCTGCACTTCAGAGTCTTTTGATGTAAGGGTTGAAAAAACTTATATGTAATCAAGTAGATCCTTGAGAACGTGTATGCGTTTAAAACCGCTTTGGCAAGCAATACATTTATCACTAGCCCCCATCCATCAAGTATCTTCATCCATTACGAATCTAAAGACAATACTGACCAAATTTTCCCTTTTACCTTGCTTTATAGAAAGTTTAAAGCCTCGGTTAAACATTTTAGTCTTTCACCTCACCTTAACCTATTTGTTTATCTTGGTCCATATATTTAAAATCCAAACTCTAAGCCATTCTCACCAATTATAAAGTATCATAGTTCCTTGGTGCATAATTGCAAGGTCTGAATCGAGGAAAAAATAACCTATTAAGTTGGTTAGGTACTTAAAGGTAGAGTTTTCATCAGTATCCGTAAACCATAGGTCGTTATCAAAGTGTCTAATCAACGTGGATCCAAGATTCATAATTTGTTTCTTTCGGGCAGAGTCGGTGATGATGTTAATCTTGACGTTTGCTCAAGCCATCGTAACAAGTTTTAAAGTATATACTGGGAAAAAGAGTGGTGTAAAAGGATAGGTAATAATTTATTTTCTTTCTAAGTTTTTTTTTTGTTATTACTGGGTCATGGACTTCGTCGTTTGAAGATTTTGAGTAAAAGAACTAACAATAGTGGTAAATAATTAGTAGTTTTCTAAATTAATAACTTGAATATCTTGATTAATATCAACTGTCAATCATAAAGCTTCTAATACCAGTTCAATAAAGATGTCAAAGTGTTTTATATAATGGTGATACCATAAACACTCCTAAATTAACACGAAACTAATGTAATTGAATTTCTCTCCCTACTTTACTACAGTGAAAACTAACAAAATACTGTAAAACCACTCCGTAATAATATTTCCTCTATATTTCCTAAATAAATAATACTTGTTACAGGCTAGTTACTGAGATAGTAGTTACCAGGAATCAAGCTCTAGAGGTTTCTATGCTTCTATGACGCTTTAAAACCGCTCCTAAGAATGCCCTCCATCCAGTCACGTGACCAAGCCACTCCTTTTCATTATCTTTATATCTACTCCTTAATAGGAGATTTTTTCCACTCATTTTATCGAGGATTATAAATAATATCCGACCTCCTTAAGCGATAACTCCAGCTAGTCTCTTAATACATAATCTTCGATATTCTTTTGCAATCGATTTCATAACTGCTTATGAACTGCTAAAACCTCCGGCTATATTTTCCGACGTTTCAAATTTAAACCTCAAGACTTTAACGAAATTCCTAGACGCTTGTATACGAGCTTAAATCCAAGGTGTTTTGACAATGTAATACGATTGATTTACTTCTTAATATGAACAATTTACCAAGAATTTGAGTATGGAGCTCTTTGAACAGAAGCAAGTAATTGGAGATCTCATTTTATGTATAGATCAATATAATTCTAATGAATCAATTGAATTTGTGAATATAATTCTATAACTTAAAATTATTAATGATTTGCTAACGTTTTTGAGATAATCCTTTTTCTAAAAGGGATTCGCTTTCACGTTACCTACGAACGATTTCAACATAATTACTGCTTTATTTCCTTTTCGAAGCCACATTAATTGAGCCAACAATAATGAAGACGGTACATAGTATTTATAAAACGACTTAAATTACGACTGTTAACACAAGAATTTTAAGCGTTAATGATCTGAACAGAGAACTTTCAATTGTTCGGTTAATTTTTTGAATATTAAGTCATGTTTTTGATATAAAAGGTTACCATATTTCGTGAATCACGTAAAGACCAGAACTTTATACGTAGAAAAACACCACTTTCATGTCATTTTGTATGATGAAAGGACCTAGAAAAACTTTGATGAGAGTTTATTACGTATAATACAGCGACGCCTATAACAAAAATTTCGAAACCTTTATGGTAATGATTGAAATATATGTTTATAACTTAAATAAGGTGGAAGTCATTATCGTTCAGTTTATAAGTTGTGAATAATGGGTTTACAAACGGTTGTACGTCATTTTTAATTTTTATGAGGCCATATTTTCTGAAGCTAGCAACATGGTTTAGGAAATCGTCACTTAATTCTCCATTTTCGAAAAATTTATTACCGATACATTAATTAACGTATTACCTCACTTTGAAATTTGAGTTGAATATAACGAATGGAATACCTGATTTTAATCTTTGCATAAAATACTTTATAGTCTATTTATTCAATATAATATCGATAGTGATATAAGTAACATTAATAACATCATTATTGTTGGCTATATGATGAATAATAGTAATACGCTCAGATGCTATAGTTAATAAAATGTTATTATTAGCGGCGTAAATACCTTTTCAATTGGTATTCAACAACACGTTATCTGTGTTGATTAAGCCGAAGTTTTACTTCTAAAAACCTTAACTTCTGTCTGGGATATGGCGCAAACGGTTTTCCAATTTGGATCCGCCTCCTAGATTTTACCTAACGCGTAAACGGCTTCACTATTGAGACTAACACGGATGTTTTTATCACCTTCATCGACAGCTTTATCAATTCTTCAAAAGCTAAAGCATAAATTTTATACATAATCTCGGAGGAGAGTTCGAAGTAATTTACTAAAACCCGATAACTCATACCTAACTTGTAAATGACTTTCCGTTGTTAATAAATTTTCCTTGAAATTTGATTTAATTTTTCAACATTTTGACAAATATACGTTGTAAATACTTTCAAATTATACATGAGAAATTGAACCGTACATTGAAATTACTACGTATCCATATTTCCCTCCAAAAACTTGTGGAGGCTATCGACTACGTTATCAAAACCGGCTCTTACCTTATTTCATTTATAATATATTTTAATATTTACTTCAATAGTTATTGATAGCGAATTGTAAAATACGTTTTTTCCTATTCTCAATTCTATGCGTTTTCTGATTAACTTTCAATAATATATAAGTAGAATTTTTGTTTTTTGAAGTATGAATTGTTTTGAAAACCAACAAATAAATATTGTGTATGATAACGGAAATTTACGGTGATATAAAGGTTATTCAAGAGTATTCATTCCGTTGATTTTTATATTATACTTCGTAAGGCTTATAATAAATGAATATATGGGTGTAGAATAGTAATCAAGCGTGGATGAGTATGGTAACAAAATGCATAATAGGATGTTACGGCTTATATGAGGGTAAATAAGCTTCCATCTGAGGTCTGCACTCTGCAGATTGTTCTATCGTTTCTATGTTTCAACTTCAATCTTTAAATATTATAATTTCTTCTTCATACGTTTATTTCAAGACCGTAATACCACTAATTAGTAGCCAATTAAGTCGATTATATATAGCCTATAAATGAAGTGAAGAACTCTATTATCATTCCTATGGAAGTATATTGCAGCGGTCCTGATCATTTTTGCCTCATTACAACGATTTTAAAATATTATATAAGAGCAACGAGAGGGTGTAAAACCCTTAGTGGCTTTTAAGAGGAAATATTTAGTATAAATATTATCCAATATCATCAATTTGTTTAGCACCTTATAATTACTGAAGGATGTATAACGATATTGATATTTGGGTTGGCGCTTTAGATGTATCCAGATATATTTTGAAAAGAGTCATATTACGTATTGTTATCGTAAGTCATCAAGTTTCAGACCCTTTTCCCAAAAAAATCCGGATAATTACTACATTACATGGGCATCCAAATCGTTAACACATATTTCGTAACAATTCCAGTAAATTACAAAGCGTTCACAGTTATAAACTAAGAGTTTAAAGCAAGACTCAATATTTCTATACAATAAATAAACTTTTATCCATTCTTATATCTAATTCAACATTCAGTATCGAATAATTCTATTATCTACCGCTTTTTAAACTTACTAATTAAGAAGTATAACTTTAATAGACGATTTACCAGTGAAGCAATTATAAACGCTTACAGATTAGTTTAAAACGTGTTCTCATTTTTTGCATATTACAAGCTCTTAAGACCTTATTTATAATGTTTTGTTGCATTTTGTTAATCTCTTTTTATATATCACACGCTTATGTTTTTAACTATTTTTTTTTTCGAAACCCCTTCAAATACGATATTATAAACTTATGAAAAGCTCTTTTACCTCATTACATTCAAAATAGAACTTTATCTATAATAACCCGACTCCTATAACCATAGTATTGCACACAAAAAGCCGAACTGACTCTCAACAATGCATAAACCTTTTGTGAAGATATATTACGCTTCAAACAATCGGCTTGAAGTATATATCATTACACTTATGGAATAATTTAACCGAACATTAAGTGGAGGAACTGGATTTTAAGGAAGTAAATACGTACGTAATTAATACCATTTTTTGTTATTAGGAAGAAAATTATAGGTTACGTCTATATGTTAACGTATTAAGAAAATAGTAGCGGAATAGTTATATTAATATTATTGAGTATAGATAGTAGGAGAGATAGATAAAAGCCATCTAGAGAGTGCATGCCTCAGGTGAGAGCTTGAAAATTCTCATCCAAAACGTGACACTCTACCATACACTCTACCAACTTCCCTCCTGGAACATGACACGTTATTATACACTATGTCAAAGTGCTTCCTACAACGTACCACTTTATCATAAACCCCTCAAACTTGGTCTCATACGCTTGTTAACTAGAATATTATATAATAATATCCATACTGACAATCTTTTATTTTGAATTATAAAAACTTTTGTTCACACTTAGGGGAAAATATAATTATATAAGGCGTAGTTTGTCTTAAAGATGAGTTGTTCGGTAGTAACAGTGATATAAATTCATTTTAGAAGGTTAATTCGCTAAGTTTATTTCAAAATATTGCAACTCTTATCAAGATGTAATTATAAAGGTGAAATGATGAATATTATGGATTACAATGTAACTATAAAAAGTTTTATCTTTACCGATCCAAGAATATTATTTTTCCAACGTATTTAAGAACGAGTCACCATTTACGAAGTAAACTCTCAATTAGCAATACGACGCTCATACGCCAAAATAACCTGTTCTCAATTAGCTATTCGGCACTTTGATATGAAGTAATTACTTAATTAATGCTATCTTTTAATTATTTTAACCCGTATATTACCTGAAAACCCTTTCGACAAGCCCCTTTCAATCCGTTAGAGATGCCGCACTAAAGATACCGTAATTATCGTATGCCTCCCCACTAATACTCATTATTCGTTGCCTATATTTTCTTTTCTTATACGCTTATTTTCTCCCGCAATCGCGACAACTGCTGTAATCTCTTTTCATTTTTTTTCTTTTCCTCCCCTTTTCCTCCTCTTCTTCCCCGAAAAAAAAAACAAAAGTCACTTACAGTCATTAAGATTACATGTTCGATATAAGTAGAAGCTCTCCCTTTACTTTTGACATTGCCTTACCACCATAAATATAATATCTCGAGATTATAACCAGATATATAACAACGAACCCTTTTAATTACAATATATTAATATAATATTGAAAACTTCGATAGAAAGTAACGGGTGTATTTCTTAATGACGCGGCTCGCCAACGTACGCCATGAAACCTCTTTTATGCGAGAAGCGTAGGAATAACGTACCCTATATATTTTGCTGGCCCGCTAGTAGATACTGTTTATATGACATGTATTACATCCATTGACACGGGTAGATTTACTAATAAATACAATTAAAACAACTAGATTACAATTTTATTGCCGTTATAAAGGGATTGGTAAAGGATATTCCCTCTTAGAAATAATATTAAGGTCTTTCGCCAACAACTTATTATTCGCCTCGCATTTCTACAACATAACACGTATCTTTGAATATATAATCCGAAGCTGAATCATAGGGGCTTCAATTTTTTGATACATTATTCGAGGATCTTTATTATTATTCGCTTCTTTTTAATTGGGTAAATGAATTTTAAACCAATTTTTATATCTATTGTTAACCGATGTGAGGCAATGACTCGAACCTTTATTAACGCTTAACGGGCAGGTTTACAGATGTATTATGTAGGTAAATTCGACTACGTTTTTGCGCATCGTCGTAAAGAAGATAACCTTACCTTTTACTCTATATCTAAAGGTATATATCTCAAAACGAGGGGGTTTCTTAGCACTTTGTGTGGCGACAATGTCGCCGACGACTTCGATGATAGCGGTAACGCTAACGACGACAACGACGGCAACGACGAAGGAAACGATGACGACAATGATAATATTACCGTGTCCCTTCCTTTTTCATAACAATAATAAATGTTTTATTATTGTAAATATTATTAACGGTAGAACAACCTTATATGCAGTTAATGATATTATAGAACGAATTTATAGAAATATCGTGGCGTAAATGACAAATAGTATATATGGAAATAATAAGATATTAGTAGAAATATTAATCGCAAGTATATAAGGAAACAGTATATTAACAACGTAGTAAATAATATACATTAAGGGGTTATATGATAAGTGAAAAAGGTTCAATACCAAAATAAATAAGAATGTGTAAAGAAAAATGTTTATTTAGGGTAGGGTTTTATGGACTTTCCTAGTAACATCAACGAAAAATAGTACAGATAAATATAAATGCTTGAAATACGCTATATATTACGCCTTTGATTATTATATCCACCGGCGTTGATTTTCCAAGAATTCATCTGGTTCTATCAATTTTAGAATGCTCGTACTATTCGTAGAAATACATAATATCAATTATAAAACTTTTTTTATAACTCCGCATTTAAATTTCAATTTATAAGTGCAAAGGAAGTTAATACAAACCATAAAATGAAGACATTTCAAACGAAAATGAGAAATAAATATACAAATTGTTATCTTTCTAGTAATGCTAACATCGAAGTTTCTATCTATATTATAAATCTTAGAAACGAAAACTTTTTTCATAACCTGTTTGAACTTCGTAAAATCATGATAAATAGTATTATGTTATAAATCAAACCCGTCATAGTTTGGCATTTCGTTAGCGATGATGAGTAAAAACTCTATTTACAAGTTGAAATTAATATTTTTCGTGAATTATTTATTAGAAAACATCGAAAGTTTTGTTATTCCTATCCTCAGTGCTATATAGCGTAAACTTTGTTTTGGGTTTCGGATTTACTATTTGAAACATACATTGAACGCCTGATATATATCATCCTACGGGTTGATCTAACATTACGAAACAATCACAGGGTTAAATGCCGCTTTTGATTCCATAAAGGAATAAGCTCATTCTATATGTATACGCTAAAATTTTTAATATTTCACTCGTCTTATACTAGTTCAATTAATAAAATTCATTTTAATTCATTTTTCATTTTTTAATAAGCTTTAGATTACTAGTTCAAAGTATCATGATCGTACTGTTGAAGTTTATTCAACAGTCTTTTGTCAGGTAAATGTCCAGCCTCGCTTTTCAATCGGCTTTTTCATGTTCCATTTTCTGCAAAGCCAAAAACAACGTATTATATAAGATATTTATATCTTTCATTTACATCCCGATAAACATATAACCCTTTAAATGGGGTAACAAAATTGATAAGTATAAATCAAATGGAATATAAGCTATACCGAGGCGCTTTTTATATTATCTTTCATAATGACTCAACCAATATATTTAAATCTTACTCAAGCCGTAAGATGGTTTAAGTATACGTAGGCTCGTTCTGAGTAAAGAGGTTTTCACGATCTTTGTTAGTAGATAAGTATAATTACGTGATTTGAAGTACTTGAACATTATAAATATATATGTGCAAAAACATGAAACTGAAAACGAATGTTTTAAAGAGTACGTCAAGAGGTAGCAAATTCGAAATCAAGCGGTAGCTTACTTATTGTAAAGTAAATAATTGAACCATAATATCTTTTTGTTTAACTTTTTTCCACCCCTTAATTTCAAAGTAACTCTTTTTATAATGGTTACTAATCTTATTTTATACCTTATTGAATAATCTAGCCAAGGAGATTCCTTACTCAACGTGAATTACTTAATCAAAGATTTTCAAGCGAAAAAAACTTTATTTAATTAATACAGAGATTTTCTATTGGGTTAACTCCGTCAAAGACCTAATCAAGGTTATAATAATGCCTTCAAGACAGAGTTTTATTCTAAACTGGCGGTCCAACGTCACCTTCTGAGGAATAAAAGAGTTTAACACAAAGATTTTATGCTTTTTTTTTTTGTTTTTCGAACCAAGTAGACGCACATATCGCCGTTTTTCAACCTTATGAATGTGGGATATTGATTCAGGAAAAGAGGCGAAGGATGTATAGGGGTGCTTGAATAATATATAGTTATCGGATAAGGGTTTTTCGGGTTATTGTAGAAGTGGTTTAATTGTTATTATTTGGTAGATTATGTGTTAAAGACTTGATCGTCAAGTTTTCCCTTTCTGAACTCTTGTATCATAGTCTAAAAAAATGAACTCGTAAAGTATTGCAAGTTTAAAAATACTTCGTATCCTTGAAAATAGTTAATTTTTAAAAATAATACTATACCCTTCTTTCATTTTTCGAACCAGGATCTCGAATTGTAATGGTAACTTCCAAACTTTGGTGTTTAGCACGTTGTATCTTATGAATAGGGTTTTCCAAACATCGATTTAGCCTTGAAAACGTGTTGAGTTTCTGTAAATTCAATTAAAGCGTTTATCCTTTTAACTGTAACTTATAATGATACAGAACGCCGGAATACCGAAGTGTAAAAAGTGAGAATAAATAATGTGGTAATTAATATACCGGTACCCAAAATGAAATTTATAACATATACTATTTATAAAATTAGTATTTTCATGATTATTCATTTAAATATTTCTTTTCAACCGTATATTCTTCTTTGAAAGATTTTAAATACCGTTTACACTTACCGATACCCTAAGGTGCCTTTACTGGTATTAACATGTACTCGTGTCCGGTTATTTTGGCCTCAGTCCGCTATTCGTTCTAATCGAAAACTATAATTATATCGTAAGTAATCCAAACCAAAAGCCAAAATTAGATGTTTGCCAACCAATTTACCAAATTATTCTAGTAGTATGTTGCGAAAACGTTTCTCCTAATTTTTTTGATGTTGAATCACGTTGCAACGTTGAAGGATTAACAGAATATTCTTTGTTCAGGTATGTAATGTCCATAATAACCTTGTAGTTAAAGTAAAAATTGTTTAATAGGTGGAATTCAGGTCGTCGTATGGCTTATAAGTGTAACTGATATTAGTAACAAAAAGTTTTATAGCTTTCAAGAATTCTTTCTCTAATTTTATTTGATCCGTTATATGGAAGAGCTGCACACGGCGTTTGATAACTTGGTATCCAAATCTTCGGGATAATATGCGTAATTCCGATTTTATTAAGTAAACTCATTCAATTGTATATACTTCATTTAAAAGGTAAAGGAATTGAAACTTTAAACAGCATGATATAAATATGCCATTCGATATGCAACCAATCTGATTTATTACATCTAGCACCTTACTAACGAATCAATTTATATTAATTTACGATACTAGAATCATGATTCGTCAATTGCTTATAAAAAAATATAACTGGCTCGAAACGTGTATTCATTACATTATTCCGAATAACAAAGCTATAATTTTGCCAAACATGATTTCATAATACTCCCCTATCCTGGTAAATCAAAACTTGAAAAACTTCGTGGCTACAACGTTGTTTACTTTTTTCCGGCGATCTAAATATCGTCGGTACCGGTATCTAGTACATTACTCTGAATCTGGTAACCATACCTATAAAACTAAGTAAATTATAACGCTAACAAGAAGGTCTGTATGCCGCAATCACCATCAATTCCTACGCTAAAAAGGAATAAAAAAATTATAAGCTTGAAAATACCAGTGATTTTGTTTCCTCATCTTAAATCATCACATAAACCTCGTTCTCTATCGAATTCTCCTCGCTAGAGGTATATTCATACAAACTAACATCTATATTCTCTTTATACCACCATAATCGATTATAAACGCTGTAAAATTTCCATTTATTTGGTATTCAAGTTGGTATTCGACCTCAAATTATTGTTCAGTATAAATCTTCTAGTATAAAAAATGGTTCATAAACCAACAGACGAAATTATCTTCAACTAGGCATAGTTCTCGAGGACATAGGTCCTTCTATTCTTTGACTTGTATATAATAAACTATTTGGTAAGTTGTTTACTTTACTGTTAAAATAAATACGTTAATACCTGTTTTTTCTACGATTTCCAATACTTTCTCTTTAATATTTGTCTCCCTTATATCTATATCTAGAGCTCCTAGATAAGTGCTTGTTTTTTCGATATATTTTTACTCTTCAATTTGAAACGTGATTGATTTTTCTCGCAAGGTCCACCTTTATCGTTTGCCAATTGTTTTCCGTAAATTTTATTACAACGAACGTTAATCAAAAGCCCTCCTATCGGTGCATGAAAATCTCGAATAATATTCTCAAACTAGCAATCAAGGCTTTCAAATCCTTTTTTGAGTTGAATAACATGTTATGAACGTCTGGATTTCCATGTGATACTTTTACTTTAAATTATACAATAAGATAATTAACATATCTTACGGCGATTAAATACATTATTACGATGAATTATAACGATGATCTACACACTACCTATCTAATCCCTATTGTATTTTGTGTAATGAAGCACTATATTAAAGTGAATCCTGAAACAATCATAGGACTTTATAAATACGTCTAATCACATTGAATTTTATATATGTTTATTATCATAGAACTTCCTGTCTTTAATCAGTTAGAAATATATGAAATCGAAAGGGTTTAGTATTCAATCATTAACAGGTATTTAACATTATATAAATCTGGATGTAAAATACATCGTAAGATCTATTACTATAGTTTTCGCTTCTGTCACATAATTTACTAATGTTTATAAGCTTTATAAGGTCGTTTTTGTTGGTAGGGAACCGGTATATTAAAAAGTATTAATATTAGTTGTGGTTCGTAAGCGGTGATCCATACAGTTTATATATTTTTTTGTTGAATTTCATATTTCCCCTAAAAACGCTTTTTGCCTAGATTGGAGGGCTTATGCTTTGATCGGAAAGGATATTTTTTATGCTTAGAGAATCACTTGATTTTTACTAGTTTTTCAAAATATTGATTGAAATGGATACATGTTAAACTCGAGTAGAAAATGACTTTTACGACTTTTTCTTCCCTTCCATCCACTTTTCAAACTTTATACAAACATTGTAAAACGCGGCTAGTTTCATCAAACTTCCCATTTTTCACGTTTTTAAAGTGGCTCCGCATTTTGTTCTATTCTTTATATCCTTAAATAACTATTTATAACATTCCGCCAACCAATATCCTTCCATTAAATACACTTTCAATACCTCTTCATCTTAACAACTCTATATTTTTCTCATTTGGGCCGTTATAAACAATAGTTGAATAATATGACCGTTTCTATTACCGAGTGTTTTTGTTTTTCTACTTAGTAGTTGTATCCGTAACACTTTGAAAATCAATTTCCTTATGATATATTCCCAACCTAAAATTTTCAAATTACTATCCGATATAATTTGATATAATTAGACTTGAATTTGTTTTTTTCCTAATTGCGCAAAATGACCCTTATACAGTACATATTAATTTATCAAGGGTCTAAATACTTTCTTGTGTTATTGTCCAACCTATGATGGTAAGCCAAGTTGGTGCTAAATGAAGTTTACTATTGAAGTACTGCGGAAGACTAAAAGAGGCTACTGTGGCTCATCATGAAGAACCTAAGGGCATGGCCAGTGCCCATCCCGTTACATTCCCTTACACGTGCCGCGCACGGACCAGGTACTCTATATACCGTTACGTATACAGTTACGTAACCTATAGTCTTAATGGCAAATGGCTTAAAGCTATAACATGCCCTCTCTTTTCCCGGAAACTTTAAGAGTCGCAGTATCCCGCTGGTTAAACGAGAGACGCGGACCTCGCCTGTCTAGTACGCAAGTCGAGCGCGAGCTGGTAACGTGATGTTTAACGCGCCGTGTAATGTATCGCTTTTACCGCTGGTGCCGTATAACACGCCCCGTATATTTCATAGTACTTGCCGAATTTGGTTCACTAATGCTTATAAATACGGGCTGCCTCGTAATCTTGAAAACTTATTGTTCCCCCATTTATATCGCCGACCTTATTTCATTTTTATACCTTCCTGTAAGTTTTGGTAACGGTTTTACTATTACGATTTATATTCTCATTACTATTGCTTACAGATATGACTCTGTCTTTCCTACTTTTTTCGATTTATTAATTGATGTATATAATTGACCCAACATAGGTGATACCGCCGCCGGCGCTTTTCGTCAAGATAATTAGCCGCCTTGTCAAATACATTACCTCTTACGTACGAATACCCTGCCACTAACTACTGTTTATAGACTTCTCGCGTTATAAACAACCTATTTATCCTTCGTAATGATAAAGATAAAAACGAGCTCCTTCTTTTATAAGGTAAGGACACGTATATATCACATGTTAATAGCCTCTTTGAATCCGGTATTCCTTTTGTTTATATTCGAGTTGATCGGGCTTAAAGTTATCTTACGTACTGAAAAGTCCAGAATAAGGTAAGCTTATAATTCAACCCCTTTTCGTAATACGTTTTAGCGATAAACTTATTTATAGCCTCGTATGGTCTACGCGCTTTTCTACGTTCGTTGATTATTGTTATGAAAAATGAAAACTATATTTTAAATTTTTACTCGTAAATGGATAAGCGATATCTTAGGTAAACGGCACATTTTTACCCCTATTTAGTCAAGTTGATCAATTAGTTCGCCCGGATTCAAAATATTACCCGAGTATAAAGAGTCTTTATAGTGCCGGTCGGTTAGGCCTTTACCTCCTTTAACGTACATCTTCGTCGCACTTTTTTTCCAGATCTATTCCCTATTAAATCTCTTTTGTTACCCTTCAAGATATCGTTTAATTTACCGTAATAGAACACTTTGAACTAATTATACGTTAATTCATAACGTCTTTACGCCAGCCCCCTTTAACTTTCACCATATACCCTTCTATAATTCTAGTCTAAATAACCAAATTAATATAGCTACGTATGTTATATCCCTTATAGTTTATAGAGGTTACAGCCTATAAAAGGATGATGAATAATATTGAGAGCCTAATTATATGAGCCCGGTTTATACCTGTATTTCATTTGTAAACCTGAATTAAAAGTAAACTAATCGAGTAAATCGCGAAGGGATAAAGGATTCTACTCGAGTCGACCGCTTAACCTGGGCTTAAACTAATATATTATAATCCTTGGTAACTCACCTCAAAGGTCGTTTTCTTCACCCCTCCCTTGATCCGGCCTTTTATCAGCCGTTATCGTCAACTTCCTGCAACGTTACTTCTTTCAAACCCTATCTGTCATCTTCGGTTTTACCTCGCGCCTGCTCCGTTTTTTATTCGCCCCCTTTGTCGACACTTATGAACGCCCTCCACGCCCCTCGCTGTCCTCCCTTACCGTCATCTTCTAATATCTGCACCTAGCAATAATAAAGCCCCTAACGGTAATAATTTCATGATTCATTAAATCCTAATAAGGATAATAATAATAAATATTTTAATTTTTAATAAGTCGTAGTAAAAATCGCTTCGCGGTCGGATATTTATTCCAAAAGGTCGGGAAATATATATTCGGCCATATTTATGGCGTTATAATATAATAATAATAATAAATTTTTCCGTTCTTCTACGAGTATTATATTGATTCCGACGTAAAAGCGAACCAACCTATGCAGGTTACTTAATACGTATTGAACGTTAAAGTTTCAATATCGTGTTATTATAAACTCGTATATCCACATATTGAACCTCGAATTGATCTAAGGTTTTAATATAATAATAGTATTTTAATAACTTTTACTTTGGATTATTTTAGCTTTTTTATTGAACTGATATAAAAAAAACTCCACTCCGCCTCGTTTTTACTTCGAAAGATTTTTAAACTTCACATTTTTCGTATATAGCATTCCCCGTATCATTAACGACCAAAATTAATCCCGAGAGAGTATCGAGTAAAACCTACAAGGGAAAAGGATCGAAACTTGCCCGTTTAACTAATTACACGTAAAATACAGGGTGTTTTCTTAAAATACCTAAAACGATATTAAATGAATTCGAAATATTGACAAACCGATACTAATTTTCAAGTTAATTAGGTCTGTTATTTGGGAAGTAAATTTTAATATAACTAAGCTTAAATTAAATCTTATTACCTACCTCATACCGTTGGATCGAAAGTCGTCGACGGCTCGCAACCGTTTTTATTTATTATTAGATATATAGAAATACCAATAAATTTAACTCCGTACCTTTACGTAAATATACCAAAAAACGAAACAACTCGCCACGCTAGATTGGTTAACGACTCTGTATCTTTGTCCACTTTTGAGATAATTAAAGTTTTATACTTTTTTATGAAACGGTTCGCGTAAAACCTCATAACTGTCGGCTTCCAGTTATTCAATATATACTAATAAACGGGTAAATATAATGCCTGATTATATTACAAAAAGGGAACAAGGATAGGTAACTACTTTTAAATTTCCTGTTTTATATAATCAATACCGTTATCTGATTATAAGTGGTATATCGTAAATGGAAATTAGTCTACTTTTACTGAGTAATATGAGGTTGTCTAAAATATCCCTACTTAATCCAAACCATAGTTACTAATAATGAAAGCTGGAAGTCCATAAAATATCTATTATACATTAAAAAAACGCGTCGGTTATTCATTGGCAATTATAAACGAAATCCCCTTGAGTTTCAAAAATTTGAAAAGGCGGTCCGTAATAACTAATAAATATCGAAACCCGTTATTAATATTCCGTAAGTTAACTATAAAGTTAAAGAAAATATATATCTAATATCGTTTTACGATTGAAAGGGGTTATAGGAAACCTTATCATGAGGTATAGCAAGGTTTTATACCATTACATTACGTATATATTAGATATAGTTGTCGAATATTTGGACTGTCCTCTTTTAATAGTAGTTATATTAAGAAACTCGAAAAGAATTAGTTTTATCTAAATAACTTATAATAGGCGAATCGTAGGTTTATTACAACATCTTTGTCGTTAATAATTCTTAACTAGGCAGTATTAATGAGCTACGGCAATGTTAAACACACCGCTAATCAATTGCACAAGCGGAAATTTACAACGATCATTCTGCCTTATCCAAAAAGCGCCTAACGCCCTCGGAAACCATTAATAGGCGAACCTTATATAACGGGTCGTTCGTCACTCCTGAGTCCTACAACTTCGCCCAAGTACCTGAGCCGGAAAAAAAGAAACCATTTGGCGTTAATAAAGTTAACGAGTCTAACGTAAGCTGAGTCCGCAACGATACCACAGATTTCAGCGTATTGGAATCCCCCAGTGTTATCCCTAATAACGACCCGGGCGCGAATCGGACCCGGGGTGATACCGCTTCCAATGACTCTTCGAAAACATTCGACTCGCTCTTGAAGTATATAATATCGCGATCTAATAACCAAACCTCCGTTTGAACAAAATTATCTATATAACTAGCCGCATTATACGTTTCCATAATATATAAGTTAATTATTACCACGTCAAATATAATGATAGAAATAAGCTTAAAGACTCATCTGCGGCACTCCTTAACTTCGGGCTTATTGTATGATTTCCGGGTAGATACATTCTAATAGGCGGCCTAAATTATAGACCTATACTAAAGGTGGTAATAAAAAAGAAAAAGGACTTTGGTTTAGTTAGCCTGGCGTTCCGAAATCAAACATGGTAAAGAAAAATATTCCAATCCTTTATAATCCGTTAGGATTGTTAATGGGGTAAGAACACTACGTAATTTTAAAAAAAAAAAACGCTTTAAAATGAAATACGACCGTAAAAATATGTTTGTTGTAAATAATTAATTTACATCTAGTATTTGTTAATCATATGGCATAGTAAGCTACTAGGTTGAAAATACCCTCTTCATCTTGTAACAATGATTACCTTTTCAACAATATTTCTAAATATATTTTTCCTTACCACTGTTATCCAATTTAGGTGCTAGTATACCAAAATAGAAGCCATTATAAAGATATTCTTTAAGTTTTCGAAAACGTATTTCTCCTGATTGATTCACGCTTAACGAATGTTTCACCTCGTCAATCACATAAAAAAATTAGTAACTTGAAAGTATTAATAATGAAATTATGATAAAATTGAATAAACCCAAAAAAAACTTTAAGCATTTTGAATAATACGCGATAACTCTTATTTGCGTACCGCCCGGGCTTTTTTGGAATCACACAAATACTTACTCTAACTTTTATAATAAAACTCAGGTATTTTACCTCCTTAACTATTAAGTCACACTTTTTAAAATCCAAGTTCAGCCCTTTATTACGAAGGCGTTCCAAAACTTCAAAAACCTTCGCTATATAATTTTATCTCGTACATAAAACAAACACAAAGACGATATTAGAGTAAATTATAATCCAATAGTCCAATATATCCGCTATTACATAAGTAATATATTGTTAAACCGTCGCCGGCGCTCCCGTGAATATTAAAGGGGTAACTAACTATTCCAGTAATCTGAACCGCGTACGAAACGCCATCAATTCGTCCTATCCGGGTACAGCCCAAATACGGTAGAAGGCCGATCGAATATCTAACTTTATAAGCTATGTCGACTTCGAAAACGTATGTAAGGTCTCCTTAATTAAAGGTAAGGGAAAACAATATCACTCGGTAATCTTATTTAATATCTGGTAATTAATAAAAAACCGTTATCTCCACCTCTGGTTTATAAATAAGTAATTCCGGCATCGCAGCCGATAAAACATTTACCCGAGCCTAACACTAATTAATTAATTTAGTAACCCATTGTCGAAGCATGAGAAATTTATCTCGTAATATCGTGTTTAATAGTTTCTGAAGTCGTTTTAAGAAAAATCCATATTTATTCCATTAAATGAAAATTTAATAGGCAAGTTTTTCTAGGAGTAAAGCTATAACATCATATTTTTTAAATAGGTCGCGAACATCAATTTATCTTAGTAAGAAATGTGCCTCATATTTATTCTTTTTTAATAGTAGTCGGTGCCGTTGTTTGCAAAATCCGCGTTATTTCGTAAAATTTTATAGTAGAAGCTAACCAAAATTGGTCTACCATACGTTATGCCTTTTGTGACTAAAGTTTTGCTAAACCAATAAAAAACGATCTAACTATACCCTATATATCTACCGACCTAAATCGTACCATGAACGCGTCAATAACTCATCCTTGTTAACCTTAAACTATTAAACGACTGTCTCCAACGTTTAGGGTCATCTATTCGTGTTGAATGCAAAGTATTCCAAAATTCATATCCGGCGTAATTTCAGCATCAATATATACTAACATGAGGTTCTACCATTTAACAATTTGTATACAAAACTAAGCTATTTAAGTAATACGCGTATTTTAACGTAACTATAATATATAATTTGGATTTGGTAAATATAATAGACGAGTTTACTTTATACGGATCCGTAATATTGGATCCTCATTTACAATATAATTATAACTATAGTTAAAATCAACTTAAATAACCAGAAAGTTAGTATTATTGAAAAGTAGAAAGATGAGGAATAAATCTTTGTTTATATGTATTTTAATTAAACCAAACTCCTTTTTACTTGATTTTACAATTACGTTGATAAGGCTTTATAACCCCTAAACGAAACTGTATCCAGTAGTTAGACTTTCCCCGTCGCCGTTAATAAGAAACTTTTTTTTACCTTTTCAACTTAGACCGTATATACCTACGTCGAAGGTAATACCGAGCGAAGGTTGTAACTACGTTGTTAATAATCCGTTGAACCACAACGTACGTAAAGGCTCGTAACAAGTCTAATTTGGCGTTTCTTTACCGTCATCCACGTCGTTTTACGTATTAAATCCTAAACACGTACCGATCGAATTTTTTAAAATAATTAGCCACGATATTGAAATAACTAGCCCCGATTACTACAACCCTTCAACGAAGATACCTATGAGGTATAAAGCCTTTTTATAACGATATTTCCATCCGGCTATTAAGCATATACGAGTTTGGTAAGTTAACGATTAAAACCTCGGTTTAAATTTAAAAACACCAATTCGACGGCAATCTTTTAGCGTTTCGTTAAAGTTACGATATAATCCACCTGGGTAACGCCTATTATAATGAATTTGTCGCGGATACGTAGGGAAATGAGAAATTGTAAATAATTACATTATACGGCCGAAGGCTTATTTAATCTGCCAATTCAAACCAACAATATATCGAACATAATAGCGAATAGTACCTACAGGTTTTTATCGCTTATAAAAAATTCCTCTAATTCGACCAAAGATTTATCCGCGCGTTGAAAAAATCACTAAAATCAGCCTTTATATAATCGAGGAACTTACTTACATCGTATATACCCTCGAATCTGCTAACTTCGTAATACGCCGTAATAACTTACTTTATCGTCGACGTATAACAACCCTATACGTAAAGAAACGTATACTAACCTTTTTTAATTTACATCTTTTTTGTTTTTAGTATAGATTTGATTGTTTAACGCGTCGATGCTTACGTAAACGCCAATCCGTTTCACTAAGGCTAGTTATATCGTTTTCGACTACCATAAGCTAGTGAAAAGCCAGTATAAGTCGTCGTAAAATGGGATTCAAGTTATTAAATATTAACCACAATTTAAATGAGGTCAGATATTAAGTCAAAAGTTGAATTCGATTTACCAGGTTATTAAAGTTATTTTATAATCAACTTAATATAACTCATAATATCTCATAAACGAGAAATATGAGTTTAAATCGGCTTCGAAGGAGTAAGGAGTATATTGAAAAAGGTTAAGGACTTAGTATTCGGTGACGGCCTTTTCTCCGCGATAACGCTAAATCATTATGTAAAGTCATTAATATCTGTTATAGATTCGTTTTTTTTTTTTAATATTCTTTCGAAAAGATAAAAGAACACCTTAATAGTATGTTACGGTCCGACCTACGATAGTATGTAAAGCAAGTGTTAAATGGAGTTTACTATTAAGGCACAGCGATAAACTATAAGAAGCTACCATAGCCCATCGTGAAGAACTTATAAGCATAACCAGTAACTAGCCTAAAACGTGCCCTCCCATGTGCCGCGTATGGACCACGCTTAGTTCGCTCCCAGACCGAGCCTGAACTGGATACAGCCTATCCCGTTACGTGTACAGTCACGTAACTTATAGACTTAATTGTCAATGGCCTGAGTCCATAATATCCTGAAGTTTCAAAATTATTATCATACAAATTTAAATTGACAATTTTTAAATCGATTTTCCAGTGCGTTGAATACTGGAACAAAAGGTTTGTATATTCGCTGATTTTAACTCAACTCGTTATTCATGGTGTCATGATAGTAACATTATCATTCATAATGCACTATACAAAATGTAATATAGAAATAAAGTTTGTTACGCATTGTAAATTCTAGGTTAAATAGTATATGTCAAGAAAATGGTAAATAAAGGCTTAAAATTTATTAATCAGATTCTAATAAAATGTGATAAAACGTTCCAAATAAATAGTTTAAAGTTTACTGATTCACATATGATGCAAAAAGAAACTAAACAATATATAGCTAAGTTTTTTAAACTATTGGTTAAGCGTTTGTAAACGCTATGGTAGTCAAGTGACTAGTAAACTCGAATGTTGTAGATAACAACCCAAATAATCGGTATACAATTGGAAAAACAGGGTAAATCGAAAAGAAAAAAAATATGGGATATTCGGAGTCGGAGTAAAAATTGTATGTGATGGTTAAAATATTGTGTAAAATGAGGTTTAAATGGTGTAGAAGCGTGGAGTATAACCTTGAACGCCTCTAATCACTTGGTAAACGCTTTGAAAACTGTCTTAAGCGCTCTCAAGATGTGCCGAACCATGTTTAAAGATACATTGAGCGCTTGAGGTATTTTTATAAAGGCTTTGAAATCTGTATTAGGCGATTAGAATATTTATTTCAATGTCTTAAAAAAAGTTTTAGCCGCTTCCAAAGTGTATCTAAACGATGAAAATATTACGTTTAAGACGGATAGATCCTAATGAAGGGGTCCGACACTTGGTGGTTATGACTTACGTAAATGATAAGTGAAAATATATTCTACAATAAGTGTCCGGTTGCGTTTAGAACTCTAACCGAGTCTATAATGTCGTAAAGTGGTTTGAAGAACTTCAAAGGTACCAACCAAATTTATAATATCCTACTAAAATTATTCCTTCGAAAATGATTCCGTTTTTCTGAATTTATTTACACTCCTATATACTTCTAATAAATCGTAATATTAAATTACAGAACAATTTGCGCCGCTATAACAACCCACTATGAGTATTTAACCCAATTTCGTCTTTCTTTTCTTAACCTGTTTATAATCTACCGAGTCGGCTACAAATTAGTATATGTTAGTTCTTCAAATCAATATATAAAAGAAGTTTCTAAAGTAAAAAGATTAATAATATTTATGATAAACAGTTGGCTATAATGATAAGAGGTATCCGGTGAATATATGCCTAAGGTAATAGGTTATAAACTATTACCCGAAGAGCAAGACTCTCCTATACACTGTTCGAACGTCTCTCTTATAGTGTGACACGCTATTATACACTTTGCCAAAGTGCTTCCTACAATATTAAACGCTACCATGCACTTCACAAACGTGAGTACCTACACTTTTCAACTATAGTGATATCTAATACTATCCATAAAAATAATTAAAGGCTTGATATATTCGATAATTTTCAATATGAAATTTGTTACTCGTGATTTGCTATGGAACGTATAAACTCTTATTAGATTTCGAAAATGATACAAACATAACTACAAAGCAATGGCATAAATTTTCCTAGTAGTAAGAACAGTTGTATAGTAGAAGCCTTGGTTCCTATGGAACGAGTTAGTAAAATACTTGGTTAATAAAACAAAATAGTCTTAAAAGTAAACATTGTAAAAAGATACTGGATGACGAAAAACAAAAAAACAGTAAAAAACGCATATATGGAATAAGCTACAACTTGAGAACGCCCCACATATGTAAAGTGTAAGAAGCACAACAAAACTATTTATACATTGTAAAATGTGAATGAAACATAAAGAGAAATCTATGAAAACGGACGAAAAGCCGTAAAGGTTATCTTTCATTCGGATTCGAAGTATACTCTTTTAAGTAAACATGTTAGAAAAGGAAAACAAGTCTAGCTACTCCCCAGTTAAAAGAGACACACCTTTCAACCACGTCGAAAACTCTCTAAAATGAGGGGACGGCGTTTCCGAAAAAAATATAAAAGGAGCCAGAAAATTATGCGAGTTTACGGACCAATATCAGCGGACAATAACACGTTCCAAAACTTTCCATCTCATCAATTTCATACTCATAAAAACTACATAATAAATTTGACACTCTCAGCTAAACTATGGGATGAAAGCTAGTATTATATTGGGTAATGATACAATATATTCGATAATATGATTCTTATAATGTCAAATACTTGTAAAAAAATTGATATTTAACCTGTACCACTATTGGTCGGGTTTTAAACGTTTTTTCGTTGTCGACTGGATTGGTTGAAGTAATAGTTGTATTTTCATGGTCAAATGGTAGATATATAGTTCTAGATTTGGCTAACCGCTAGCTAGTTGGCACTGTAATTTGTGTGACCAATTATTTGGCACATGTATCAGTGTGAAGTATGCGTATACTATACTTGACATGTAACTAATATAATAGACCGAAAAAGAAAAAAACATTCAATTGCATTCAATATAGTTAACATTATTGCAAGTAAAGTTGACTCATAATACTTAAATCACTACTATTACAAAACTAAGGGCTTTATTTTGTATGCATACACCAATATAATCGATTAATTTTTCCCGGTTATCACGAAATTACTCTCATGTTTACTGATCAGATCCCTAATAATTCCACAACAAAATTAACCTCCGTTTCCTTCATTTACTTCGTAAGTCCGAATTCTGAACTTATCAATTTCTACATATAAACCTTGCATTGTAGACTTTCGTAAACCCTAACTTATCAGTGCTAATTAAGTAAGACTCTAACTTTAATATCTTGAATGTTTTCTAGTTTACCAAAATATTCCTATTCTTTAACAAGTAATTGAACCTGATGGGATATCATATTAATTTAGGTCTCAAAACGTATAATCAGCTCATTATTGTTTACAAATTTTTAAATGCGTTTTTCAAGCATGTTTTCGTCAAAGTATAATGGGGATTGTCTTTGTCGTTAATTTATCTAAAATCCTTCATTTCCTTCCTTTTGTTAGCTTCACCAAGTATTATTAAATTGATCATATAACGTTTATAAATGATGGTTCTGAAATTTTTAAGGCTATTAAACAATCTCCGTATATTGGTTCAAATTACTACTTCAATAAATGGAATCCCTAGTTAATTGGAAACAATGATAAGTATTTTCCATAATTATAAACTTATATTAAAGCCGGCTATTATATTGTAAATCTATAGGTAGGGTTTAAATATTCATATATGTGAAAAGGTAAGTAGAAGAGTAATCGTTAGATTTGTATGGTAGTAATAAAAAAAGATTATCTAGAAGAAGTATTCCGAAGAGGGCGCGTCACAGATGGGAGGTTATATACCTTCCATCCGGGAAGTAGGCTTTTGGCCGTTCGCTTTGAAATACTCATTCCGGACCGCTCCATGTATTGCAATGCGGTCTGGAATAGCTATTCCTGACCGCTTTATGCATAATATACATTTCGTCTTACAAGGGTGCAGCTTGCAACGTAACACGTTATCGTGTATATTGCAAGAGTATATGTTGTAATTTAATATACTGCCGCTAAGCTAATGTTTTCTATTTATAAGGGTATGAAGTAATATCTACACAGGTAATATTTATATATATATATATATATTTATAGCCTCGTAACGGCAGTGTAATAGTAGTACCAATTGCAAAATGTTCAAATTTGTAGTTTTTTTTGTAAGAGTGTGGTTGTAAGAGTTCAAATTTAAAATATTCGTAGTGATAGTGTAGTCGTGGAATTAATTGCAGGGTTTCGGACTAGTAGGTTTTAGCCTCGGTAGTAATTGTAGTTCGGTTAAAATCAGTAAAGTTGAGCCGCAGTAATAGTTGTAATTCGGGCCAGGTTGATATACTCAAATGGAGGCGATATGGTTGGTGACGACGCCTTTCGTGGTTTTTGATAGGAGTAATTACATAGGTGTTGTAAGGGGTAATTGCGTAGGGTTGATTGCGTAAGGGTAATTACTTAATCACGTACTGAGTTAGTATAAAAGTATGAATCGTTATCGGTTTAGGCAAAGTTTCTTTTTTTTTCCTTCCGAAGGCGCGTAGTCTAAGCTAATGTAAGTTCCTATTTCAATTTCACCTTTTCTTTCTTGAATTAAACCAAGCCGTTCAAATAGGTAGGTTACTAGGCTAATACTTATGTACTAATTTTTCTTTCGAATAAATGCCGCGTAAAAATAGGATAGCTAGACGTCGGCTAGCACAAAAGCGCCGCCGCGCCGCCACCGCCGTAGCCATTACCACCGCCGTTAGTAACCCACCCTTGTCGGATACAATTCATTAATAGCGGCTACTCCACCCGCCATCACTAGCCCGCCTAGCCTTGTAGTCGCCGTTTCGTCTCCTTCCGTCGCCGCCACTACCTCTTTAAGCCCTGCCGTCGCCGCCGCTTCGCCTTTTTCCGCCGCCACCGTTACCAATCCCCCCCCCCCCCTTTCCCTCCTCTCTCTACCCCTTCCCTAACTTTTAAGGGGAGGAGCGGGGGGATTTTAAGTTTATAAACCTTACCCTTTCCCTACAGGTAAAAACTCTATTTTCCGTAAAGGCTCATTTACGCCATAAGTACAACTTGGTGTATTATGTTAAAGTTCGTAAATCACAAATCCGCCTGTTCGCATACCTTCAGATTCTTTTGTTTTAAATAATGAACACAAGGCGAATTTGTCTCGCCACCTCGAGCTCTGTATCGTTAGGGTACGTCGTAAGGCTTTTTTAACGCATAAAGCGATAAAATGGCGTACCAAGATCCGTAGTTTCGAACCTTTAATAGATACGTTTTATGTATCGTATATTGCGTCCACGGCTATAGGCAAGTCCGTTGGCGAATATTACGATATCAGGGGTCGTTCGGCCCGTTACCACCGTTACTGGCGGATTGATAACTCGTACGGCCCCGTTCCAGTAGTCTTTGAGACTTAGGCCGAAGCCATGTTACGCACTCGCCGGCTTTATAATAAATTTTAACCGAATTTCAAAAATTTCCAGTAGTAAAAATATCACGTTCAGGCCGATCCGAAAAATAATCGCGGTCGCAAAAAAACAAAATCAACTGATATTAACGAGTAATATGCGTTAACCAGCGGAATAGGAAGTCGGCACCCGTCGTTACGGCTTTGAAATAGGGCTTACGAATATACTATACAGGCGGTTTTAACAAAGTTATCGTTTGTTTCCATAAAGAGGTTAATGCCCCTCGTACGCCTTTATCCAAGGGCATTCGTCGTAAGGTGTAAGGCTACATCCTTATTGGTGTTGATAACGTCGATGGAGGTAATGATGGTGATATTAACATAAATGGGGAGGTTGATGGGAAGGATGGTAAAAACGTAACGACGTCGCCTTCTCCTTCTTTTAATAGTAACTAACAACCCCTATGGCCGAACCGGAGAACCCGGTTAAAAAAATGTTATTTTTTTGGTTGAAATGATTATTCTCAAAATGTAACTCAAAATTTATGAAAGAAAAGAGGTAATATACTAAAAGCGATGTGATATTGTAAATCGAAATAAAGTAAGGCAAATAACAAGATACCAATATACCAGGAAAGGCGTGAAATAGTAAATCCAAACAAAAGGAGAATAAGATAAGGAAAACTGTAGGGTCTAAATATGTAAAATAAAGAGTGGCAGAACGTCGGGAGCGGCGCGAATTGGTAGGGTTAAATAAAGGTATAAATTGGTGATCAACGTGAATAGCGAAACTAGAACCGCTTTAAATCGGTAAGAGTTGTATAATAGTACATTAGGAAGTAAAACCTTTCCATTCATACCAATAAACAGCGAACTTTTTAATACAAGTATTTCTAATACTTCGTTTGAAGTAGCTTTGGTTATTACATCCGTTGGATTTAACTTGCCATTGATCCATTATATTTCTTCGATTTTACGAAGTTCGTACGACTCGTTTAAAGCCATAATATCGATTATTAACCGTTTTTTATTCGTAGTTCCTAGCTTAATCAAGTATTTATTAGGTGAAAAGGAGTAATTGTATATAATAAGAAGAATAAGGTGTAAACCCAGGATAATACTTAAATCGAAAGCTTTAACCATGTTATAGATTTCTAAAGCCATAACGCTTTTCGTAACCTTCGTATACTTAATATAACTCTAATGGATAATGTTTCCATAGAGCGTAAAGCCTTTTCGGGCCGGTGTTTTGTTGCTGAGGATGAAAATAAGGCTTATCTAAGAACTGTAGTCGCAGTTTTTAACGAAAAAGCTGTTAGTAAAAACAAATAGCTTTATAGTACGTATATCCAACGACATAAACTACAAACCTCGTTTTACATTATATATTTACCATAGGAAGCGTTTGTTAAACTCATTATATATTTCGTACGTCAGTGCGGTTTATCATTACGCGGTGATATAATGATACCACTAAATAACCGTGAGTATATAGAAGGTTTCAGAGGGTTTATGTTATCAAGAAGGTAACAGAGGTGCTGAGTGAACAATATCGCAACCGTGCAAGTAATGATCACAAGCAGTGAGGCTATTCAGAATATACTGAGACTGAAAACTTAGATTGACAACTGAAGAGCTATGAAGAAAATACTATCTATGTGGTGATTTCCGTGTCCTTTTATCCTATGGCCTTCATACCATCTTCAGTACTTAGGCTCACCGGTGCTCACTGAGGCTCACCGAGAGATGTTCCTCGCCTGATGTATTGGACTTTAAGCTCTCGGTAGCTCAGCTGCATGCGGGCCTGTTTCCTGACCCGCCAACGTGCTTGGGTCATAACAGGCGACCGAAAGGTTTAATGCCGCCTTTAATTATATTATAAAAGTAATCCAAACGCTACATACGCGTTATTATTTGTATTCGTCGGCCCGTTTTAGGAAATCAAAAACGATAAGGGCAACTTTGTATAATTACTTCTTTTACGTAAGGCCTAAAACGCCGTCCAGAAAAGTAATAGTTGCGCTATTGAAATCTATTATGTAGCTCTCCATCAAGTTCGTCCTAGGTTTCGTTTTGAAGCCGGCCTTCAAAAGTTTCCTCGCTTTAAATACAGATAACAATGTGTTATATAACGTTAAAATTTCTTCTGTTTCTATACCCATTAGTGTAAAGCACTCCGAGCAAGCTATTAATACCAATAGGTACGGGTCGAAGGTGATGTTGGTTATTCCAAGCCATTCCTTATAGTATTTTTAATAAATGTTATATCTATAAACATTGGCTTTAGCCAAACTATAAATTGGTTTTATGATACGTAAAATTGTTCTCGGCGGGTAATGTTACCTAAGATCTTTTAGTATGTTTGCATAAATTTATCGTTTAAGATGTTCTTTAAAAGAGGGAAATATTTATATTATATATCGAAGTTGGATGTATAAGTTATGCAATACTCTAAGAGATGCCGCGAATGTAAGAATCAGGCGGTTGCCCACTCTTTGTAATCTGTGCGATTAGGTTATATTGTTTTTTTTTTACCTTCGTCATTAAATCTTTTAATAATTAGGCGTGACGCTTCGTAAATTTTACCTGTTCAATCCTTTACCTTATAAATGAGATGGATAGGAAAAATCTTGTCAGTGTCGTGAATAGTCGGTTCGAACTGTTTAAAACAAAAAACTTTTTAGCCGATTAAAGCTAAGATCTTTATTTAGATATATTAGTCGAACGGGGTACCCGAAGTAGTTACAATTCCTTTTCAATGGAGTTTCCTTTTTTACTCGTGGTTTCCCATTTTCTTTTATATAATAAAAGAGTTTATAGTATATTTTGTAAAGAGTTTTTTGGTTTTTAAACTGAGGGCGCGGCCTCAGTGGTGAGGTATGGGTAGGGTAAGTGTTAACAGGCCGCTGATATTTTAAGGGAGCGGGCCGGATACGTGATTTGAGGGTTGGGTTATATTTCCAAGCGGTTTGGATTTATTGTTATAGTGGGTATTTTGTTAGCGGTCTCATCCGTTTCCCAATTCTGGGCCTCCTTTTTTCGTCTATTTCTTATATTCTTGTATTATAATATAAAGAAACGAATTTGAATTATTCGGCAAATTCACGAATATATCATAGCCTTTTAATTCATTCATTCTTTAAGGGCTAGTCCATTTATTGTGCGTTTTTCAAACTTAAACTTAAGATTGCAATAGTGCCTTCAAAACGCCCGTTTTACGTAAGCTATTCCTTATAAACGATTCTTTTAATACTTCGTTTCTATCCTATAATAAATGCAATGTTTCTATGGCCTTTACTACAGAATTTGCCCTTTACACTGTGGATAAAGATGGTATAGAGTTGATGTGGATTTCTGGGTAGGTATTAAAAATCAGGAGCGTAAGAATAAGTACATTTGGGCTAAAGTTGTAGTTAAAGGCGTTAACCAATATTTAAAGGATAGAATTCTTAAAGCTGGTACCCTTTAATTCATTCGATACCTCCGTATACGTTTTTTCAAACGGTCCGTAGTATCGCTTACATTTTTAATACCTTATAGGGCTTCAACTAGGATTTGTTTACACTCGTTACCGTTTATCCTTACCTTAGTACGTCATTTGATACAGTTGAAGGCCTTATTAGCATCGTATACAATTTAGTTTGGGAGCCCTAAGTAAATGTTAAACCAACAGTTGATTAAAGCGTGTTAAGGATTAGTGGAGGTAGCGTTCTGTATAAATTAAGCGGATTGGAATATTATCTCCGTGTCGGCGGTGTAGAAGACCGTTTGGATGTTTAAATATATGATATCAATAATTACTTCGTACTTAAAGATCATATCGTCTAAAATGTGGAATTTAAACTATCGTAGAGCCAGTAAATGTATTTCGAACTTATGGCCAAACTTATCCATATCTTTAAATACGGTTTTTCCTACATCTGTATAGCTTATGGCGTGAAGTAGGCGTAAAAAGAATTTTACAGCCGGGTATCCGAATCGTCGATGTAAAGTCCGAAATTCAGGTTACGTTAAATAAATAATCTTGATTATACGTGTGTTGTAGGAAAACTACAAGTAGCCTAATTTAAACTGGAACGTTACGAATACTTCATTCTAAACGCTAATAAGTTGTTTAATCGTATTTCGGACCTTAATTTCGAACTTATTTGTATTAGTCAATAAAAGCAGGAATAGTGTTTTATAGTTTATCACGTAAATTTTGACCCATCCGAAATGCTTATTTACAACGACCGTTCCGAATAATGATGTTTTGCTTTCATGAAATAAGTTCTTTCGGTGTTTTGCTATTCGGTTTAGCTAAAACTTTGGAAACCTCGTCGCGAACGTTTTGAATTGTCGTTTTCCGGCTGTTAAGGTTTCGGCAACACCGGTATCTGGTATAATACCTGAAAACCGGTTACCTTATCTGTTAAAAATCATGAATTATGACGCTATATAGGCGTCAAACACTTTCTTTACGTAGTCAAGGCCTATAATATATATGAAGAAGGCGTTTTATAAACCGATAAAAATATTTTAAGCGGTGTCCTCGTTTGAGGTGAACAGGTAAACATTATTACCCTTAAGGTCCTTTTCTTAGAATGTATATTCGGATAAATAGGCGTTAAATCTATTATTTATACCTGCGCATTCGGTTATAGATGCTGTAAATTAGTTTCTATCTGGTCCTCGAACATATGATCGTCCTAAATTTATCGTTTAAACCAAATTTATTCGTAAGCGGGCTGGTTAATAAACCAGTATCCGAACTTATCGTTTACGATGCATTGCTTTTATAAATTCGCGGGGCTTCGTATAATTTTTCGTAAGTATCATTGTAGTTACGGTGTATTTCGTTCATTTTGAATGAACGTCTTTGTACCTTACTACTAGGGTTTCTTTTTAAATATTTGTATTTTGTGTGTTTGTTTTACTTTGGGTAAACTTTGAATCTCCGATCCAAAACGTGGTAAATAGTTTCGGCGAGGTTTACTTTGGTAATTTAGACTTCGTTTTTAGTCTTATCAATTTAAATGTTGATAAAAAGCTCCATTATTGTCGTATAAAGGTTTTAAATGACGTTCTAATATTTATATAGAAGGCCTTCATGTTCTTTTCCAATTTAAAAAGTATAAGGTCAAAATCTAGGTTTTCGCGGTAAGCTTTCTTTAATATTTAGTAAACAGTTTAGCACCTTAATATTCCGGTCCAAGGGTTTCCTGGAATTTACGAAACTTAACTAATAAGATTGTAAGGCTTTCTTTTTGGTTTTTCACGGATTCTCAAGTCGTACCAATCCAGTTCCTATCATAAAGTTTGTGGTTAATCCCCGTATTGAAGTGGGATTTGAAGTTGTTGTAACACTTTATAAATATTACCATTACATAAAGTGGTATATATACCATTTTTAGCTTATCCGGACAGTATATAGGGAAAGATAATATTAAATTCTAATAGTTTAATATCAAATGTCTTACATATACTAAGTATAAATTATATCTTGTTATTCAAAATATCGTACGATTTACCTCTGTACTTTCTTTTCTTATCCCAAGACCTAGCAAAATATTTAAATTTTATAATATCGTTTTTCTTAGTGGGAAAGCAGTGAGATATGAGGTTAAGGAAGGGGTCGTGGCTATCTGGCATTATTCCGTAAGGTATGTATTGGCGTATTACGCCGTTCGTCGTTTCTTAGAGCAGTTTTTTCTTTTGTATTTAGGCCGCTCCTACTCTTGTCAAACGGGCTGTTTTTTTTTGTTTCAGCCGCTCACGTATTAGCCGAGCGGGCTGTTTTCGGAGCTCAGAAAGTGGTTTGGTATTTGGTTTTATTTTATAATGTGTACTAGTATAAAAGTGTATTAGACTTATATGGTAAATAAGTATCATAGGCGTTCTTTTTCCTAGGGGCCTTCATTTTTAACTTAGGTTGTAATCATAAGATTAGGTCTTCTTACTCCTCGTTCCAGCTGTCTCAATAATAGTAAATTTTTTATTCCATAAGTTAATACCTTTGTACAAATTCCGGTAGGCACATATCTTTATCCTCCCAATCTGATACTTCGATAAGTTGTGTTGTTTCGAATGATGCTTTGGCAATAAGGCCATTTCTACCCCTTGATATATTAATACCCTTGATTTGTAGTTGGATCCATAAGGCTTTGGAAATGGTATGATTTGCTGTTTATTATATGTTTAGCGTCTGACTCGTAAAGATTTAATGGAAATCATCTAACAAATCAGGTTCTTAAGCTTGTTCCTCCCAATAGCGGAACATAATGGCTAAAATTTATTAATTTGTTAAATAGGATTTTAATTCTTGAACTGGTGTATCGATAATATTGTCTAAAAGGCCGAAATATATTTCGTACATTATAACCTTCCTAATTCCTATATTTTCGACCGAAAAGTCAAAGTAAACGTTAGCTTCCTTTAGTGTTATTGGTTTTAGAGTTACGGGTGTAAATATTATGAGATGGTTAAGGATAGTGACTTCTGTACGTACTTAGTATGTCGAAGCTACATAAGTTGATGATATATAGTCGTAATTAGATTTTTGTACGCCTAGATTTCAACGTTTCAGGTAGTTCGTTTTACAAACGGAAAATACAAAATGAATAAAGTAGTTAAAGTAGTTGTAATATGGTTCATCAGCGTTTGCTAATACTAATAAACTTTAAATTATACGTAAATAAGATGTAAATAGAAACTAATTAGGCGTTCTGAATTAGTTCTATTAACGATTGGTAGCATTGCGTCAATCATATTATTAGGAAAACTTTCCAGTTATAAGTACTAAGCTTAAGATTCATAAGGCGAAAGTAGGTAAACTTTGAAAATATAGGACGGATATGAGAAAGTAGGTAGGGTAAAGGAAATGTAGGTTGTAGGGAAGTGTATTATTTGATTCGATGTTTGGTAATCGGTCCGGATTGGCGTATCGTAGCCTCTTTTGATAGTACGAGCGGTTTGGTTGCCTTGTGCATAACCGCTGTTGATAAAGCGATCGGGTTGGTTACTTAATATGTAATCTCTTTTGCTGGAACTAGCGGTGTAGATTGTCGAAAATCGGACAGATCCCAACGAAAGGTTCTGAAACTTGGTGTTTCCGGCTTACGTGGCCTTTTTCGTAATAGAACGTTGTTTAAAAATGGACCGTGCACGTCAAAACACCAAATAAGGGTTAGTAATGGCGTAACGAGGCTTTTAGTAGATAAAACGCCAAATAAGAGTTAATGGTATCATATTAAAGTTATACTTTTTAAATTTATGAGGTCTTTACAATCTTTATACATGTCGGCGTATAATTCTGGTAAAAACGAAATATTAAAGTACAAATAATGAAAACCTTTATAATATTGCGTTCTAGGTATTTAAGTTGTATTAATTTCTTTTTTTCGAGATTATCTGTAGTCGACTGGGTCGGCTACGAATTCATATTAGCTAGGTCTCAATACTGATTTATGTGAAAAGGTAAAGAAAAAAGTAATCTTTCAATTGAAATTGAAGTAATAAAAAAAAGATAACATAGAAAAAGTATTCTAGAGAGGGCACGCTACGGATTGAAGTAATATACCTTTCATTCGGGCAGTGACCCTTTTTCCGTTCGCTCTGGAATACCTATTCCAGACCGCTCTATACATTGCCGTACGGTCTGGAATGGTCATTCCAGACCGCTCTATACATAATGCACTTTACGTCTTGCAAGAGTACAGCCTGCAGCGTGACATGTTATCGTATACTCTGCAGGAGTTCACCCTGCTATACAGTGCACTGTCACTAGGCCTATGTATACTATCTATGAGGGTATATAGTAATATCCACAAAATCTTTAACTTAATACTTTTTGTATAATTCTTTACTATTCGACAAAGCGTTAATAAATCATGTTTTTAACTATACTAAATTAATATTTTTATTTGTCTTTATTAACCAGGGTTAATAAAGAAACGATTTGTAACTATAGGACTATATTATTTGTAAAATACAAGCCGTGAGAATTATCAACTTGGCCCTTGAAAATTCGATCAAAATTATATTTATTATCAGGTTTAAGTTCCGTATTTACCACCCTAACCTTTGATTTAATCGGTTCAAGACTTCTTCAGATGGTCCTATACTTATACCGTAATTGATAGATCGTTAAAGGCCTTCGGTTCGCTTGAGGTAGCAATGTAGCCATCACGGGTGCATTATGATAAATACAGTTAAGCCTTAGCTACCTTAATTCTTTCAATTGTATTTAAGTTAGCGCCGTTAATTTTTTGATGAAAACTAAGACTAGTAGTATCACTAGGTATAGGGATTAACGATCCGTTAAAATTAAGCTAATTACCTTTCACTAAATTTGCGACCAGTTAATAATTCTAAAGCTTTAAACCCTTAATCTATTACTATTTAAATGCAACAAATCCTGAAGTTCTAACAAAAAAAGTACCGTATATTTTAATACTTATTAAGCTCAAGTTTGATTTACGTTATCAATAGAGACTGATCGTATATTACAAACTTTATATGTAACCTGAACTTAAATTATAATTAATTAGTCGGGAATTAATGGACAATTGTTTCAGCTCGTTCATATAATAGCTTAGTATATTTCATTACGATTACTAAAAGGTGATTATCACTTGATTTTTCTAACGTTACAGCAACTGTATTCGTTGTAAGTCGGTTATTCATTCCGTATATATTTGCGTTATATTACGTTTATTAAAGATAAACCTTTTCCGGATATTGGTTAGCAAACTTTTAGCTAAAGCAACTACTAAACATTATCTCATTTTTCAAATCTTTAACGATTGTATAAGGATTGAATCTTTGCTCTTCTCACTATATCTTTTACTGATTAGGCATAAATTTTTGTACGGCTAGCATATGGTCCTGGTTTTCACCATATATATAATAATTGATTTTGAAATCGTTACATTTGGGGTTTCAAGGTTAAAGTCGTCTTTGGATACAAATTATACGACTTTTCGAGTCATAAATCCAATAATCTCGACTCTACCGCTTTTCCTAAAATTTCTGCCGCAGGTTTGATTAACGCTTTATACATGGAGCGTCACAACCAAAATTTGATCGTTTTTCTCTATCCTATGAACCGAAGCAATGTTATTAATCTAACCCGATTTGGATTTTTTGTTCTTAAAATTTCGCTTCGTCAATAGATATCCGCACTAGCAGAATTTCATGAATTTGATGGTAACGGGAGGAAGAGAATTTTGTTACTTTATTCTTTCAATTTCTAGGTGTTTATTTCTATTGTTACTAGTTTTAATATTAAGCTTAACCTAAGTTATACAAAACTTCACGGAGCCGTTAACTGTTTTAATAACAATTTTAGGTTAGCGATACTCAAGATCTTAAATAGGCTATTCTATTTACCTAATTTCCGCCATACGAGGATTTCACTTTACCATGGCAAAAAAAGCACATAGATAGTCGTAAGGCCGTTTCTGGTATTAAGGGTATTATTATTTCAACGTCAAGCTTATCTCTTTTATAATGCCTTTAATATTTTACCGGAGGCCGTAACTCTTATCTGAGTACTTATAAATATTGTGGATTTTCACATTCTATGTAAATACGTTTCAAAAACTAGTAGCGTCGGTACTGAGAAGTTGAGGCCTACGATATTCTTTTAACCCTTCACCGCTCTTGAAAAACATGTCTCATTCACCGAAAAAAATTCAATCTTTAATGTAAATATATTCTACGTTTTAGAGAGTAACGCGTATTTCTTTTCGACTATTTCAATTCTCGTGTAAGCCTGAACAAGAACATATCTACATTAGATTCCAATGATTGCAACGTTTACTTAAGACTATGCCGTGACAAAATTTGTATTAGTATCGGGCAAGATGTTGTGAGGTGAGTATTCGTAGATATTAATTTACAATATTCTTAGCGTTTTCGACGTATTTTTTCAGACAAGAACTTGAGAAATTTTTCTTCGTGAAAAGATGTTTCGGAGTTAACATCGCGAAAAACAAATATATTGTTTAAATTGAATACATTAGGGAAAATCTATTATTTGAAGACCTTTTTGTTTTTGAATGTAAATTCAAGTTTCCGGAAGGCTTTGATATATATTTAGATATTGTTGCAGAGACATTCAATCGCTATCAAAGTAACGTATTCCACAGATTCGTGTCCTGTAGATATGAGTACATTTGAAAACTTGTTAATGGTTAAAAAATTAGAATACTGGTATAATTAACGTATTTCTTACTCCATAAAGTTTAATACCGTTTGTAATGATCACACTAAGTACCCGTGTGTATATGGAAGGTGTCAGAGTGTTTATGTTATCAAGAAGGTAGTAGAGATGCTGAGTGAACAATATCGCAACCGGGCAAGTAATGATCAAAAGCCATGAGACTATTCAGAATATACTGGTACTGAGTACTAAGATTGACAACAGCAGAACTAAGAAGGAAATACTATCTATGTGGTGATGGCCGTGTCCTTATATCCTATGGCCTTCATACCATTTTCAGTACTGGACTGCTGAAGTCGCTAGTCGCTTCCTGCGGTCCTATATAGTATCGACTAGACCGCTCTTCCGGTCCTTGTGGTCCCAACCCTAACCCTGGGTCCATAAATAAGAGATATCCCCGTTTGATGTGTTGGACATCAAGCTTCTGGTCGCTGTTCAAGGTCTGCAGTTGGTCCTTGTGTTATAATATCGTTGCCTTTAAGCTATGAAAATAAAACTACAAATAAATCAATCTTAAGGTAACGAGAAACTATTGGTTGTTTTTAACTAGCTTATTAACGTTGATGTCAATGTAATACCGATAGGGTTGTAATTTTAAGTAAAAGTAACTAAGGGAAAAACTTAGATATATAGAACGTAATTAACCAAACAACAGTTTAAAAAACCGTTAAACTTAGTAACAAAAATTATTCACCTAAATCAAAACCAACTCCAACTTTGTCAGCATCTTAACGATTAATCTCTGTAATAATAATTTTTTCCCTTAAGAATATTAGGTATGACAAATACCTTCTTGTTAAGAATCTTGCTGCTTTTAAATTCAATTTAATACTAGAAAACGTGCTGTTCACATCATTTCACGAATATTAAATATATATCAAAGTTCAGGGGCTCAGGTAAGGCAAAGATAGGGGTTTTCGTTATTTTAATGGTACAGGAAGGAGTGGTTAGCTCGTTATTCAATCGCGTTAGGAGAAACGTCTTTTTTCAACATAAACTACTTAGAAATATTGTCGTGGTCAATATAATATTCGCCTTTGTAATGTACGATATAATCCAAAAAGAAGTACCCAAAAACAATAAAGTACAAAATATAATATATTACTTTTTGAATATTACGATGAACCAGAGGGTAACGAGCGAACTAATAACTGGATTTGCCATAAATATAATACTTTTGGTCATGATTAAGACGTTAAACCTTTGCGGTCAACAGATCCATTTATAGTTTATACTTTTTGTTAACATCAGTACGATTATACTTGTTAATTGAAATGTTTTGAACCATATTTTAAGCGTCAGGGTCCTTTGTATTCTTGATAGACGTAATAAATCATTACGCGGTTTTATTTACTCATATCGCCCTAATTATCAATTTGAGAGTATATACTAGAAAATTCCGCAGCACTAAGTGTCACGGTTGTTAAGAAATACCGTAATTTGAAGAAAAAAAAAACCATTACAGATGGAATCTGAACGTTTTAAAGCGTATTTTAACTAGTTTACACCTGTAATTAATTTCCTTACCTGCTCAAGATGCTTAGCTCAGTTGGCATATACCTTCCTCATTTTTTGTTGAAATAATATTAATTTGTTGAGAATTTGTTGAAAGATTTATTACTGTTTTCTCTTTTTCTTTTCGTATGTATCATCGTTTTTCACCTCGTCTTGGCTCAATCTGTTTAATATTTTTCAAATTGGACGTGGTGCTTGAAATGGGTTTTTATACCAATATAATTATCGCGGAAGGTTTTGGTTTTCGTTAGGATGGTTAGGTAATATTTTTGGCGTTATGTTTCACGATTCCCGGGAATAATAAGTAAAAACCAGAAAGAAGGACCTCTATTAACTTGTATATGTTCAAAAAGAGTATCATCATTGTATTACAGGGGTTTTAAGGCTTCCGGTTACATTTTTCCACGATATTCCAGATTTTCAAAAAGTATGAAAAAAGATTTTAATTGATATTTATTACTGTAATAGGTTGAGACGAAAGGTTAAGATCAATATTTTAATCTTCAATAACATATTGTACGGTTTATTTATACTTTGGGGCATTCGAGTCGCAATGATACGGTAATTGTTAATGGCCTAGCGTGAGGGGCAAAATTCCATAATAAAATTTGTAGTGCGCTCACGTATATAAGCGTACTTACACTATAAAAATTTCGATTAAGGGAACTTATCAATTTTTAGTGAATGATTAAAGTGTAAGAGGAACTTGGACATAAGGAAGGTATTATAGGGCTTAATGGTTTTGTTCAATTGAAAGGTGGATAACGTTGATATTAATACCTTTTGCTGGGTTAGCGGCCGCTAATTTACGCGTGTTACCACCGTTAAAGGGTTACTTCATATTGTTACGTAAAATTGTTGAATTTCCTAATAAATTAACAGGTTTTCTAACGTTGGTATGTAAAAAATTAGTGATAACACAGAGTTTAAAGGATCCACCTAACTATGGATTGAAGAGAAGTCCCTTAAAACGCGTAAAAATCTTGAAATATTCTTAAATCTCTTTCCCTCAGCGCCTAGGTTTAAAGAGTCTTTATTTAATTGACATCCTTTGTGAAGTGTTTTTACTAACTTAGTCAAGTTTTTTTTTTCTTGTATATATACTGCTCGTCGTTAAAATTTATTATTCATTTAGCTTTCATTCTCTTTTGAATTCTCATTCACATATCGATAGCCTAATTGTCAAAAAAATTATAATATTGCAAAATTCGCGAACGTTATAATTGACATGTTTACCACAGACTTAACTTATGATATTATTGCAGACAAAATTAACTAATTATTTCGCTACTAAGTTTTAATCGTCATCTAACCTTTTAAGATCTTCGTTGTAGTATTTGAAAAAGAAAGATCAAATGGCTTTAATCATCACCTTTATGGCAAGATCAGATATTCTTTTAAAGTAAATGTTTACGATAGTCATTTTGATCTTTTGGCTGGTATAAAACGTATAATTGAGTGCTTAAGCGTATAGAAACATGGGGATTTGTTCATTAAACAAAAATTAATTCGACGTGGTTTTCTTAAAGAGACTTGGCTATTCATGGTATTTTCGATCAAGGCAGCAATATTTGAATGTATGAAAAGGGGAGGAACAGATATAAAAAAACCTTTGTGATTTAAACAAATTGTTGATATAAAAGGCAAGATCAGAGGTCGTTTATTATTTTATAGGGCGAAGTTTGAAAGTTTTAAGCCTTCCCTTTTTTGCAATGGTAGAACCCGTAGTATTACTGATTCAACCGTTTTCTAAATGATTCACTTAAGAGTTCTAAAGGTTAATTTTAAAGATGTTTCATAAGTAAGATCCATGAAGAATTTTCAGTATTTACTATAGCGATACCATGCTACCTATAATCTGCCATGAAAACTAATACAGCCTCAAGGTCTTATTTATTTACTTGAGTAGAGACGAACACAATAGTAAAGACCTTTCGCAGAAGTCTTCCCTCTACTACAGTCTTACCTAAAGCGTAAAAATAGGAAAGTATCATCTTCTTTTACTTATACAATCATTGCTTAACCTAATATGCACTGATTAGTGGTAGTAGGGTTTTAGACGTTGCAACGTTGTCGATTCAATTCGTCGAAGTAACAGTAGTATTTCAATGGTAAAGTGATGGATATATTGTTCTAGGTTTGTCATCTCGTTAGGCAGTCTGCCTAGTGATTTGTATGGATAATTTCTTGTCCCGTTCCCTAGTATGAAGTGGGCGCACACTATACATGACGTGCAGCCAATACAGTAGATCAACAAATCAATCCACTCCTCGTAGTCATTACAGTAAACTTTACTATGAGTAAAGTTCACTTATTGCACTGAAATTAGGACTATTCTCAAAACAAGTCTAAATTATCTGTACCAGTATTTTGACTAGTTAGGGTAAAGACAATCATGAACGTACTAAATTAAGAAGGTAAACATCTTGGTAAAGTGAAATAACATTTTAAAAACTTATTTCGATACGAAAATTAACCACGAAATTCATAATATGGATTGAACGGAAATCCCATGATAAATTATTAGAAAAAATTTGAACAACGCGGATAAATTATTACACCTAGTCTTGACTATTCTATTCAACAAGATTAAGAGGTAATAGGCAAAGCTTCAACAGAATTTGTAACACGTTAACCTATTTATATTAATAATTTTAAAATCTTAACTTAATTATATCAACTTTCAAATCTTTTTCTTCAAATTGAAAACGTATTTGAACGTATTTTGGATATGGCTTAGTATATCGCAAAAGACCTTTATATACCGATGAATGAGTCATAGATCGAAATTAATAACCGTAAAAACTAAGGATAAACGTCCTAGATAATGAAGGTAAACTCTACTAAGATCATTAACAATATTTTGAATCGACATTTCAAAGTATACGTTAAAAATATTGATTTAAATTCGAATCTTCAATTAAGATATAGAGTCGATGGAGGTTTCAAATTGAGTTTTAGAAACTGTAAACCAAATTAAAACAAACAGATGCACCATTATAATAAGAAAAGGGGCTCATGAAGTATATTAAGTTTACCGTAACTTTTAAAAAAATGAACGAAGGCTTATAGGTCCCCAGAAATGATGCCTCTTTTCCAATAAACTTAGCTACTAATCGACGAATCATCCGATTTAGGAATTATTTCGTATGAAGAGACAATTTTGGACTCATAACCTATCTTTTACCAGACGAAAGAAAAAAATTCAAGTTATATGGCCGATTAAAAAGGTATAAAGAGGAAATATGACGCGTTACTTTACAAATTTATCTCAAAGAAAAACTATTCGAGTGAAAACTAAGTTTATAAAATGGTTACGAACTAGGTAATATAAAAAAGTATTGTTGTAACCATATAAAATGCTTTATTCTTATATAACGCTGGATTGAATAGTAACAAAGGCATATTAAACTTTTATAAGTAACGAAAATGGATATTATTTAATAGGTATAAATTCCTACTGTAAAGTATTATGAAAAATGGGAGAGAAACAGAAATTTTGTTCGCTAAAAAAACAGTAATTTGATGTTTTAGAAATAGAGTTCCACTAGTTTCACTTTCATCGGGTAAGGTAGTATCGCCAAATTTCATTCGATTAACGCAAAAATTCTTTATTCAAGGAAATATTGTTGAACATACGAATCGATACAATTAAATTATATTTAATAGATTTGTAAGCTCTATTTCTACTTTTACTAACTAATATAAAAAGATTCGGTGTCGAAATGACAAATGAAGCAAATTAATTTGTTTGCACTTTTAAAAGCGTATTTTCCTTACTATAATCTAGGTTGATATACCTTTCATATGTATCTAGAATACACTTCATTCAAATTATCTACTTAACACATTCAAAATTACGTATACTTTGCCAACGACTTGGGATCCAGCGATGAAACGGCTTCGGCGGTTCCTTCACTCGATGTGATATATTGATATGAGAAAGAAACCTTTGCGGGTAATATAGAATTTATGTCTCAAGTGTAAGATGTACCTATAAGCTTTGTTATCATTTAAATTCCTCTTTTGCGACGATATTGCCTCAAATGATAAGGTTTATATGGATATTATATACTTGAATTGAAAACATGTCCTTTATGTAATTGACTTTTCAACGTTCTTACAAATCTTTCAATTGATAGGAAACATTTAAATAACGGATCCTTAGATACCTGAGTCTACTATTGTATCAATATCAACCTTGAGATTTTAAATTATATTGATTACAATACCGGAACGGCGTGGAATTTTTACTAATAGCGTATTCAACCCAGAATAACCAGCAACAGATATAAATAGATGCTGATCAAGATGATGTGATATATTCCGAAATGTAAACAGTACTATAACCTATTTCATGAAAGCTAATACAGTATTTTTAAAGCAAGATAAGAAATCTTCTTCAAATTAATACATTTTCAAAGAAAGTAATAAATTCGGGAAAAACAATATTTGGCTTTAGTAGAGGTATTGTCTCATTGTTTTGTATTTGATGTGTACCGTAAGATTTATACAATTGAAATACCGTTATAAATCATGATATATTAAGCGAAAGAAAGAGAAAATACTACAGCGTCCTAATGTTTTTCTTTAAAAAAAATCAACTTGTTATTTTACGGTGTTATCAATAATAAATTGTCTTCAGAAAATAGGTATTCTGATGATGTTATAATCCAGTGTATTTATTAAAAGGATAAAGTGATGACAGATTTTGTTTTTAGATGATGATTATTTTCAAATAATGCGATATTTTTATAAACTTGCTTACTGGTACAGGATTCTTTCGGTAAACGATGGTACGCGAATACAAAAAATGCAGATCAAGAAACTGTTAAAAGATAATCTATGGAGTAACAATAACCACTCGACGCCTACGACAACTTGAACGCACTTTCTTTAAACCCTATACATTTGTTAAATACCTTTATACACATTTCTATGTCTTCAAGAAATAATTCACACCCTCAATGAAACTATAACTGTATCTACGTAGTTGTTTACTTGGTTCTAGAAATAAAAAAACAACTTGAAACTTCTATTTCATACTCTTGTATAATTAAGTAAAATTAGATTAAATTCAATCCAAACAAAACGTTTGATTATACAGGAACTACTACAGCCTAAGGAAAATCATTGAATGAGTCGATCATAAAGAAAGTTATTGTTGTAATTTATTAACGCATTTCTCGATTCATGATATTCACCTAACGATCTACAACGGCTGTAAAATGTTTCCCATGAAACTTGTTTATAAGGTGAAACATGATGTTAAGAAACCATATAGAAATAGTTGCATTGTGATAAAAGATCACGATATTACTGGGGGGGGGGGGTGGAATATTATGAACCAGTTTTATATCTAATAACAAGTACGCTTTCGTTCAATTTTAAAGTGTACTACATTTATGCTCACCCTTTAAAACCAACGTCTTAAACTTCGAAGTGATCTATAGATTGATACGTAATGATAAAAACGCTTTTAATAATGTATATACACCTACTTATTAATAGAACTCAGTAAATACGACCTATCTGGAATATTATTACATATCCGTAAGCTATGTTACGATTTTACGAATACCGATATATATGAATTCAACTTTTAAAAAAGGCACCATGAGAAATGTTTTTGAAAAATCCAACCTGACTTTAATCCATACCAATTGGTTTCTATGCTATAATAAACAGGCTTTATGATTACAGGAATATAAACTAACAATATACATATCCTGTGGAATAGGTTATTTTCCGCTTCCAAAAAAACATTCAAATTTTACAAAACCAATCTAAAACCGACGTTAAAAAAATATGTCTGACGGATAATCGCCTGATTGACCGTAACAATAGAAAAATTTGGTTTTACAACAGAATTCTGAAGCTTACACAAAAAGTGTAGTTGGATCAATATACTTTTATTAATGTAACTAATTCATACCACTCTAACAAGTACGAATATTAACGTATAAGTAAAACCTAGGTTATATTGTTCGTATAATCTGAAAAAAACGTTTTAGCTGTTGATAATCACGAAATGTTCAATCAAACCATCGAATAATGAATAAAAAGCGGTAAATAAACGCCTGAAATAATAAGTTTGAAACCCTAAACTTAATTTACGTTTTGGACCCTTGCTATATAGATCATAATACTTCTTGTTATCACTGAAAGCTACTTTACCAATATTGTCGGTTACAACTCGCTAATAGAATCAATGTTAATTTTCGATCAAAATATTAAATTCAACCGTGTTACTTGACTTGATAAAATTATTAATTACGGTATGACTAAATACAAACAATTATATCGGTAAGGTCTCTTTATACGTTAACGTATGAAGTAGAAGACAGAACAGTATCGATGATAGATTGTTTAGAGGCAGAATATGCATCCAGAGAGTGGACGTCTCAAGTAAGAGCTTATAAGCTCTCACTCGAAGCGTAGCACGCTATTTTACACTCGGCCAACGTCCCTTCTGGTGCGTGATACGTTATCATACACTTTGCAAGAATTCATCTTGCAATGTGACACATTTACCTATACTAAACGCAAGTGTATCTTGCAATCTAACACGTTATATTACACTATATAACAATGTACCCTATAGTGTAACCGTTTACCAACAACATGGATCTATAATCATATCTACACAGGCATTTGTTTTTTCTTTTTTAATTAGCTTTGTATTCATCATCTAAAACTAATAACATAATTTATTAGAGCCTCCCACTAATTGTTCAATAATGAAAATACCATTCATCTGAGCTCCAAACTAGTCGCTGAATAGTAATAGTGATAGTCAGGCAATTCATTCATGTTTCTAATTAGTGGTTCTAAAAAGAGTAGTATAATGAGCTTTAAAGGGTATGTTGAAAATGTTAGTAATCCTAATAGGGTTATAAATATTAAGACGTAAATATTGATATTACGTATTTCTGAAATTACTATGGAAAATATATCGCTATCTATTCAAGTATAACGCTTTTCTTTTCCGTTCAAAAACGTATCTTCATCCTTAGGTTAAAACCCTAATTCAATAATAAATATTCGTACAGCTAAACCACAAGTTCATAATAAGCTTTTCAGACAATCTTATAAATTCATTACTTAATTAATGCTTTGTACTAACTATTTCTGTCAATAAAGATCTTCTAAAAATAGGATGTAAAGGTAGAGTTTTGGGTGTCAATGCTGTCGAAATGGGTACGCTTCCGCCATAGCCCGCCGACACCGCAATTTAAACTCTTTCAATATTAATAATATATCCTTAATCCCGGACTTTATGTTCCCTATATTTCGGGCCGTCTATTTGACCGCCACACCCCTTTTTACTTATCCATATTCCCCTTCTTCTTTTTTCTGTACCATTCAAGTTAAGTAAAAGAGGTTTTTTTAAAGGTAATAACCTTACTCTTTCACCGCACGTAAAGTTCCTATTCCCCTTCGCAACTCCCTTTCACCGAAAACGTAATATACTTGAGTTAGAGCTCGATACGCAATAATTATTTCTTTAAATCGTATGATTTTGATATTGATTTAAATGAAACGAAAACGGGGAAATAAGTCCAACACTTCAAGATGCGGCTCGCAAATGTACGTAGTGAAGCCTTTTTATTAAGTAAAGCGTTAGAATAATGCACCCGGATTCACGTTCCTAAGTCGCTAATAAATACGCCTTGCGTACCGTGTGTTACGTTAGACGCTAGAGTCAAGTCTATTGACAACTACCGTTAAAACGAAGGTCGCTCATCCCGTTATTATCTTTTAGAACGAATTGGAAATAGATGTGACTCCTTTGCAATAATTTTCAAACTGTAAGCCGAAGCCCTATTATGCACCCGCCGTATTTACGATAAGTTACCTACTCTTTTAATATGTAATTATAAGCTCCACTATTTATTAATTAGTTTTCAAATACCTCATTTGAGATTCCTCTTAAAACATCCTCGTAAATACCTAAAATCAAACAAAACTCATTAACACCAACCGTTAACTAGCGATTCAAAAATTGAACCACCATTATTACCGCCTAGCGGGCGGGATTTCGTATATATCATATAGGCTAGTTTGACGATGTTATCGCGCGTCGTCGTAAGGAGGGAGAACACGTCTCACGCACCTTGCTTAAAGGTATATGTCCTATGGCGCAAGGTTCGTCTTTTGGTGGCGATTCCAATAACGGCGTTGGACCTAGCGGTGGCACTAGTGGTGTCAAAGACGGTGACAACGATAGTGAAGTAAACGAGGACGAGGAAAAAGATAATGTAACCCCCACCTCCTCTTTTCCAATCGATAGTAATTAACAGTTATCTCTTTTTGGCTGATTTGAGAAGCCCAAGTACCGATAGTGTTGGAATATTAGTATTTTCAATGCAATAGGTTAATATTACTTACAGTAAAGTTGACCATACTGACTGCAAGTATAGTATGTTGTTTTGTGCGGGCTTAGTGTATTGGCTGCAAGTCAAGTTCAGTATGCACCCACTTCACACTACGGTACGTGCCAAGCAGTTGGCCATATAAATTACTTTGCAGAGCGGCTAGTGGTCTGCCAAACCTAGAACAATACATTTACCACTTGATTACTACAATACTACTATTACTTCGACCAATCGAATTGATAAAGTTGCAACATCTAAATCTCTACCAACAAAAAGCGATATCATACTAAAATGGTACTTATAAATAGTAATAATATGTTAGTAAACTTATAAATGGTAAATTTAAAATCAAATAACTTATTCAAAGACCGGAAAATGATGAATAAAAAGAGTAATAATATATCAAAAACTCGGTAAAAGGTCTATTCAAAGGGAAACTAATAATTTAAAGTCGTAAAAAACAAAAAAATGGGTAGAAAGTAGTACTTCTATTTAGGGTTAGGTCGTAAAACCTTTCAAACAACGTTAAAAAATAGAGAGTGTGTGGATATAAGCGCTTTTAATATTCTATTTATGGCGCATTTAATCATCATATTCGCTAGGTTCAACTTTCCGTCGATCTATCTCTTTTTTTTCTTTTTCAATTTCGCGAAGTCTATATGACTCGCATATGGTTTTGATATCGACTCTAAGGCTTTTTTCGTTTGTAATTCCGAATTTACAAAAGTATTTGTAAAGGGGGAAAGAATTAATATAAATTACAACGTGGCGGGGTTTGAAACATGAATTCGAAATATTTATTCAGACAGTTATGGTTATTATAATACCGAAGTTGAATTCTCCAATTACATCATTTATTACAGAGACTAAAACACTTGTATTAACCCGTTTATATTTCTTCAAGCTTCAATAAAGAACGTTAGTATAAAGGGTTACTAGATTTAAAATTTGTATCTCTTCCTTTAAAATAAATATAAGTTTCATTTATGAGTTCAAATAGGTATTGTTTCCCAAATACTCATCTGTAAAAATGAAAGACATTACTATAATTTCATCTAGTACTATTAGGTGTAGGCCGCGTTTCAAGTTACTAATTTGCTATTTGAGGCGCTTATAAAACGATTAATATATATTATCTAAAATCTTAATCTAACATTGCGTTTAGATTGAAAGGTCAAACTCTGGTTTTTGCTATACGATTGATATAACTTATATCATACCTGTACGTTTTTATTTATACATGTTATTTCGTTTTTCTATCCTATGTTGATGAGGTGGACTTAATCCAATTACCATTTTTATGCAAGTTTTCAAATATATTTTTAGACTTTTATTGTGAATTGTTGAAGATGAATCGGCGGTATTTCGTTAGGTATACTTTTAGCGTCGCCTTGACATTAGTCAATTGAAGTATCTTTTCCTTTACTGCATCATACAATATATTATTTAATGTTCGTTCGTCGTTGATTTATATTCTAATAAGCGTGAACTCTACCAAATATATTGTTAAACTCAGTAGATTGGGGGCAGGGTTAAGTTAACCACTTTGAGTATTTCTTTATCATACCTTTGATAAATATCAAATCCAGTGTATACTAGCTTCAGTAAAGACGTAAAATAACATAATACGAAGGTTCCTTCCGGGTGAATGGTATTTCCGGAACTTTACAAGTATTTGAGTGAAAATATATTGTCTCGTATACGTTTCTAATTGTGAATACGCTGACTTAATATCCCACCGTTCAATATAAAGGTTGTTGGGAGTATTCAGGAATAACGTAAGCGCTAAAATCAAAAGGTAGCTTATTTTTTGTGAAGTAGGCGATTAATTTATAATATCATTCTTTCTATCATTATTGTACCCCTTAACTTTAAGGAGGCCCTTTTCATCGTGTTTTTTTGTTATACTTTTTACCTCACGAACTAATCGGGTAAAAACAAATGGAATTGCCGTAAATTTTTCAATTAACGCCTTTGAAGCGAAAGAAATCTTATTCATTTGATACAGAGATTTCTTTTTTTATCAAATCTTTAAAATCATTAACTAGGGTTTTAATAACGTTTTCGCAGTTTAGTTATATACTTAAATTACGGTCATCTTTTTTTAGTAATAAAAGTGTTTTTAATAATGGATTTGGAGGGTTTTCTATTTTGTGAACCAAGTTGATGCCCTTAGTAGAGAAGTTACAGATCCGTTGGCGTAGGGTATTCCATTTGATCTAGTGGAGGAGTTTGTAAAGGGGTATCCAAAAGGTGCGAAAATTTTGGGAAGGGGGTATATAGGTTAATATAAGTTATTATAGGAGTGATGTAGTAGATATTACGCGTTATATTACACTTCTATGGCTTTATCTTCAAGGTTTTTCTTTTTATTCTTTCGTATTATCGACTCGTGAAATATACTTTTATTATTTACTCAGTCTACAAATATGTCGTGTCTTTTAATGCCGATGATTTTCTATTGGCCAGTCTATCTTTTTTTCGTTTCTTAAACCAGGATCATTCATTGTAATGATATGTTTAAAACGCCCGTTTTTCGCGGGCCATTTCTTATTACCAATACTTCTAGAACGTTATTCCCAGCCCTTAAGAATCATAAATCTTCTTTAGAATTCGCTATAATAATTTTTGTATCCTCTTTTATCAGTAATGGTGCGGAATCCGCATGGACTTTATGGTAATCGCCAAAAACAACGAGTATAGAAATTAGTATATTTTTGTTAAAATTGTTTTTCACGGTGTTTACAGAAATTCTTCGGATGAATTCTTTTGTATTGACACCCTTTAACTGCTTATATAATATCGTATAGGTTTTTTCAAGCGGTTCATAATATTGTTCTCTTTTCTCGATACCTTAAGACTCCTTTGACAGTATTTATCTATATTTTCTATCGGTCATTTTAGCTTTAATTTGTTGTTTAGTCGAGTCAAAAGTTATGTTTATATTATGGGTCATCTAGCTTGGAGGTTCAACATAAATGTTTGTCTCACAGTCGAATAGTACATCTCATCAATTTGTTATGGAAGCTTTTTACGTAAACTTCGCGGCATAAAATAATGGTACAGCGACGACAGCGTGAAGAAAAAGCTGTTATTCAAGTAATATTTTGTTTATAATACCCTCGTCGTAAAGGTTTACATCCTTTGAAAGGTGGAACTCATACTATCCAGGAGTTTGTAAGTATAGTTGGTTCTGGTAGTGAAAACAATTTATAGTCTTTAGGGTTTTTTGTTCCTATATTTGTGTAGTTTGTTAAATGGAATGATCCTCAAAAGCATTTCGTGACCGGGTATCCGAAACGTTGTTGTAACATACGTAGTTTTGGTTATGTTAGGCGGGCAGTCTTCATTATAAGTGGTTCCGGGAAAAAATATAGTTGTCTAAACTTTAAACATAGCGGTATATATACGTTATTCCAGCGGTAAAGAAAGTTTTGAGTCGTATTTCGAAAATTAACTCTAAATTTGTTCTTATTAGTCAACAAGAATATAAATGGTGTGTTTAAATATATATATTAAGCCTAACCTGCAAATATATTACGTTTCTGGTTATTATAACAAATGACAATGTTATGCTTTTATTGGATAAATCTTTACGGTGCTCCTTTTTATCAAGTCTAATTAAAATTTAGGAACCTTCACTGCAAAAACGTTGAAATACCGTTTTTCAACGGTCTATATTTTTATTACAGAAATATTTCGTATAATATCCTTAAACAGGCTACACTACCTATTGAATAACGTGATTCATAATCTTAAATGGGCGTTTAATACGCCTTATTCGCTAATTAAGCTTGCGTTGTGTAAAAATAAGGTATTTTATAAGCCTTGATATACCATTAAGTTCATATCTTTATTTTGAATAATTGCGTACGATGTTTCTTTCTCCGAGTCGTTTTCGCTAAAGGTATATTTTTACTGGAAAGCGTTAATATCCTATTTGGCGCCTTCAAAGTCCATAATATACCATATAAAATTAACCTTCGTATAGCATTTAGATTTGTAATTGCTTTCAAATTATCTGTTAACCCAAATTTTACCGTATAACGAATAGTAAATTGACAATTAGATAACGTTATTAAATATAATATAAAGCTTTTAAGGACCCATAAAGCTTTGTATAATTTTTCGTAGGTATGGTAGTATATGAAGTCTGTTTCATACGTAGGTATAATGGTGTTTTCTTTGGTATCTATTTTATCCTCTATTTCTGGGGTTCTTTTTTTCCTGTCAATCTTCTTTAGAATTTTATTCGGAGGTTTTACGGTTTTTCTACCTCGGATACATTTTAAATCGTCTATTTAAAATAAAGTAAATAGTTTCGGCAAATTGTGCTTTCATAATTTGAAGGCCTTTATCCTTGGCCTTCCTAGCTATAAACGTTGATCCAAGGTTCGCATATCATATAATCGAGGTTTCAAGTAACCTTTCGAAACTTGTATAACAGGCTTTGGGTGTTTCCTCTTGATTAACTAACTGAAGATTAAAGTTAGGATTTCTGCGATATAATTTTTTAAATTTTTCACATAAATGATTCATCGCCTTTGTATTTGGGTTTGAACTCGTTTTAATATTTTTTAAACTCTATCAACAGGGTGATAAGTACCTTTTGTCATGTTTTTTCCGTATATTTTCGTGAATTTTGTTGGATTTCTCTGTAATGCCCATTTAGTCTTCATTGTAGAGTTTGTGGATGATTTTCGTATAATAATAAATTTTCAGCAATGAATGAACTTTTAGAAAGTTGTTCATCGCCGTTAAGTAGTATATACATAACTCTTTAGTTTACCTAATAAGTATATTTGGTAAATTCATATAAAATTATGAAGAATTGATATTATTTTTTCACAATTGCTTAATATTATACTGTTTTCATCGAGGATATTATAAGTTTTATTATTGTTATTTCGGCTTTCAAGGTTATTTTTATAAGTGAAAAACTGATATAGTGGCGTATTGCAGTATAAGGCATAGTTCTTAGGTATTGGAGCGTCAATTTTATATAATAGTTTATATCCCTTTATATTTTTTCCGGAAGCCTCGGTTTTTTTTTTTCCGGTCCTTTTTGTAACGGCTATTCGGTGCGTTTAATGTATTTGGGAGGTGTTTTGGTTTGTGTCGCTTTTTAATAGTTATTTTTGGGAAGAGTCCGTACTTAATCCGAGTGTTAGATAACCTTCATGATTCTTTTTTCTTCTTTATCGATTTCCAAAACTCCGTCTGCCTTTCGCGACGCGAGGTTGATATCTCGGAGCCTCTCATGCTCTGCGTACGTGAAGTGTTTCGGGGCTTCTCCCGCATTTTCTAATAATTTATTTTTCAAGTTTCGCCAACTAGTATCATTTTGAAAAGTCCACTTATAACACCTCCTTGTCTTTCCAGTCTGGCATTTTCGAGAGTTAAGACGCAGAAAATAGGGAGTTTACAATACAGCCGTTTTTGCTACCTAGGTTATCAATTACTCTACTCCGTAATTATGCTCGAAGTACTTTGGAATTCGAGTTGTATATCGTACATCACATTTCATTCGTTCATTTAGTGAATTCATTTTGGAATATATTGAATATACCCCGACCTTTGCTCTTTTTTTCCCTAAAAGCTGAGAATCACGTTTATAACGTACGTATTAGTCGCTTTAGGGTTCAAATTCTTTTCCAGTACTTCAATATCATTTTCTTGAATGTTCAGGATAATAATCTGTAAAACGTTTTTTTTCGAAAAGTCCTATGTTGAAACAAGAGATTCATTTATTTCTTAGCCTTGAACTATGCTTGTTGTGAACTATTCTTTGGGAGCAACTTTATTGTATACAAAGTGTTATTATAAGAATGCGTACTAATGAGGTGTTTATACGTTGAGGAAGGGGTATTTACAAGGTTTATGAAATGAAACTATAAATAAAAGGGTATAATCCGTAAATAAAAGACAAATAAAATGTATGGATATGTTTTAAAAAAAGTTTCTTAATGCTTACCTATTGAAATTAAATTATATTAAGGAGTGACTACGAATGAGTTAAACTTCTCAAACAAGTTATTTAAAGATTTCACTAGAAACTTAAAAGTCTCATATAAATATTGAAACAAGAGGTATATGGCAATCCAAACGAGATACAATAAAATAGGAAATATCGGATGTTTGAATTGATAACGTCATATGTATGGATTGAAATGATATATTAAGCGTTTCCAATGCTGTATTTAGTGTTCTCACAATATTCCGGAGCGCTTCGAAAGATGTTTTGGACGCTTTTTTTTTTCTTTTTGTAGGTATTTCGGAAGTTGCTCTTGGGCTTCATGCAATCTTAAAAGCGTTTTTCTTTAAAAAAAAAAGGCTGTTTCTCAAATGTGCAGAATCCGTTTAAATTCAACGCTACGCGTTTTCTTAGATTACCAGAGCTTTTTAAAATTTGTTTTCAACGTTTTCCAGGTTTGTTTAAACGTTTCAAAAAAAAAACTCAAGATAGGTTTTAGCGATGAGTTTCGGAATTTGATGGCTTATTTGGCTAATAGGTAATAAGACGCTTTCCAAAAAGTTTTCTGATACTTTGAAAGCGCTAACCGAGTTGAAAGATAACGTACGGTGGCTTTGAGTACTCAAAAGGCACGAATCGAGTTGATGATTTCGTATTAAAGTTATTATTTCTAAAGTTACTCCGCATTGTCCAGTATTTTCACACGCCCGTATATTTTTTGTAAAGCCTAGTATTAAATTAAGTATCGGTTAGTACTGTTACAACATCCCGTCATATGTATTTGGCTATGTTTCGTCTTTTTTAAGCCGTTTGTAATCAATTCAATCGGCTACTGATCAATTTCTGCAAGGCCTTTTTATACATTCACGTGCAAAGTGAAAGATATCATAGTATTAATAAATAGTCTATAGGTATAAGAGGCATTCTGAAAGTATATACCTTAAATGAGCGCTTATAAACTTTTTTCTGAAGCGTAGTACTTTACCATGTACTTTGCCAATATCTCTCCTGGGAAGTAGCACGCTATTGTATACTCTGTAAGAATACGTTTTGCATTGTAACACGTTATCAGGTACTCTGCAAGAGTACATCTTGTAACGTAACACGTTATTGTGCACTCTGTAATGGTGCACCCTACAGAATAACCGCTTACTAACTATAAGGATATAGAACGATATCTACAGATTCATGGGGAATGTTTCCGACTGGAATATTTATCAAATGATTAAAAGCTTCAACTTCTGCAATACTATAGAAATAACATTCCGTATTACTATTTCGAACTTTGGCATAAAACCTATCCTTTGAATAATTCACATTGACTCTTTTTCGTTCTACAAATACTGCATCATACTCGTTAATATGAATAATAAACGCTCAATAATGAATATAATAAAATGGTGCGAATTGTATAAACGTCATAAAATTAAACGAAAACCGTAATCAACCAACAAAAGTTAAACCATACGATCATAATAGCTGAAAACGCTCCGAAAACCCTATTAAAATGATTATATTCGGAAACACCCTTTTTATTATGATTCATTAAATGGTCATATTATTCCCCCATTATTAAATAATGTTTTCGATGTTTTTTTTACGGATTTTACCTCGAACTTTATACCAGAGACTTATAATTGACTATTCACGTTATACATTATGCTTTTTCTATAAGTTATTATTATGTGGTTCACAAGTTTGCATTTTGAAAATCAACTATTTATGATTTACCACACGATCTTTTTAAATATAATTTTATTATACAGAGTTTTTATTCCTAAAGCCTGTAAGTTAACGTATGAAGAAGACGGTACTGTATTCAAGTATTAAGGTAAGATAAGTTATGGCTAGAGGGAAAATAGGAATCGATAGAATGCACTCCTTAGGTGAGAGTTTATAAGCTCCCACTTAGAGCGTAGCACCCTACCTTGCACTCTGTCAACGTATTTCCTGAGGCGTGATACGCTTTCATGCACTCAGTAAATGTGCTTCCTATAGCATAACACGCTATTGTACACCCCGCAAACGTAGTCCCCTACGCAAGCTAACAATAGTAATATCAATTGGTATCCGTATATCAACAAATAAACCGGTTTATGCGGGCAAAAAATAGAATAAGGGAAGTTACTCGTTATTGAAAAAATAGAGAGAAAGAAGGGGTGACATCTTTATCATCGTCTTCATCGTCTTTATTATCGATATCATCATTGTCGACGCTATCGTCATGGAGGTTGCCGCCGATGACGAAGACTTAAGGTAAACTAGTCACCTTTTACACTTTAAATAATATACCCTTGAGCGAAGAGAGATAACTCTAGTCTCTTGTTTTATGATTTCAGACAAAGATTTTATCGAGATTAACTGCGAAATACAAATATAAGCCTATATGCCACGCGATGATAACTATAGCAGTCTCTACGAACTACTTGTTAATTTCTAAAGAAAAATGAATTGAAGCCCCTGATTACATGTTGAAAAAGTGGAATGATTAACCTAAAATGAGACAAGCGCGTAAGAAAACTTTTCCAAGCGTTTCTAATATGACTGGTAAGTGTGCATACCCATGATTTCGCCGTTCGCAACGGTAACAACGCATGAATATATCATTATTCTTACGATAATCGCCAAAAAAATTACCGGAGGCGGCGAAAGCGACGAAAAACACGTAAAACGTGGCTATAGGAAGGCTAATAGTGCGTACTGTAATACGAAGCTTCAACGCCTTCCGCATCGAAACGGTATCGCACCACATCTTTATAAGACGCACCTCAAGGCGATGAGTTCGCTTCTATATCTTGGCCTCGTTCAAAGGATAATTATTATATATCAAGATTAGGAAAACAAATGTTATATACCCTATTAAAACTCTTTAATACTATACTTTCGGCGTTTAACGGATGATACAGGTAAAAGCAATATTTTTTTATGGAGTAAAAAGGTAAGGTTTTCAATTTTTGTCCATTGTTATTATCTCTATTGCTATTCTTATTCTCAATATTTATACTAATATCACTATCTTGATTTAAGAAGGGGGTAATTAGAAAATCATAAAAGTGGTATAAAAGCGGTTCAAACAGAAAGTTAAAGAAATGGTTATTACTAAAGGTTCGTATGGTGTCGAAAGTATTTACAACACATAAACGCTACCGCAACAAATGTCGCCGCTCATTACGTAAATTTCTGAATAACATACCGGGTTAAATCATTAGAGCTCGTTCACTAAGCTTAAAATCGTAGTATAGTTAATTAGAAGTTTACCCTAAAGTGTTAATTTAGGGTTAAGGAGAGAGAAACGAAATTTCACCTCAACCGACGACTATATATTGTTTTTTACTCACTCTATAACAAAAACAATTGACAATAACACCTGTAAAAAGTTAACGAACCATTCAAATCAAACTACAACTAATATCACTATTACCTGCAAATAAAAGTGAAAAATATAAATAAACTATTAGTATCATTACTAGATTATGAATACAGTGTTCTTCATGTCAAGATGAATATTACTAATATAGGTATATTATATTTAACAAGCGTAAATTCAAACGTTAACGAAGTTAATCAAAGTAGTTCACGACTTAAATGAGAGTATATAAGCTCCTATCTAAGGCGTGTAATCTCTAGATGCTTCTTTAGGCGGTTGAATCTTTCTATTACTAACCTTAAGTAATATACTGTCTTCTTTATACGTTGACATAAATATGTAACCTCCAGAACCTCTATAACGCTTTTTTTTTTCAGTTCCTATAGAGATATTAATTAAATGATGACCTTCAAACTATCTGTTGCCGTTAAAAATAGGCACTCGTATATCTTTGAGGAGTTTACGCCTTTATTCGATAAAAAATTGTGATATAAGCTGTTTCGTTATCGTTTCAAAGTTTATTTTTTCCCAACGATAATTTGGGAAAGCCTTCGGAAATTCTGTTACCCACATTATACATTATATCATAGAAAAACATCTTGCTATTACGAATGGTACTCATCAATATGTTAGATTAAGATTTTATTCACACGAATAGCATTTTAATGAGTACCTCCATACTTTTAGTAAAAAAAAAAACCGGAAGCGGCCCACGTTTTTACAGTGATTACGGAAAACTTAATGTTATTACAACATCCGAATGATATCTCATCCTTTGAATTTAATAGATATTTGCAAATATTTGACGATTTAAGTGGTTTACTAAATTTTACGTTAAAGCGAATTTTTACAAGCTCCGTTTAAACGAAGGGAACGAAATAAAGAATACGTTGTACGTATGTCGCGGACTATTTGAAAAGCTAATTTCCTTCTTCGAGGTTTCCAATATATTAATTGATGCTATGCAATATATTGAAAATTCGTTATTTTGATTTTTGGACATTTTCATTTTGCTTATGTTAACGATGTTTTGGTATACTCGGACAATATATTTCTTCATCATTACATTAAGATGAAATATGTTTTTAACGCTTTATATTCCGTTATATTAAACGCCAAGAAAGTTAAGTACGAGTTGATTGTTTAAAAAAATGAAGTGTTTGGAGTTTTAATCGCGGCGGGATTCGGGGTACGTATAAATCTAGATCAATTACAATTTAACTGGAAGTAAAAGGCTCTTACGATTTTGTAATAGGTACGAGGACTTTTCAACTATGTTTACTTTTATCGGTAATTTATGCGGGATTAGTTTTCAACTGTCGACTTTTAAATTCAGCTAATTAAAAAGTGGGTCATTTTCAGTTAGAGATCTAAAAAGGAAGTTACTATTCAACAGCTTGAATTCCTCGTTTTTTTCCAAACCTATCGTCGCCTAATAGAACTATAAACGAGAACCCTTTTCAAAAGCCACCTATTTTTGTTAACCAGTAATGTATTATGTACTTTAAAGCAATAATCATAATACTTGTCGCCTATTGATGTATTATTCAAATCCTTTATTTTATTCCGAAGTTTATTACAAAATATATGACCAAATATTAGCAAAGATTAAAAGTGATTTAGAAGTATGGAATGAAGATCTTTGGAGCACAACCCGCCTATTTACTTTCTATATGGATAACATGAACCTAAAGTAATTGATAACCAATCAACTATTTTTTTAACTATAAATCTGCAAGTTTAAAAGATCCCAATAATTTTGCTTGAAATAAATTGACGATAAAGAGGCGGATTATATTCGAATTATCGTATTATTACAAATGAATAAAGATATTACCGAAAGCCGTTTTGATCCACGAATTTCATATTGAAAACTACGGTTTTTTCGCCCTGAATCAGTCGCTGTTAAACCGCCCCCAAACGCGCGTGGTTTACGATTTCTCTTTACTAACGGATATATTTCGAAAAGTTGGAAACCTATTGCAACGACCAAGATTTAAAATAAATTGGACATCGTTATTACCCGTGATATATTTTCCCCCTTCATGTTTGAATTATACTTTTATGCGATAATAGGTTTCCTATTAATATTAGTGGTAACAAAAATGAAGTATTTGAGATTTCCATTTGGAAATTTTCGGTAAACAATAATAATATTTTATATTCTAGTAACCGTATTTGACTTCACGTTTACGAGCCGTTTAATATTGCGTGCATCCATGTTAAATACGATTTTTTTTTTTACTGATTAACTGAGCTATGAACTTATTATATCTATTATATTATAAACAAACTTTTATATTGGTTTATACCGTATGATTTGATTTTTTCCTCATAATTATGCTGTTTATATGCCTGTAATTCATTGGCTATATTACCGAAAAAAAAAATTTATATACATATCAACTTTCATGATGCTTTCAAGCGAATTTTCAGTCGATTTTATAATGGATTTTATTGGTAAACGTGTACATAACCTACGTGGTTTTATATTCATTACGAATCGTTAAAATAATGCTGTTACTTTAAAAGTAATGAATATTTTGAACATTAAAACTTACAATGAATGGTTTCTAAGCTATTATTAGATATTAGAATGGTTTTTCTAGGTTATCTTTCACAATTAAGGTTTAAATCGAACGAAGGGTTTTCAAAAACGTTTTTACGCCTTAGCAGAGGTGAAGCAATATTGAAATATTGTATCCACCTGAATACTAGTAACGATACCTATTACACTAGTTAGAAGTTTTGATGCTTTTATGTGTTATTACTATTCATATTTAACTCTAGAAAAGGTTTGTATTATTTTGGTATTGATTCACGTAAAGAATAAAAATATATCTATTGTTAATATTAACCCATTTTCATAATTTATAAATTTTACGTCGATTTTATACCACCCGTAGAAAATCTACTTATTCCGGATGTAAAACCTTACGTATAGATTAAAAAATTCATTCATTGTATTTGAGACGTTACGAAATTGGTATAAACCGTAATATCAATTAAGTCACACCGTTAAAACCACGTCTTTCATACATAATATGTTTTTATAAAATGATTGAAGGTGTTAAACAACGTTTAATTTCTTTTTATAAACGAAAAAAAGACAAATTGTTAAAAAAATTACGATGACTATTTAATAAATATTGTATTATACATATTATTAACTTTTACATTATTCAAATCAATGTTCTAGATAATGAACACCTTCAATTTTCCATTAATTAGTTTTTTCAAACGGTTCCTTACTCGTTCCTAAGTTCAGCAATTCATCATCATTAGCTATACACCGTAAATGTTATTAGTAATGATAATGAGATTGAATTCAAGTACTATGTAAAAATCATTTTGTAAACGCACAATACACATTAATTTAGTCATTTTTCAATGGGAAATTGTTTGAAACGATAAATATCAGTTGAATGGGTAAATTTTGTTTACCCAATTTCAAATTCGCTTTTCAATATCTTGGATATTGCAACCCTGAATACTTTTGACTCTCGCTATAGCTTGAATAATGATAACGACAAATCTTTCCGCAAAACCCGTAGATGGTTACAATACCATTTTTTTTAACCAATGATCGAAGAATTTTAAAATAGCTATTTTACGGATATAGAATGTAAACTACAAATTGAAAATACTTTTACGACTATAGCTATTAAATTACATCTATAAACCCAAATACATTATCATAAGAATCTGCGTTTAGGTTTTATTTCAGTTCATAAATTATCGTTCATACTTATTATTTTACCGAAACTACCATTGATACTTTGAACAAATGTTACTAAATTTTGAATAGTATTCAATTGGTCTTCTAACTCATTCGTTGAGCGTAACTTCTACATTCACTACAAACATATCTTTTTAACATAGTTTCTATATTTTTCGTTCAAAAGCTTCGCGTCCTGAACATTGTCTGAACTAATAATCGTAAATAGTAACAAGTTATTTAAACCGTATATATTTACCTTATTCTTAATAGCATGCTTAACTTTCATGTCCTTTTTGATGACAACCATCTAGATTTAAATGTTTTATAGCTGCTAATACATAATTTCTGTAAGGTTTAAAAGTGAAACTATTGCTATGTTTCTGGGTATCAAACGTAATACACGTCTCAAATGACTTCTTTCCGACTGCATAATATTGGAGTTAAAGTCAAAAAATGTATACGTATGGCCGGAACTCTGGCTTATAACACAAACAGCATTAAACCGACGTTTAATGTTTATTTTTGTTATTCACGAGTTACTATCATCTTTGTTTCCCTAACAAAATATATGCGGATCGTACGCTATTTGATAAACGTATTCGAAGTATATTTATTTACTAGTACTGTTAGATTATTTATCCATAAATCGTATGTTCGTGAATACTATTTTGGCTAATAAGGGATCAATTTCTTTTGAATGGCGAAGCTTATATTACGAAAAGCTTTGTCAAACTTAATAGCTAGGCTAATGTTTATCCTGTAAGCTAACGAAAAGGGATGATTGGATGAAATAAAAGGGCTTAAAGCAATACATCAGGTATTGTAAAGGAGTAAAAAAGGTATAATACTATATTGTACTAAAGGAAAAGAAAGTTTTTGATAAAGGAAAATGTTTTAATATTTTAGGGATTACATAGACTATTAATTGTAAAAGGGAAGAGGATTAACACTGGTATCTTTTAGGACGTGACAAAACGATCCATGGCAGTAACTTTATTCACGCTACTATCACATTTTATATCGCTTATAAGCGGGTGTCTCGTACCTTCTAGAGTGATTCAGTGTAGGAGAATTTCTTTTACATATCACTACAACGTTCTACGCTGCTTAAAAACAAGTAACTCTTTTTTACCCCTACTCCAACGCGGTTTAACACATTTTACTTAGTATTATAACGTTGAAGGAACCTTTAGGCACCTTCAGAATAATAAAAACCGGTAGTTTGAAGGTAATATTACAAGTAGATGCATGGACTGGTAGTCAATAAAAATCTAGACTTAGTGATTACCATGCTTCTACAACGCTGCTAAGCCGCTTCCAAATGTGCCTTACCTTCAGTCACGTAACCTATCTACTCCTTTTCACTAGCTTTATAGCAGATCCTGAGTAGGGGTCTCTTCCTCTCTTCGTAATCGAGGATTATTGACAGTAAACTACTGCCTTAAGCGACAACGCAACCTTAATCCCTTCCCAGAAACTATCAGAAAGTACCTTGATCTTTTATCCAAATTATTGATACATAACCTAATAAATACTTATAAGTGTTGGGAGGCCTTTATCGTTGTATTATAATCGACTCGATTCACTAGTTGAGACAACTGGTATATTATATTAAAAGCGTTAATGTAGTTAATTCTTACTTTGATTGACTTCTAGATATTTAATACACCAATTTGTAATGCCAATTATTTAGCTCATGCCCCAAATTGAACAGGGTACCCACTATACTTAACTTGTAGTTAATACATTCAATTTTGTAAACTACTGTCAGTTTGCAGCTAATACACTATACTCACTCTAAGTATATTTGAATTGGCTATACTGAAATTTACAGTTGTTCTAACAGCTTCACGGATTATGGGGCTCGTTCTTAAATAGCGACGAAAATCTTGAATGATATTGTAAGTTTTGACGGTTTGAAATTAACGATATTATCTTTTGAAGTATATACCTATTTAAGATAAAAATACTCATTATTATGGAGTACTGTAAAATGGTTATAATATACTGTTAGATGTTGAAGGAATTGCTTAAATAATTGTCAACGTTAAGTTAATAATGCATCAAATATTATAAACGCCTTTACTAAAATTGATGTAATAATTTTACCGTTAAAAAACGAAGTATTTATATGGTAAGAGGAAGGTAAATGAGATGAACTTTTAATAATTTGAAGTATGGTCAACTTTAAATGAATTATTGAAATTTTTAACGGTCTTACGACGTTTCGTATAACTTGAGTGAACCTATATATTCAAGCGATTAATGGTAACAATAACGATCATGATCAAGAGCGACAACTCAAGCGAATGAATGAATATAATGATTTTCTTTACGTAATCAAAAAACGAATAGAACTATAACAGCGCAGCCAATTACTAAAAGGGAGAAATATTGAGGATAAGGACAACATACTGGGATGGATTGATGATAATACTTAGGTGAAAAAGAAATAAAAGGATAATTAAGACATTGTTATGATGTTTCGCATATAAACTACTAAAACATTGTGTAAACCCTTCAAAGAAAGAGATAGTATTGAGATTGTCGGTAAGCTCTCAAGCTTATAAAGTTCACGTGAACTAAGGTCTTTGAAGAGTAATCAGAATGATTGGTATTGTAGTATAGTAGAAGATGATATGCAAAGAAGCATCTAAAGGTATACGCCACACCTGAGTGTTTATAAGCCCTTACCCGGAACGTACTTTTTTAAACCGCTCCTTGTATTGCCGTTCGGTTTGGTATAGCTATTCCAGACCGATTCATAAATTTCCATTCGGTTTGGAATAGTTATTCCAGACCGATTTATATATGAAGCACCTTGCGTTTTATAAGAGTGCAGCCTAAAGTGTCACACGTTATCGTACACTTTGCAGGAGTACACCCTACAATACAATGCACTACTACTTTTCCTCTGTATAATATTTATAAGGGTATGTAATAATATCCACATAGGTAATCTTTTTTTTTATTCTTTCCTTAAATACTTCGTATCTATAGACCAGTGGTAACAAAATTAGTAGTTTTATAGTAATAGTGTTATTTCTATATTAATTATGAAAGGTTCAAATTAACAAGTTTCCGTAGTAATAGTATTGTCATCGTATTAATTACAAAAGGTCTAAATTAGTAAGTTCGGCTGGGATTAACGAAGTTTAGCCGAGGTAGTATTTTAAGTTCGGTTGGGATTAACAAAGTTTAGGCGAAATAATGTTTATAGTTCGGGCTAAATTAGTATAGTTAAACAAGGAAGATATAATTGGTAATAACATCTTTCGAGGTCTTGAACAAAAGTAATTGGGTAGGGGTAATGAAGGAGGGTAATTAAATAATGACGTTTTAGGTTATTATAAAAAGATCTATAGTTATCGACCCAAGTGAAAACTCTTTTATTTTGATTTTAAAAGAGCGTAATCCTAACAGATACAAGGCCCCATTTTAATTTAACCTTTATCCGTATTAACTAAACTAAGTCGCGTCAATTTTAACCTCTATTTCCTTTAACTTAAACAAACCGATCCAATAGGTAGGCTACTTAACCAACACCTATTACTAACATTTCCTCTGCTCAAATAACCCGTAAAAACCGAACCGCACGGCGCCGTTTGGCATGCGATCGGCGGTGCTCCGCCGTCGCCGCCGCCGCTATTACCGTTGCTACCTCTACCACTACCACCAATAATAGTTGCCCACCTTCTTCGGGCGTTATCTCCTTTATCGTCGCCACGCTACCTGCCCTTACAACCACGTTCGCCGCAACACCGCCTAGTCCCGCCGCCGCTACATCGCCCAGCCCTGCCACCACCTTCACCTTGCTCCTTCCCACAGTTACCTCCCCGACTTCCTTCTTCCCCTCCTTTCCCTCCCCCTTTCCCAGCTTGAGTGAGGAATGTGGGAGTCCTAAGGTTATAAACCTTACCCTTTCCATACGAGTTAAAACCCCATTACCCGTAAGGCCCCCTTTACACTGTAAACGCAACCAAATACAATTACATTAAGGTTTGTATTCCCTAAATCAACTCGATTATATTTTTCACCTTATTTTTTAACTAGTTGGATAAGGAATATGAAGTGTATTTGTTCCTTCACTTTAAGCTTCGTATTAGTAAGATACGCCACGAGGCTTTTCTAACGCGTAAACCGTTAAAACGACATACTTGGGTCCGTAGACTCGGGTCGCTAATACATACGCCTTACGTATCATATGTCGCGTTTGCAACCGTAGGAAAATCCGGTAGCAATTGCTACGAAAACAAAGGATGTTCGATTCACTAGCACCGTTATAAACGACCCGACAACTTATATACCCCTATTTCGACAGTTCTAACGCTGTAAACTAAGTATGTATTATGCACCCGCCGGCTTTTTAATGAATTTTAACCAAACCCTAAAAGTTTCCTTTCATAAAAATATACTTTTTAGGGCGACTCGAAAATATTCGCGGCAGAAAATAACCAAAACAACCCGATATTAACTTATTAATAGGTATTAACCGGCGGACTTAGGAAATAGTAACTTCCGTTGCCGTTTAAAAACGGGTCCTACGTATATATTTTAAAGGTAAGTTTAACGAAGTTATCGTACGCTTTCGTAAAGAGGGTACTCCCTTTTCTACGCCTTTGCCTAAAGCCATAACCAACAAGGCGTAAGGTTATATCTTTATTAAAATTAATAACGTCGATAACGGTAATCTCGGTGACGCTAATATAAATAGGGAGGGTAATAGGGATGATTGTATGGACGCGACGGCGTCGCCCTTTCCCATTAATAGGAAATATATATCACATCGGCCGAGCTGGCGTACTCAGTCAAAGTATAGTACTTTACGTAGAAATATTATGGTTTTCCGTAAAATAAACGTTTAGATATAATGATCGTACTAGAAAATATAAAAAGGGGTTAATATATTAAAATCGGTATAACATCGAAAAAGTAAGTAGGGTAAAAAGGTAATTCAGTTTCGATACGAATAGTAAAATAAAAGAAGAAAAAACGAATAGTAAATTCCGTTGGTTAAGGCGTATAAAACAAATAGCGTTAAATTTATGGGAGCAGTGTGAAACTAAAAGGTTAAATGAATATAAAATCGGTGATCGGAGAAAATAGTTAGGTTAAATAAAAAGAAAAACTGTAAATGGGTGTACATAATATAAAAAGGCCTTTTTAATTTGGCGAAAGAGTAGTTTGGTATATTATTAGAGTCGTAAAACCTTTTTCATACCCTAATAAATAATATAATTATCAATATAAATTTTTTTAGGGCTCCATTTGACGTAGCCTTAGTTATTGTATCTGATAGGTTGGGTTTTCCATTAATTTACCTTATTTCTTCGATTTTATGAGGTTTATATAGCTTGCGTAAAGCTAGAATATCGAATATAAAACGTTTTTCATTTGTAGTACCTAATTGAACCAGGCACTTATAAAAAGAAAAGGAGTCAGTATACATAATAAAAGGGATGAGGTGTAAACTAAGGTAAAAATAATTATCCGGGCCGTTATCATTATAATAAGACCCTACTCGGCGCCTTTAACTATATTATAAATCTCGGAAGTTAAGAGCCTTTGCTTACCAATTTTACATTTGGTAAAGCTTTAATAAATAGTATTTTTTTGGAATATTAAACCATTTAGTGCTGATGTTTTGTTACCAAGGACTAAAACGAAACCGATTTTTAAATTGTAATCGCTATTATTAGTAAATAAACTATTAGTAAAACCAAACAGCTTTATAATCCGTATATTAGGTGGTATAATTTGTGAACCACGTTTTAAATTATGTATTTTCTACGAAAAACGTTTGTTAAACGCTTTACATATATCATCCGTCAAATAGGTTTGGTATTGCACGGCGATAATAAGGTTAAATTCTGCCTTTGGCTATATTACAAAGACAACCTAAATGCTGCGTACACGTTGGTATCTGTAATCGTTGGCTCGTTTTGCGTTATCTAAAGTAATAAAGATAGCTTGGTCTAATTACCCATTTTTCGTAAGGCTTTAGTGCCGTTCGGAAGGGTGATAATAGCGTTATTAAAATCGATTACATGGTTTTCCTTTAGGTACGTTTTAGGTTTAGCTTTTTAGCCGGCTTTTAAAAGTTTTTTCTTTTTAGATGCGGAAAACGAGGAGTTATATAGCATTAGTGTATCTTTCGTTTGTATACCAGTTAGTACAAAACCCTCCGAACGGGTCGTTAATACTAATAGACACGGGTCAAAGGTAAAGTTAGTTATTTCGAATCGTTTCTTATAATATCTTTAATATGTGTTATACCAATAAACACCGGCCTCAGTTCGGTCGTAAAATGGTTTTATAATGCGTAAAATCGTATTAAGTGGGTAACGTTACCTAAGGTCTATAGATATATAAACTTAAATCCATCGTTTAAGCCGTATCTTAAATTGGGTGTAAACCTACGTTATGTTTCGAAGTTCAATATATAAGTTCTATTGATCGTTAATGGAGGTAATAAACGTAAGAATCAGGCAATAGCTTACCCGTTATAATGTAAGTAATTAGGTTATAATATCTTTTTTACCTTTGTCGTTGTATCTTTTTGCAATTGAACAGTTTTCTTCTCAAAGTATTTAGGTTTCATCCTTAACCTTGTGGACGAATCTGGTTAGGAAGCTCCTATAAACGTTGTAAATAATTAAGTCGAATCGTTTAAGGCAAAATATACCTTAATCGATTGGGGTCAAAATTTCCGTTTAGGTAAACTATATGAATAAGGGACTTAGGGTGGTAATAATACCATTGCGGCGGAGCTTTAGGCTGAGTTCGCGGTTTTCTTTTTTCTTTTATGTAATAAAAGAGTCTGTGGTAAAGTTTTTGGGGCGTTTTTGGTTTTCGAGCCTAAAGAGCGCCCTTGGCGACGAGGTTTTGGCGAGGTCGGTACAAATGTGCCGTTTTTATTTAACGTGGTCGGATTAAATTCGTATTTTAGGGGTAAGGTTAAAACTGGGTTCGGTTTAAATTCGTAGTTTTAGGTAATATTTTATAAGCGGTTTTATTCGTCTTACGTTTTCGCGCCATTCTTTTTTACTTTTTTTTTGTATTCGCATACTATTATTTCATAGAACGAACTCGTATAGTTTATCAAGTTAACAAATATATCGTATCTTCTAAACCGGTTGATCCTCTAAGGGTTTATATATCCATCTTTCGTTTTCTAAGCCAAAACTTTAAATTGTAATGGTAAATTTAAATTTTTGGTTTTACGTGGGCTATTCCTAATAACCATCGTTTTTGATACATCATTCATTGTTCGTAATAAGCGGAGTGCCGCTAAAGCCTTAACCAGAGTATTAGCCCTTCACATTATAGATGGTAATATGGTAGATTGTGTGTAGATTCCCTGGTAGAACTATGAATAAGGAGCATATGAATAAGCCCATTTGAGTTAAAATTATTATTAACGGCGTTAACCGCTATTTGGAAAATAGATTCCTTAAAGATAATACCATTTAATTCCTTTAATAACACCGTATACGCTTTTTTAGTGGTCCGTAGTATCGTTTACTCTTTTCAATACCCTATGGGGCTTTCATTGGGATTTGTTTATACTCTTTACCGGTTATCCGAGCCTTTGTACGTCATTTTGTGAAATTGAAAGCCGTGTCGGCGTCATACGGAATCCAATTTAAAGGACCGAGGTAATTATTGAACCAGTAATTAACTAAAACGTCATAACAATTTAAAATAAAAGCGCTTTATATACATTTGGCAGCCTGGATTGATGTTGCTGTATAGACAACGTAAAAAACCGGTTGGCTATTGAAATACATAGTATTAATAATTACTTTGTAGTTAAAATTTACATTGTCTTAAAATCGGAATTGAAACTATTGTGAGGCTTGTAAGTAGAGTTAACACTTATAGCAGAACTTTTCTATTGCGTTAATTGTATTTTTCTCTATATTTATATGGCATATAACGCAAAGTTAATGTGAACGTCGTTTCATAACTGGGTATTTTAATTGTCGGTGTGAAGCCTATAATTTGGGTTAATTTAAGTAAACAGTTTTATTTATACTTGTTTTTAGGAAAAATCATATGTGATCGAATTTAAGCTGGAATGAAACGGATACTCTATTTGAGGCGCGAATAAGATTGTTGGTTGTATTTCAAACCTTACTTCAGAGCTCGTTTATATTAGTTAATAAAAGTCGAAATAGCGTTTTGAATTCCATTATATGAAGCTTAATCAGTCTGAATCGCGTATTTACAACGATCGTTTTGAATGATGTCGCTTTTTCTTAATTAAATAAAACCTTTCATTGTTGACTTATTCGGTTTAACCGAAACTTCCGAAATTTCGCCGTAAGTACGTCGAATAATTGCTTTCCGGCCGTCGAAATTTCGGCTACGCTAATATTAGGTATAATACCCTAAAACCGGGTTTCGTATCTGTGAAAAATGGCAAGTTACAACGCTATGGAGGCGTTAAATATTTCGTTTACGTAATCTAGGCTTGTAATATATATAAAGGAGGCGTCTAAGAAGCCGGCAAAGATACGTTAGACATTTTTATTGTCTAAGTATAATAATTAAGTATTATTTTATATCAGGTCATCTTTTCTGGATTTGTTTTCGTAAGGGTAGGTATTTAATCCATTATCTATGCATTCGTATTCGGTTACATATACTGAAAAATTGGTTTTTATTCGATCCTTAAATATATAACCAGCGTAAAATAATCGTTTAATCCGAATTAATTCGTGAACGGGGTAGTTTGTAAGTTAAGAGTCGATTTTTCCGTAAACTATAAAACTTTTTTATGTATTTACGGAGTTCTGTATGCCATTTTATTAGTATTATTGCGGTCGTAGTGCGTGTTATCTTTATCCGTAAAATCGTCTTCGGTTGTAACTACTTTATCTTTTATTTCTTGAGTATTTCTTTTTTTTAATAATTGTATTTAAGGAGATCTCCCTACTTCGAATATACTTTCAATCTTTTTATCGAAGATATAGTAAATGGTTTTAGCGTGGTTTTCTTTAGCAATTTAGCCCTCTCCTTTAGTCTTATCAGTTAAAATTCTAATTCAAAGCTCTCCTATCAGCTTACAAAGGTCATAAACAATATCCTAACGCTTATGCAAAAAGCTTTTAAATCTTTTTCCGGTTTGAAAAGTATGAGATCGAAATTTTGGTTTTCATGACAAGCCTTTATCACTACTTGGATAAACAGTTTATTACCTTTATATTCTGGTTTGAGGATTTTCTGGCATTTTCGAAACTTAGCTAACAGGGCGGTAAGGATTTCCTACGGGTCTTTATCTGCGTTTTCCTATTAGTTTTTAACGGATTTCCAGTTCGTACCAGTCCAGTCTTTACTTTTAAATTTATAATTAATTTCCATTTCAAAATAATACTTTAGGCGGTTGTAACACTTTATGAATGCATTCAGTTACGTAAGCTAGTATATATAATACTCTTTAACTTATCCGAAAAGTATATCAGGTAAAATAATATGAAATTAGGATAGCTTAATATCTAATCTTTTATCTATGTTAAGCATTACACGTATTTTGTTGTTAAATAAGTTGTACGGCTCGCCGCTATCGTTTTTATCCTTATCCTATAGCCTGGAAAAATTAGTTAATTTTATAAGGCCACTTTTATCCGTGGGGAAACGATGTGGTAGGAGGTCACGGTAAGGGTCATGGTTTGTAGCTATTAACTCGTAAAACACGTATTGTCGTTTTACGCCGTTCGTCATTTTCTGGATCGGGCTATTATTTACGTTTTGGCCGATTCTTTCGTAGTTGATTGGGTTGTTTTTGGTGTTTTAAACGCTTCCGATATAACCGAACGGGTTATTTCCAGTGTTTAGGAAGTGGTTCGATATTCGGTTTTATTCCAAAGTGTATGCTGGCGTAGGGGTGTATTATACCTGTATGGTAGATAAAGATTGTGGTCTTTTTTCTTCCTTAGAGTCTTTATTCATGGCTTAGGGTACAGGTATAGGATTAGCTCGTCTTACGCCTCGTCCTTCTCGTTTCAATATCAGTTTTTCTTTGCTTTGTAAGGTAGCACCATTTTTTAAATTCCATTGGGTACAAATCTTTATCCTCCCAATTTATTACGTTGAGAAGTTATATTATTTCGAATAGGGTTTCCGTAAGGTGGCTATTTTTACCTCCTGGGGTATTAATGCCTCTATTTTAAAGTTGGATTCGTAAGGATTTGGTAATAGCAGGAGTTACTATTTGCTACATATCTAACGATCAATTCGAAAATTCCTCATGAACATCATCCAATAAGTTGGGTCTTTCGGCTTTTGATGCCTAATATCGAAATATAATGTCCAAAATATATGTGTTTGCCGTATATAGGTCTAATTTCTTAATTGGCGAATTGATGGTGTTGTCATAAAAGCCGAGGTAGATTTCGTGTATTATTGCTTTTCTGATTCCTATGTTTTCGACCAGGAGGTTGAAATTGGCGTTGGTTTTCTCCAGTGGTATTGGTTTTGGGGCTATAACTATAGACGTTTTGGGGTGGTTTCTGTACGTATTTCGTATATAGGAACGATTTAAGTTGGGGATTCGAGTCGTGGTAAGATGTTGGGTATATTCGGATCCCAATGTTCAGCGTAATACGTTCTACAAACAACCAATGCAAAGTAAATGAAGTAATTCAAGTGGTTGGAAAAGGGCTTACAGTCAGGTGTCATAAATGAGTTTTAATAGGATTTAGTAGTGCAATGTTAGCTAAGTGACTGGAAAATCTCAACCGTTATAATAACTAATTTAAAACACGTAGGGCAAACGCGGAAAGACAAAACAGGGCAAAGAAAATATAAGGCTAACAAGGCAAATAAGAGTTTTAATTGTAGAGAGGTAGGTCGTATAATCCGGTATTTGGTAGTCGGTTCGGATTAGTGTCGTAACCGAAATATATTAGGTGTTCGGTTTGGTTACTTTATACGTAACCAATTTAGCTGAAGTGATCGGTTTAGATGGGTGTATCGTAAACTCGTTTGGGTTGAGGGAACGGTTTGAATATCGAAAATTGGATAAGTCCTAACTAAAGGTTCCAAAACTTAATGGTTATAGCGTACATAGCCTGGTGTATAACAGGACGCTCTTCAAAAAGATCCCGGGTACGTTAAATTACCAAATAAGGGATAATCATGGCGTAATGGGGCTTTTAATACATAAAGCGCCAAATAAAGGTTAATGGTATTATACTAAAGATGTCCTTTTTAAAGATACTTAGTATTTACAATCTTTATATACTTTGGCGTGTAATTTCTATAAAAACGAAGTGTTGGACTATAAACAGTTTAAACCGCTATAGTATCTCATTAATGGTATTTAACGTGTATTTATGTTTTTTCCCTTAAGCTGTTTGTAGTCAACCGAATCGGCTATTAATTAGTAGCTATAAAGTTTTAAGCCTATAAGGTTTACTTAAAATAAGTTTTCTAAAAAGTAAACAAAATAATTGATATTGAAGCGTAGTAAAAAATAATTTGCAAAGGAGCATCTAAAGGTATACGCCATAGGTAAGGGTTTATAAGCTCTTACTCAGAACGTACTATTTTCAACCCCTCCTCGTATTGCCGTTCGGTTTGGTATACCTATTCCAAACCGATTTATGCATTGCCGTTTGGTCTGGAATAGTCATTCCAGACCGATCCATACATGAAGCACCTTGCGTTTTTCAAGAGTGTAGCCTGCAGTGTGACACGTTATCGTGCAAGTTATGATCCAAGAACATCGGAGGGTCAGAAAACAGGCCAGTATGGGGCTAAGCCACTAAGAACCTGATGTCCAACACATCAGGTGGGGATATCTCTTATGTCAGCAACCTTAGGGTTAGGGTTACGCACTAAGGATCATTGAGATCATGTTTCGATCCAACATGATCCAGCATTGAAGGCGTATGAAAGATTAAGGATATAAGGACACGGTCAGCACCACATAGATAGTATTTCCTTCATAGCTCTTCAGTTGTCAATCTAAGTATTCAGTCTCAGTATATTCTGAATAGCCTCACGGCTTTTGATCATTACTTGCACAGTTGCGATATTTTTCACTCAGCACCTCTGCTACCTTCTTGATAACATAAATCCTCTGACACCTTCTATATACTCACGGGTATTTAGTGTGATCATTACAGTGCACTCTGCAGGAATGCACCCAGTAATACAGTGCACTGCTACTTGCCTTATGTATTCTATCTATGAGTGTATGTAGTAATATCCACATAGATGAATAGACTCCTTATTCTAAGAATCGGTTAAGATGTAGCCAAACGCGACTTAAACCTTGAAAACCAGAATATTTCAATGTTGAATTTCATGTTTAATAACGAGGTTAAGGATAAGAATACGGAGATGCGTATGAAAATAAACACCAAAAAGTTTATAGATATAATGATAAATATAAAAAGTAGACTCCTACATCATCAATAACAATTTCAAAAAAATGGTTAACATTTAATAGTCGTATTAAGTAACTTTGCTGACTAGAACTGGCGGAAACTTCATCTTTAATGACTGTAATTTTACTTCAACTTACACATAATTGGCACCTAATCAATGGATGATCGTTTGATCAAAATTAATATACGAATACCATAAAAAATACCTATATGGAACAGTGAAGGGATACGTTGAACTATTATACGAATTAGGTAAGTAATTGTTTATTAGTTCCTAATATATTCATCGTAATCTAAAATTGAGGCTATATACATATTTTTGAACTTATGACTCGTATTAATAAATCGTGTAGGATATACATTTGGGCTTAGTAAATATATTAATTGATGCAATCGCTTTCGTAAAAGTTTAGTATTTTTTCATCGGAATAATATATAATTGACGACTGAAAGATATGGAATAATAAACTGGTTGCGATTTTTTCAAATAGGAAACATTACAATTTCAACAGATCAATAATTAGTAAACGTAATATCAATGATGTTAACATTCAACAAAGCGTTATTTAAAAGTATCAAAATGTTAACCAGGATACGATTGATAAAACTAACGAGGAAAATACGTAAAATAATTTGGAGCAACGCGTTTGTAGTATTTATATCACGACCCTATATTATTGGAAAGCATCGTATGATGTTTCAATTATAATACAAACTTAAAATTCAAATAATAATATTTACGGTCCACTGAATAAAAATTTGAATAGGCAGATAAAAAGCTTGAACCGTGGAATCACTATAGTTTATACTAACTTATTGAATATTGAATTGATAATTTTTATGAACAGGATTCTTGTTAATAATTTGAACTTGTCGTTACCAAATTGGGTTCTTATAACGATTGTCAATAAAGACATATCACAAAAGACTCAATTCGTAATTATAAGTAATTTGAGCAACTTGACTTTTATTAAGTGCAAAATGATTATGCAAAACGTATTAGCTTCTAAGGTCTACGGCATAACTTCGGGCATTGACTTGGGTACAGCGGTGGGGAACCAATAAATATTGTCACCAAGTAATACAACATTCCACATATGGCAGTTATAATTTATGTCTATTTAAAAATTATATTCAAATACCAGTAGAAATTAAGGACAAATACCGAGAAACGCCAAATAATTGAAGTGGTGGCATTTCATAAAGTCTACAAAGGCAAAGAAATTGAGGTGTTCTGGAGGATCAACGGAAAAACCAACCCAGCAGACGCTATAACAAAGTCAGTACCGATTAGAACCCTGGAAAGATTTGTAGACAACAATAAATTGATCTTACGCATAGAGGTATGCGTTAAAAAGCTGCCTTGTAACGCTAGATAACGTGATAACAACAGGAGAGGAAATAAGATGTACCCAGAAAAACTGGAAAACTGTTAGGAAATTGAAGCTGGCGACTTAATTTACTGGCACGCTTAAATTTGAGGTTTGTAAAACTCTGGGGCGAAAGCTTCTTTAATGAAATTAATAAAGTTGGAAATTGGGATCGTGGGGAAAAACGAGATATTTCAGGTAAATTTGAATACGGAATTAACCGGGGTCTAGCCGGTTGACGAGGAGGCACTGTAAAGGCTCCCGTAAATAAATTGCCAACTATAATAGCATTCGCATACAAAATAAGAAGCTGTCATCATTGAAACAGTACTATATATAGTACATTTAGTCAACTATACCAACAAGTAAATTAACTGTACTAACTACAATTTAAGTATATTGTTTTTTGAGTCAACTTTAATAAGTCCAAAGTTAATTTCAATTCGTACTCAATTCAGACTAGGGTATGAGCTAAGCTTTTAGTCATGCAAACTATTGGCTAGAACCCTTGGCGGTTTGCAATACCTGAAACAATATATTCACCTCTTAACCTCGTAATATAATCCTTACTTCGAACGATTCGACTTGAAAACGTTCTAGAAGCTAAATTTCTATCAGGCAAAGCCTATAAACAATAAAGATAATAAGGGTTTTTAGTTATCAACCGATATAAAAATAAAATGGTCGATCAGTTATAACGTTATTGTAAAATCAATACCAGTATCCCTATCCAAACCCATAACTTGTAGCTTTTCCTTTTCTATTTCTTCCATATCGTCAAAGTTAATAACGCATTTAATATATTCATAATTAGATATGGCAGTGTATTTAATGCAGTATATCACCTATCTCTATTTACATTTAGCAGTAATATGACGTATTGACCATAAAACTTATTTACTATATATTCAATATATTTCAATGTTTTTGGAGATCTTGAATAATTATTTTGAAGATGTCTTTTGAAAACATCAATATTATTTTCCTAGTATTCGTTAGTTGTAATTTCAACTCTCCTGTTAATTGATTGATATCAGCTTACCATACCTATGGTTGATATAGTTTGTGTAGGATTGCTTTTTATATTTGTCATTAAAGTTTTTATATCAGGGGTATATACCAGAAGAGTTCAATATACGTACCATTACCGTCTTAGATAAAAACTCTAACTATTAAAAAAAACATTACAAATGGAGTTAAGATATTGTAGTACATATTGAAACTCTTTGAAAACCGTGATAACTTGGTGTATTTATTGGCTTCATGTACATTTACTAACTCCTCTATTCCTCATAACTTGTTATCAAAGTATCATCCTATTTAAATTTGATAAAAGGGATCAATTTCGCTTTCCTACTATTTTTTATAATACAATGTGTAAGATCATTTGATATTCTAATTGTTGTTGTATCAGTCAAAATGAATATTGTGTATAAAGTTATTTTGAAACTATTGTAAATTTCCCGAAACGACGAGTAATTTGCTTAGTATCAAATATGATTACCCTTAGTTTAACCGGTTGAAATATTAGAAAATAGCGATTAAAAGCCATTTAGTGTCGTTTTTACCTAGTATAAAATGATGAAAAACACTACTTAACGTCTAGGGAATTATACGGCTTACTATTATTCTTCTCCTCTCTGCATTGGATTTTGATGAAATTCGCCGTTACAGTACAATACTAATATAGTATAAAGGAATCTTGAGGATAAAAGTAATATATTAATTGTAAAAACATTTAGACTTCTATACTAGTAACGTGAGTGCTACTGTTGGTTGGTAGTATAGTGGCTTTTGGTAGAATATCGAGGGAAAGAGCTAGTAATCGTGTTTATAGTAGGCTAATACATAAAACCGTTTTTTTTAAGCATATTTGTTAAAATTATTTTCAGGATATTCGAGAATTACCGTCAACTTGTTCATAGTGTTATCGAAGTTAAGGGATTTTCTGAGGCTCATTAATAATTAATTTGTAATCTTAATTATTCATTGCATCAGAATTATTTTATTCTCAATTGAGGTTCATAATATTAGGAATATGTGATTCTTGGATAAAAGGGTTGAATAAATTTATTTGGATTTAGCCGTACCTTTGTAAGTTGTATAAGCTTGTGAATATATATTATCGATAACGAAACCTTCGCCCTTATTTTCACGTAATTATTAAAGGTGTCCACTCGTAATACAATTGTGCAGTATATTTTTGCAAGGGTTTCTCTCCTCCTTTCCGTTATGAAAAGATCAATCCTCATGTACATAGATTAATTTGTTTCTTGGTTTCAAATAACTTGGTTTTTGTCTTTCAAATTCATGAGTTCATTTGAGAAAATATTTTGAAAAATGCTTTTTTGCAGTAGGTTTTTCATTAGTTATGGTAGAGATTAGGTAGAGGAAAAAATCGTCTATATATCTAATCAAGTATTCAAGGAAAATATTTTCGCACGGTTTTTACATTTAGAGTCGTTATCAAAGTGATTGATGAACGTAGGTTTGAGTTTTTCGATTGTTGAAATAGGATTTTAACGATGTTGGTCATAGCTTTTACGGAAGTAATTTTAACGATCATGGGATGGAAAAGTCAAAATAATTAGTGTAGGAGGGTAGGTTGTAAATTATTTTCTATCAAAGCTGTTGTTTGTAGGTCAAGATGGTGAAACTTCGTTCTTTTGCGATTTGAAATTTATAGCATTAGTATCTATGATTGTATTAACATGGCCGTTTTCTAATTCCGGTCAAACAATGATCTCAAGGCTTTTATTTGGTTTATATTAACGTGTTTCTTCGAAGTCCGGTTTAATCATGATATTTTAGTGTATGGTATCAATTAGTGATATCTTCGCCGCTTACAGACTACCGCAAAAAATAATATACTCCATACACTCTCGCTACTCACTGCGGCGAACCACCATAAAATTAATTGGAACACTTCGCAAAAATATTTCCTTTACCTTGCTTAAACAAAGCGTAACTACCAGAAAGTAACTTGTTTTTATACCTAGCTTATCTATACTTAACCTAATAAACACTTAGTAGTTATTATAGGACTTTATCTTGCAACGTAGTTGATTATAATATCTTTCCAAAGTAACTAGTATTGTATTGATAGTGGTAATGTATTACTTCTAAGTTTGGCAGACCGCTAACTGCGCTGCTCACCAATTTGTTTGACCAATTGCTTAGCCCGAGCCCTAGTTTAAAGTGGGTACTTGCTATACTTGACTTGTAACCAATACATTAAATCCCACAAACTACAATTAACTGACAATTGTTACAACCAAAGTATTATCAGTATAGTTGACTAAACTGTATTATAATTTATTTCTGTTCCAGTATAAACAGATAAATCTTTCGCTTGAATGGGTATGCAAATAATCCATTGAGTTTTCGCCGGAATTATTAACATTTTAGTAAAAACTCAACGTTAAATTCAATATTTTAAATTCCAAAATTTCAATCTGACCGTAAGTTGAATTCAAGTCAAAAATTTAAACATTGATGGTTTATAAATTCTTATATTTAGTTTCATTAATGATAATTTCAAATGATTTTATTTACAATAAAGGTTTCAAGTACTATTTTGCTTAAAATTAATAAATCTAACGTCGTGAAGTTTTAAAAGAACTTAGAATAAAGTACCCATATAATTACATGGCAAATTTATTCAAACGAAAGATTTCTTCCAACCTATAAATTATGATATAGATAAAAAACCCAATTAATGAAAATAACAATGTATTAAATAAACCATTGGAACAACATCTCAATAATTTGAACCGGTAAAGGGACTAGGCCAAAACTGTTTCTTAAGGCGGTCAAATACTGTCTATAATTTTTTATGAAGAAGGAAGGAGAAACCCCTATTCAGAAGCTACTATGGAGCTAGAGAAAGGGGGTAGATCGATCATGTGATAGGTGCAAGTGAATTTTTAGGAGCGGTTTCAAAGAAGCGTGTGAGTATGGCAACAGCCATGGCTGGATCGCTGGTGACTACTAGCTCAAGCACCAGTATGTGATAAATCCGAAGAATTAATACAGTCCCTATCAATTGGTGGAAGCTGAAATTAATAATCTTAAATGACGGCTCCTTTACAAATAACTTCGACTTATCATTATAAATCGTATTTCTTATAATAAATGTCATCAAAAATAAATTGTGACTAATCTATTTCACTATGACTGAAAATCTCATTACCTAACCCAGTATCCAGTAGAAGAAAGTTACGCGCAACATATTTTTGTTCGAATTATACGATAATATAACCGACATCTATATATATATATCTATGTTGAAAGTACTTAATATGGTTACCAAGTTACTAAGGATTCTACATATTTTGGGCGTTATATATACCGATTTGAACATCGTTTTCGAATTTCTTTTCAAGCGAGAAAAAGACTTATGAATAACGTTTAATAATGGAAGTAATTACTGTGTATAAGTTTGATGAAAATAGGAAAATTAAAGAATGCCAATGAATTAATAGGAAACAAAACATTGCTAATATTATAACAAAAGTTATACCGATTAAAGTTTTATAAATGTTTATAAACAATTAAAGGCTAATTATACGAATCAAAAGGTACGTTGTAGTACCATCATAAAATAATATGTAATATTCTACAAGGAAGAAACCCAATATACCATAACTAATGAGAAGATTCCAAAAATTCTGAGTATATCATTGCACCAAGCTAAATTAACTAGTACGGTTAAGTTGTATAAGTTTTAAGTGATTAAATTGTACAAATAATGCAATACCTATTAGTATAATTACAAGTGATAGGAAGCACAACCGCTATGCAAACAGTAGTAGAGAAGATATAAAGAAACACTTACGCGACCAAATCGTTTTCCTATAGGATTTATTAATGTCGCAAAACAAAAAAACAAATAATATTGAAATAACATTCAAATTTATTATAATCAAAGTTAACTGTAATATTACAAATAAATTACGGTAGAGTCTCTAATTCAATAGGAAGCATGAGTAAAGAAATTTCTCATACAAAGTAGTGTATAGACCGGCTAATGGTCTGCCAAACTTGGAGGTAACCATTAGTCACTTGACTATATATTACTACTTTTTAATTGACCATGATTCAAACCGACAACGTTGCCACGTCTTAAAGCCTATTATCACTAAATTCATTTATATTTCTATACTTGTGGGTAGGGCTTCAAACGTTACAAAGTTGTCGATTCGATTGGTAGAAGTATCAGTAGTATTGCTTAGTGAAATATTAGATGTATTGTTCTAGGTTTAGCAGACTACTAGTCGGTTTTTACAGTAATTTGTATAGCCAATTTCTTGGCTAGTGCTTTAGTGTGGAGTGGGCGTGTACTGTATTTGACTTGCAGCTAATACAGTAAACGTATACAAAACAATACGTTTAACCTGCAGTCAATATAGCCAACTTTACTATAAGTAAAATTAACCTTCTACAGTGTAATTACTTTTATTTCAACACTGGCGGCTTTTTGTTTTGTACGCGTATGCTAGTATGGTCGACCAAACTTCTCTGTTTACCATTCAATTAAATTCTCATTAACTGGCTAGACCCCTATCAATCTTCGTTGACCTTTGGATCCAAATTAACTTCAACCACATGTAGTTGTTTCAAACTCCAAATTTCAATTTTAACAACTTACATGTATAAGTTCCTTGCTATAGACTTGCACGTACTGATTTATTACCGTTATTGTTCTTTTCAAACCGCGTGGGTTAAATAGTATGTTACTTTAGTTAACTCACGTGTGATCATTTTGCTCTTACTTCACTTTCACCACAACTTACTTTACCCCTCTTTCCATTGGCTGTTTTAACCAACGTAGATTGAATCATTTTTCAATTTTTCTTAACCTACATGTATTAATTGACTTATTACTGCCCTTTATTCAACATTTTCATTCATCAAAGTCGTTATCCTCCTGATAGTTTTCTAGTTTGTTAGCATATCCTTATTTCCAGCACTTGATTTGGCTTTCCTAGATAGCTTGTTAACGTAGCTATCGATACGTATGGTTCACTTATTGTTGTCTATAAACCTTTTATAGGATTTGTTCAGCAATATTTTTGGTATAGCGTTCGTATGATTGTCTTTCATATCAATCTATCGAAATTCTTTGATTTCCCTATTTTCTTAAACTTTACGAATTAGTATTCCATAGATTATCAGGTGCTTTTTATTAGTGATTCTAAGCTATGAAAGGCATTGAAATTGGCTTTTCTAGTTGGTTAAAATAAGTATCGGGATAAATATAATTTTCAATTGCTTGGTGATAACATTAAACGTTTACTATAGAACTATTCCTGTATGAAAGCCAAATATTATGCCGTAGCTCTTTAGAGTAAACATATTATGTATAATACTTTTTCATTCGATGGATTTTTAGTAAATTAAATTATTCATAATAGTGAATTTGTTTCTTCGTTTTTTTTTCAATTACGAAGCTATATTAAAAAGGTCACTTATAAGTATAAGTCATTGTTATTCGTTGAGGAATTATCTGTAAGAACAATTAACGTAGCATTTCATAGGTTAATGAAGACTATGTTAATTCATTTGTCCAAGTTCTGCATCTACTTTTAAAGTCTTTAATTTAACGAGTTAAAGTCTTTATCTATTAATTTTTGCTTTTGTACTGTAATCGATAGGTCGTAGAATATTTAAGGTTGGAATAAAGTGATAATGTAGTTGTTACGAACGCTTCATTCCAAGTACAGTTGAACCTTAGCTACATCAGGATTTTTCAAAAATAGATAAATTAGCGACTTAGCCTTTCTGACCAAAATTACGGTTAGTATCAACATTAAATATATAGATTAACGATTCGTTCAAATAAAATTGAATACTTTTCATTACAGTTAAAACTAGCTTGCAATTTCATAATTTCAAGTTTTTATTTACTTGCTGTTTAGATATCACACATCTAGTCATTTCAACGAAAATAATATTTTCATTTTTATGCCTACTAAGCCGAAATTTCTTCTTTACGTAATTAGTAAATCCGGGTTTTATATTGATAACTTTGTATTTAACCGTAATTTAAAATGTAACTAATAGGTTAAAAACCTATAAAAATGTAGGTAAGGTCTCAGACCTAGTGTTTCATATGAAAATATATGTAGAGAGTAATCGTAAGATTGGTAACCGTAGTATAAAAGATGATGATACGAAAGAGCATCGAGGGGTACACGCCACAGGTGAGGGTTTATAAGTCCTTACCCAGAGCGTACTACTCTATACCACTCCACGTATTGCCGTTCTGTCTGGTATAGCTATTTTAGACCGATTCATGTATTTTCGTTCGGGTTTGATTAGTTATTTCAGACCGATCCATGTATAAAGCACTTTACGTTTTGTAAGAGTACAGCTTATAGTGAGACACATTATCGTGTACTTTGTAGGAGTGCATTCTATAGTATAATTCTCTGCTACTTGCCCTATATAAACTATCTATAAGGGTATATAGTAATATTTATACAAGCAATCTTTTCTTTCCTCCTGATACACTCCGTATATTTAGTTGAGTAGTGATAGTGTAGTTGTATTTACAAAGGTTCAAATTAGTAGGTTTTGTAGTGACAGTGTTGTTGCCGTATTAATTACAAAACGTCTAAGTTAGCAAGTTCGGCTGGGATCAGCAAAGTTTAGCCGAGGTAGTATTTGTAATTCGGGCTTGATTAGCACAGTTAAATAAGAGCGATATGGTTGGTAATAACGTTTTTCGAAATTTATGACAGGGGTGTTTGCATAGGGATGATTACGTAAGTGTGATGACGTAATTACGTGCTGAGTTAGTACAAAAAAATGCATCACTATTGGCTTAAGTAAAACCTCTTTTCGTTCTTTTCCAAAAACGCGTAATCTAAACAGATAAAAGTCTCTATTTCAATTTAACCTTTATCCCCATCAAAAAAATCAAGCCGCATCCCCACTTTACCTTTGTTTTCTTGAACCAAAATAAGTCGTTCCTGAGAGTAGGTTACTTAACAAACACCTATTACTAACTATTTCCTTTATATAGATAACGCGTAAAAACCGAACCATATAGCGCCGTTTAGTGCGCGAGCGGCGGCGTGCCGCCGTCGCCGCCGCCGCTACTGCTGCTGCCGTTGCCGCCCACAGTACCACTACATCCAAAAGCAGCAGTTCTCCCTTTTTAGGCGTTATCTTTTCCATCGCCATTACATCGCCCATCTCCGTCACCCCGCTCGCTGCTACATCGCCAAGTTTTGCTATTACCGCCGCTACGTAGCCTAGCCTTACCTTTTCTCTACAAGTAAAGACTCTATTACCCTTAGGCCCCGTTTACGCCGAAAGCTTAGCCTAACGCAGTTACTCCAAGGTTTATATTCCCTAAATCCATTCAATCGTATATCTTGAAATTTTATAACTTCTTCAATAAAATATACAAGGCGAACCTATTCCGCCGCCTCTGGCTTCGTATCGTTAGGGTGTGCCGTAAGGCCTCTTTAACGAATAAGGCGTTAAAGCGATATACACGGGTCCATAGTCCTAAGCTGGCAGTAGATACGCCCTATGTGTCGTATATTGCGTTCGCAGCCGCAGGCAAGTCCGTTAGCGATTACTATGAAAGCAGGGGTCGTTCGAACCGTTACTACTGCTACGAGCAGACCAACAACTCGTGCGCCTCTATTACGGTAGTCATAGAGTCGTAGGACGAAGCCGTATTATTCGCCCGCTAGATTTTTGATAAGTTACAACCGAACATGAAAATCTTCTTTTGGTAAAAATATACCGATTGAAGCGATTTAAAAAGAAAAATTCGTCGTATGTGATTAAAATAAGCCGATACTAATTAGTAATAGGCGTTAACCAGAGAATTGGAAAAAAGGTAACCGCCATCGCCGCCTAAGAATAGGGCCTACGCATATATTACATAGGTAAGTTTAACGGCATTATCGTACGCCGTCGTATGGAGGGTAATCTCCTTTCTACGCCTCTGCCTAAAGGCATAACCAATAATTCGTAAGTCTATATCCTTACTAGCGTTAATAACGTCGATCATGGTAATAAAGGTAGCATTAGTATAAAGAGTGAAAGTAATGGGGAGGATATTAGAGGTGTAACGGCATCACCCTTTCCCTTTAGTTAGAATATAAATACACCCTCGGCCGGACTGGCGTTCCCGGCCATAATATAGTACGTCACACAGTAATTCTATGCCTCTCTACAAACCAATCATTTATAAGTAATATGAAATGTATAAAATAAAAAGAGGTATTAAGGAAAAGTCAGTATAATATCGTAGGTTTAAATAAAGTAAGGTAAATAGTAAAATACTAAATAAGGTCTAACAAAGTAAAACCAAGAGTGGTAAAAAAAAATTGGATCGGGTTGAAATAATAAAATTAAATAAAAAAAACTGGGAAATTTCGTCGTGTTAAGGCGTATAAAATAAGTAGTGTGAGAATTTCGAAAGCAATTTTAAATAGTAGGGTTAAATAAATGTAAAATCGGAAATCAGTGTGAATAATATAGTACGGGCCGATTTAAATTAGCGAAAAGTGGTATGGTAATTTATTAAGGTCGTTAAACCTTTTTAACAACCCTAACAAACAGTAAACTTTTCGATATAAGTATTTCTAATTCTTCATCAAGTGTAACCTTAGTTATTACATCTATTAGGTTGGAGTTTCCGTCGATTTACCTTATTTAATCAATTTAACGGCGTTTATATCATTCGCGTAAAGTGATAATATCGATTATTAAGCGTTTCTCATTCATGGTACCTAATTAAACTAGGAACTTATAAAGCAAAAAGAATTCAGTATATACGATAAGAGGGATAAAGCGTAAACTGAGGTTATAAAAAAATATCAGGACTGTTATTGTCATATTAATACCCGAATTAAAGAATTTAATTGTATTATAAATCTCGAAAGTTAGAATATTCCTCATAACCCTTTTATACTTCGTAAAGCTCTAATAAATAATGTTTCTTCAGACCGTAAATCTGTTTTGAACCGGTGTTTCTTTACTAAATATTGAAACGAAGCGAATTTATAAACTATAGTCGTTGTTGTTACTAAAGGAGTCGTTGGTCAGAATAAATAGTTTTATAGTATATATATTTAGCGGCACAAATTGCAAACTGCATTTTAAATTATGTAATTATTTTATAAGACGTTTGTTAAATGCTTGGTCTATATTTTTTGTTGAGTCGGTTGAGTACTGTACGGCGATAAAGAGATTAAATACAGCTTTTGGTTAAGCTACAAAAATGACCTAAGCGTCATATACGAGTTCGCATTGACATTCGTCGGTTTGTTTTACGTTATTTAATACGATAATGGTAGCTTTATTTAGGTACCATTTTTGTGCATGGCTTAAAAGAACGTTCCGAAAGGTAATAGTAACGTTATTAAAGTCGATTATATTATCTTTCGTAAATTTCGTTTTGGGCTTTTGTTTTTAGTCAGCCTTCAAAAAGTTTCCTCTCTTTGTATACGGAAAATAAGGTATTATTCAATATCAGTATATCTTCCGTTTATATATCCGTTAATATAAAGCTTTCCGAATGGTTTGTCGATATTAACAAGTAATAAATAAAGGTACAGTTAGTTATTTCGATCTGTTCCTTATAATATACTTGTTAGTTGTTCTATTAGTAGATTTTTGCTTTAACGAAATCGTTGAGTTGTTTTAAAATTCGTAAAATCGTCTCAACTGAGTAATATTACTTAAGGTTTTTAGGTATATCGACGTAAATCCGTTGTTCAAGCCGCTCCTTACATTAGGTATATGCTTGCATTATATTTTAAAGTTTAACATACTGGTTATATATTACGTTAAGTAAAGCTGTGATTGTAAGAATTAGGCGATTGATAACTAGTTATAACGTAGGTAATTAGGTTTTAATATTCTTTTTACCTTCGTCGTCATATCTTTTAACGATTAGGTGGATTTTTTCGCAATGTTCTCCAGTTTTATCCTCAACCTCATAAATAAGGTAGATTGGAGATATCCTATAGATACCATGAATAACAAGGTCGAAACGTTTAAAATGAAATGCACCTTAATCTATTAGGGTTAAGATTTCCATTAAGGTAAATTGTACGAATAGGGTACTTAGGGTGATGATAATACTCTCGTGACGAAGCTTTAGGTTAAGTTCACGATTTTCCATTTGCTTTTACGTGATAAAAAAGTATGTAATAAAAATTTTAAAACGTTTTTTGGTTTTTGAATCGAAAGGGTGACTTCGGCGGCGAGGTTTTAGCGGGGTTAATACAAATAGGCCGTTTTTATTTATCTTGATCGGGTTGGGTTCCCTTTTTAGGAGTGAGGCTAAAGTTAGGTTCGGTTTAAATTCGCCGTTCTAAGTAATATTTTATAGGCGGTTTTAATCGTCCTACGATTTCTGGCCGTTCCTTTTTATCTTTTTTTTTGTATTCGCAAAACATTATCCAGCGAAACGAACTAGTTCTGTTTAATCAGTGAATAAGCATATCGTAATCTCTTAACAAGTTAATTCTCAAAAGGCCAATTAATATATTCTTTGTTTTCCAAACGAATACTTTCAATTATAAAAATAAATTAAAAGGTTAGGTTTATGTAGGCTATTCATTATGGTTAAAGCTTTAGATACATCGTGTTTTACCCGTAGGGAGCGTAATACCATCATAACTTTCGTTATAATATTGGCTTTTTATATTGTCGACGATAATAAGGTAAAGCTTATGTAAATCCTCGGGTAAGCACTAAAGATAAAGAGTGTAGGGATAAACCTACTTAGGCCAAAAGGGTTTTTAACGGCGTTAACTACTTTTTAAAGAATAGATTATTTAAAACTAGTACTTTAAATTCTTTAGATAATACTGTATACACTTTTTTCCGTGGTTAGAAATATTGTTTACATTTTTCAATAACTTATAACGACTTTACTAAGATTTATTTATACGCATTGCGGGCTATCTGAGTCTTCGTACGTCATTCGGTGGAATTAAAACCCGAATCGACGTCGTACGTAATCCAGTTTAAAATCCTAAAGTAAACCTTTAATTAACAGTAAATTAAAATATGCTAATGGTCTATCATAAAAGCGCTCCGTATAAATTTGGCGACCTAAAATAATGTTATCGTATCGATAACGAGAAAGACCGGTTATCTGTTTAAATACATAACATTAATAATTACTTTGTAGTCAAATTTCACATCGTTTCAAAGGTAGAACTTAAACTATTGAAGGGTCTGTAAGTATAACTAACACTTGTAACAAAACTTTTCGATAGCTTTAATTATATTTTCCCCAAGTTTATATAGCCTACGACGTAAAGTAAACGTAAAAGCTGTTTTATAACAGGGTATTCGAATTTTTAGTATAAAGTCCGTAATTGTGACTATATTAAATAAGTAACCTTAACTATCAGTTTTTCAGGGGAAAAACACAGGTGGCTGAACTTAAACTAGAACGGTATGGATACGCTATTTAAGGCGCGAATAAGCTGGTTAGTCGTATTCCGGTTCTTAATTTCGAGTTTATTTATATTAGTTAGTAAAAGTAGAAATAATGTTTTAAACTCTATTACGTAAAACATAACCGGCTCGAAACGCGTATTCACAACGATCGTTCCGAACAACAACGCTTTACCTTTTCTCAATTGGATATTTCGGTGTTTTATTATTCTGTTTAGCCGAAACTTCGGAAACTTCGCTATAAACGCGTCGAATTGCCGCTTTCCGACCATCGAAATTTCGGTTAAGTTAATATCAGATATAATACCTTGAAACCTGGTTTCGTATATATAAAAAAAGGTAAATTACAACGCCAGATGAGCGTTGAATATTTCGTTTACGTAGTTCATTCCTATAATATATATAAAGGCGTCGTTTTATAATCGATTTAAAATACAAAAGGCATTGTTATCGTCGTAGGTTAATAGTTAAGTATTATGTCATTAAGATTATTCTTTTCCGAATATATCTTTGTAAGGGTATACGTTGGGTCCATCGTTTATACCATCGCACTTTACTATGTATATTGTAGAATTGGCTTTTATTCAACTTTGAAAATTACACTCGACTTCAAATTGTCCATTCATTCGAATGTAATCGTAAACAAAGTAGTGGGTAAACTAATAGCCGACTTTACTGCATACGATACACCGCTTTGACAAAACTATGAGGCTTCGTATATCTTTCTGCAAATACTGTTATAATTTCGATACGTTTTTTTTGTTTCTAAACAATCGTCTCTCTTTTTACGACTAGAATTTCATCTTTAATATTTACACTTTGGACTTTAATTTTTCCCTGGATAAACCTTAAGTCATCGATTGAAAACGTGGTAAATTATCTCAACGCGATTTACTTTTATAATTTAACCTTCGACTTTAGTTTAATCAATTTCAACTGCTAATCCTAGTCTCGTTTATCGGCGTATAAAGGTTGTGAACAAAGTTAGATAGCTCACATAAAAGACTTCCAAATCCTTTTCCGGTTGAAAAAGTATAAGATTGAAATTCAGGTTTCCGCAACAAGCTTTAATTACTATTTAAATAAACAGTTTGTTACATTTATATTTTCGTCCAGAGATTATCTAACACTTTCGGAACTTAGCTAATATGGTAGTAAGGATTTCTTATTGGTTTTCATCGGCGTTTTCTTTTTTTTTTCTTTTTTTTTAGAATTTACAAGTCGTACCAGTGAAGTTCTTATTATAAAGTAAATAGTTAACTTCCGTATCGAAGTGATATTTTAAATGATTATAATACTTTAAAAATGTAGCTATTTACATAAAATGGTTTATATGTTTCTCCTTAACTTTTTTAGAAAGTATACCGGGTAAAATAACATGAAATTATGATAGCTTAATATCCAATTTTTTATACGTATTCAGTATAACGCTTATTTCATTATTTAATACGTCGTACGGCTCTTCGTTATAATTTTTATCACTATTTTACAGCCTAGCAAAGTTAATTATCTTTATAAAGTCGCTTTTAACCGTAGGGAAACGGTGCGGTAAAAGGTCGTGATAAATGTCATGGTTTGCAAACATTAGTCCATAAAGCTGGTATTAGCGTTTTAAATCGCTTATCGATTCCTGAATCGGGTTATTATTTATATTTTAACTGATTCCTTCGTAATGGATCAGGTTGTTTTCGGTGTTTCGACCGCTGCTACCATGGTCGAACGGGTTATTTCCAGTGTTTAGAAAGTAATTTTGTATTTAGATTTCTTTCGTAATATATATTAGTATAATGTTGTATTGTATTTGCGTAATAAATAATGATTATAGTCTTTTTTTACTGGGTCTCCATCTTTAGCTTATAATATAGGTATAGGATTAAATCGTTTACGCTTCGTTTTTATCATTTTAACCATAGTTTTTTTTTTACTTCGTAAAGTCAGAATTCTTTTTACAAATCCCGTTAAGTTTAAATTTCTATCCTTCTTATTTGGCACATCTATTAGTTATTCTATTTAGAATAGAGCTTTTACAAAGAGGCTTTTCTTACCTCTTAGAATATTAATACCTTTGATTCATAATTAGATCCGTAAGGGTTAAACAATTTTAGGATTTATTATTTACTATATATTTAACGTTCAATTCGAAAAGCTTTTATGGAAATTACTCAATAAATTAGGTCCCCAGGCTTTTTCATTTTCATAACAAAACATAACGGATAAAATATATATATTTCCATATATATATCGAGTTCCTTAAATGGTGAATCGATAATGTTGATCTAAACGCCTAGGTTGATTTCGTATATTATAGCCTTCCTAATTTCTATATTTTGGATGAGGAGCTCGAATTTAAGGTTAGTTTCATTCATTAATGTTTCTTTTGGAGTTATAACTATAGGCTGTTTGGGGCGGTTGATTTCTATACATACTTCATATATTAAATTAGGCTTGGTTGGTAATTTCGCGCCGTAGTAAGGTTCAAGTTTGTTTATATTTCAATGTTTAGCGTAATACGTTTCACAAACAATAAATATAAAAGTAAATGAAGTAATCAAAAAATTGGAATAGGGTTTATTAATGTTTATTAATGTAAATAGATTTTCAAGAATAAAAAAAAATTAATTATAAACTAGTAAGGCGTTTTTAATTAGTTTTACTAACGCTTAATAACACCACTTGAAGTAAGCCTTTATGAATTTAAATGTCGTACGAACGAAATTTGAAATATATGAGGCGAATGTAAAAAGGCGAATAAGGAAAAGGACGTATTAGGCGAACAAGGAAAATAAAAAATATAATTATAAAAAAGTGTATTTTATAGTCCGGTGTTTAATTATCGGTTCTGGATTAATATGTCGTAATTGAGCTAAGTAAAGTAATTATTTCAATTATTCTATACGTATCCGCTTTAACTGGAATGATGGGTATAGATAAATGTGTCGTAACCACTTTTAATTTAGGAAGCAGGTTCAATGTCGAAAATCGGATATATCCTAAATAAAGGTTTCGAAATTTGTAGTTTTAGCCTACATAGCCTAATACGTAATAGAACGCTCCTTAAAACGTCAAAAAAAGGTTAATAATAGCGTAATAGGGTTTTTAGTAAATAAAACGACAAATAAATATTAATAATATAGTATTTAAGTTGTCATTTTTGAAGTTACTTAATATTTACAATTTTTGTATACGTCGGGGTACAATTATTGTAAAAATGAAGTGTTAAAGTACAAATACTTAAAATTTATATATTATCTCGTTATAGGTATTCAACTTATATTGATCTCATTTTTTCTAAGGTATTTATAATTGACCGAATCGGTTACTAATTAGTATTGGTAAGGTTTTAGACCTAGTATTCTATATAAAAATAGGTGTAGAAAAGAACAATCGTAACATTAGTAACTGTAATATGAAATAAGGAAAAATTGTTAAAGTACAAATAGTTAATGTTGTTATAGTATCCCGTTATAGGTATTCAACTTATATTTATCTCTTTTTTTCTAATCTATTTATAATCGATCTAATCGGCTACTAATCAATATCGATTATGTTTTAAACCTTAATATTCACCTGAAATAAGGTTTTTGAAGAATCAATTCAAATAATTAGTGTTATAGTATAAAAGATGATAATCCGAAGGAGAATTTAAAGGCATACGCCATAAGTAAGGGTTTATAAGTTTTTACCTAAAGCGTACTACTCTAAACCGATCCACGTATTGCCTTTCGGTTTGTTTTAGCTATTTCAAACCGATCCACGCATTGTCGTTCGGTTTGAAATAGTCATTCCAGACCGATCTATGCATGGAGCAATTTGTGTTTTGCAAGAGCGTAGCCTACAGTATGACACCTTATCGTGCATTCTGCAGGAGTGCACACTGCAATACAGTGCACTGCTACTTTCCCTATGTATACTATCTATGAGGATATATAATAATATCCACCAACAACCTAATTTAAATAATCTGAATAATAATTTAATAAATAGTATTACCGTTCCTGAAAGGAATGTGGCATGTTATTCTTGTAATATATTTAGTGATACGATTCGTCGTACATTAGTAGTTAATTACGTATATGTTTGCGTTATATTACTGTTATGAAATTTAAATTTCTTTTCAGTCCTCGTGGATGAATTTTCCGTTCAATCGACCAGAATACGCTGGTTAATTCTTTAATTCATTCACGATCTTGTAAAACTTCAATCTTTTGTTTTATTACTGTATCCTGAAACGAGTAGGTGTAACTTCTCATACTACTGTTCCATGGTTTTATAATCAATTTCATAATATTCGACTTCAAAATCCTAATAATCGGGTCATAGAGATTGAAATTGGTTTTAGGTACGAATTTGATAAATTTCAAAGTTAAGAGACTATTAATTTCAACCTTATCATTGTAGTCAAAAGGTTTACCGGAATCTTTGATAATGTTTTGTGCCTGGAATTGGAACGTTAAATTTTCGTTTTTTTTTTACTTACTCAATTCATATTGTAAATGCGACCCGATAAATATTCTTTATCCCTAGTGTTTTTCCCCTTTAGTTTTTTTTTATATCTGCGGCTTTTTAATAATTTTTCGATGATAGCTTGATGAGGGTGGTGTTAACTTGGTCGTTTAGCTTAGAGGATTTTATCGATATCGTTAGTCGTTCTGATTCAAGACTTGATTTTCATTGTTGAAAGTTTCAAGGCTGTTGGTAATTTTTATAAATACATAAAATTTCTTTATATTTTTTTTTATAAATTATACTATTTTTGTAGCTCCTGTTATATACCGACTTCATATTGTAAAGGTAAGGTAAATCCGTCGATAATCGTGGGGACTTTCTTGGTGTTAAAAGAATTATTGACATGACGCCGTACCGATTTACTTCGTAGCTTCTTTAATGTCTTACTTTAGGGTACAGCCTTTTTGCGGTACGTTCTAATTAAGGAGATTCACTCGTTAGAAATTTGTACTCTTCAAATACTAGTAGTGTTGGCATTAAGCTGTTAGGGCCCATAGTGTCGTTTAAACCTTTTACCTCTATTTTAAAGCAAGCCTTTTAATTTTTACAGCCTTTAATCTTCAGTGAAAGGATATTATACGTTCGACGAAATCATATGTGTACCCTTTTGATCTTTTTATTGCTTTAGTATGCCTCTACAGCCATCTATTTACACTAGTTCATTCTTATTTTAGCGTTGGCCTAAAATTACGATGCCATCAAGTAATTAAGGGTATCATAAACGATGACGTTTGATAGAACAAAATATATGTCAATGAATAACATTATTCACGTTTCCCAAGTATTCTTAGCCGATGAAGACTTCATAAATTTCACTCCGGGAAAAGAGTTTACAGAACTTATAATTTGAAAAATAAACTCATTGATCATGCGAAAAAAAACTTGAGAAAAATCTTATAAGTCATGTCCACATAATTTTCAATATAAATTCAAATATTTGAAAGGCTTTTGTATAAGTTCGACAATAATATCATAAGTTTATAATAGCCTTCAAAGAAATGTATTCCACATTTTTTTGCATTGGAGACTTTAGGACTTTGAATAACATATTCATGACTGAGTGGTGAAAATGAAGATTTAATTAATATATATCTAACTTCGTCAAATTAAACACCATTACCTTTAGAAATTCAAGATCAAACTGAAATTTACTTCACTGGGAGGCGAAAGGAAACCCCTAACCGTTTTCAACCAGAATATTGGTGTTAACGTTAATATTAACGTCAAGGGCTTATATATCCTTTAAACAAATTTGAAAGGGTTAGGAGATTTAAAGATATAAAGTTTGATCGACCCAATAATATTTTAAACTATAGTTACAATAATCACGATATTTGGTTGCTTAAGCTAAAGCTAACTTTGGATTCGCTAGTATTTAACAATTAATATCAGTAGTTGTAATGTTTTTCCACCTTAATACCAATTATTACAATTAGCTTTTTGTTAAGTACTTTACCACTTTATTTTTTAATATAATACCTTTAAATGTGTAATTCACGTAACGATTACCAAGGTTAAATGTATATAAAGAAACACTGGATTAGTTAGGATAAAGGTAAATATTTTTGTTATTTAAGTCGTATAGAAAGATGTTGTAAACTAATTATTGGGTCGCGTTAACATCTGTATTTGATACCACTTGATTTGTTTAGGGGATTTCTTATCGTTAACAATTTCTTTATCTTCGAAGTCTGTAATTTGATCAACATAATTCTGTTTAAAAATATTCGGATATTCATTATAGTACATAACCTATTTAATGTTACATTTAGCCAAAGGATAACGGGTTAACTAATAGCTGAGATTACCATAAATCCGACATTTTTTGCTTTTATTACAAATATAGTTTTTACTATCAACTAATCTGCTTGAATACTACCCTCGTTAACATTAATGTAATTATGCCTTTCAATTCAAAGCTATTGATTCCAATTTTAAACTTCAAAGCCACCCATATTTACGATCGATATAATGTATCATTACGCCATATTTTTCATTCACATTGACCAAGTTATAAATTTGGGGATATATACCAAACGAGTTTGTCGTATACATCATTAAAGTCGTAATTAAGAACCTTAACTAGCTGAAAAAGCTTTCAAAAATTGCATCTAAACGTTGTAAAGCGTATTCAAACTTGGTAACGCTGGTGATAACTTCCCGTACCTGTTGGCAAAACGTGATTTTTCTAACGTATGCCTTTCCTAGTATTTATTTGCATAACATAAACTTGTTAAGAATTTGATTGAGAACCTCCATCGGTATTTTCTCATTTTTATTCTTTATCATTATGGTAGTTTACCTTTTGGTAAAACATTTCAAGAAATATTACGCGAAATATATATATTATTCTAAATGAAATGTTATGTCGATATAGATTGCTTGAAAGGTCGTTACTTATATGAAAAAAGCAGAAAATAATTTTAAGCGTGTTTTGTAAGAATTCCAGGAAATAATAAATAAAAACTTGAAGAAAGAATTTCTATTTACTTGTAAATAATAAAAAAAGGTATTATTTGCGTCCCAAAAAGGTGATAGGGTTTTTCGTCATACTCTTGTAGGGTATTTCAAATCCTGACGAAATTAGCAAATAACTTATAGTTAATATTATCTATTCCAATAGGCCTATTTCGGTAAGATCTCAAGCCTATAATATTTACTTAAACATAAGGTCTTCAGAAGAGTAATCAGAATGATTGGTGTTGTAGTATATAAGTAAAAAGTAAGTTAAGATGGTTTAGAAGAAGCATCCAGAGGTGCACGCCATAGGTAAGGACTTATAAGCCCCTATCCAGAGCGTATTACTCTGGAATACTTCTTTTAAACCACCCCACGCATTACCGTCGGCCTGGAATAACATTCCAGACCGATCTATGCATAATGTAATTTTTGTTTTGCAAGAGTGCAGGCTACAATATAACACGTTATCGTGCACCTTACAGGAGTGTACCCTATAATACAGTACACTGCACTTTAGCCTATGTATACTATCTTTAAGGGTATATAGTAATATCTACAGAGGTAATCTTTTTTTCTTCCTTATATAATCTGTGCCTATAGCCTAATAATAATAGTATTATTGTAATATCTATTGCAAAAGGTCTTATTTAGTAGTAATAATGGTATTGTGGTTTTATTAATGGTAAAAGGTCTAAATTAGCAGTAGTAACAGTGTTATTATCGTATTAATCGCAAAATTTCCGAATTAGCAAGTTCGGCTAGGATTATCAAAGTTTAGCCGCGGTAGTAATTATAAGTCCACCCTAGTTCATGTAGCTAAAAAGAGGCGACATAATTAATAATAACGCTTTTTATTAAATTTAATAAATATAGTTACGCAGTAGTGATTATATCGGAGTGTTCATATAGGATGATGACCTAACTACGTGGTAAATGAATATAAAAAGATACATCAATATTGCTTTAAGTAAAACTTTACTTTTCTCTTTTTTTTAAAGGCGTATAGAGTCAGCTAATATAAGGCCCCATTTTAATTCAACTTTTAATTTATTCAATCAAACTCAGCTGCTTTAATATATAGTTTACTTAGCCTATATATATACTAACCTATTTCCCCGAAAAAATACCGCGTAAGAACCGGATTACAAGGCGTCGTCTAGCGCGTAAGCGGCAATGTGTTGCCGCCGCCACCGCTACCACCGCTACAACTACTGCTTCCTCCACTACCATCCTCACCAATAGCAACAATCCGCCCTCATCGGGCGAAATATCCTCTATAACCACTACGCCGCCCGCTCCCGTTACTCCGCTCGTCACTACGCCGCCAAGTCCTGCTACCGCCGCCACCTTTCCCGCCGCTGCCACGCACCCCTTCCCCCCTTTTCCCTTCCCAATTTCCATATCATAAGGCGAGGAGTAAGGGGTCCCTAAAGTTATAAGAATTACCCTCTCCCTACTGGTAAAGACCCTATTATCTGTAGGAGCCACTTTACGTCATAAGCGTAGCTAGGCGTAATTACGCTAAGGTACGTATATCTTAGTTTTTCCGTTTATATGCTTTCAACCACCTTTTTAATATATAAAACACACAAGGCGGATTCCCTCCACCGTTTCGAAATTCGTATTGCTCAAGTACGCCGTAAGTCCCTTTTAACGCGTTAAACGTTGAAGCGACATACCTGAGTCCGTAACCTTAGGTCTTGCATAAATACGCCTTACATATCTTCTATCGCGTTTGCAGCCGCGGGCAAGTCTATTGGCGATTGTTACGAAACCAAGGGAAGTTTGGCTCGTTACCACCGTTACAAGCGGATTGACAATTTATATGCCCCCGTTACGATAGTTTTAAGGCCGTAGGCCGAAGCCGTATTACGCGTCCGCCGGCTTTTTGGTAAATTTCCAACGAATTCCAAAAAATATACTATGGTAAAAAGATTCCATTCGTGGCGACTCGAAAAAATCGTCACAAGTAACTAAAATAATCCGATACAAATTAGTAATAGACGATAACCGGAGGACTAGGACGACGGAAGCCACCGTAACCACCTAGAAACGGGGCTTACGCATATATTACATAGAAGAGTTCGACAACGTAATTGCACGTCGTTGTGAGAAAGGTAATCCCTATCCTATACATTTACCTAAAGGTATAACTAATAAGGTAGAAAGATATATCCTTATTAACGTTAATAATATCGTTAACGGTAAAAGCAATAACGTTAATATAAAGGGGTAAAACTATGGGGAAGATGGTATGGACGCGACGGTATCGCCTTCTCCCTTAATTAGTAAATAGATGCCTTGTCAGTCGAACCGGCGTATCCAGTTATAATACAATACGTTATATAGTAATTTTATAGGTTTTTACAACTAAATTCTTTAAAGTAATAAATATAATATTAAATGTAAAATGAAGGGGGTAATAAGTTAAACTCGGTATATAAAATATGAAATAAAGGGGTAATATACCAGGATTGTTACGACGTTATAAGAATAATTTTTTTAAAAAAATAGAAAATTCCAGTAATCGTCGGATTGAAACCTGTAAAAAACCCGAAAACAAAATAACAAGTTAAAATAAAAATTAAAATCTGAAGTCGACGCGAATAATTCAGTTAAATAAAGGTAAAATGATAATTCGATGCGAATAACATTAATAAACCGATCTAAAGATAATAAAAAATCAATATAACGGTTTATGAAGGTCGTAAAACCTTTTTTAATAACCTTAATAAATAACTTACTTGTAGAAATAACTATTATTAAAAAGTCGATTGGTATCGCCTTAGTTATTACATTTATTTAGTTTAATTTTCAGTTGATTCATCTGTTTTCTTTTCGATATTCCGGCGTTAGTACGCCCTGCGTAAAGCTATAATATCGATTATCAGCCGTTTTTCATTCATAATACCTAACTTAACCAGGAATTTCTAAAGCGAAAAATAATGAAACCAAATAATCAAAGAGATAAGGCGTAAACCAAGGTTGGAAATAATTATCCGAACTGTTATCGCTATAATAATACCCGAATTGAAACCTCTAACCATATTATAAATTTTAAAAGCGAGGACATTTTTCAAAATTCTTCAATATTGAGTAAAACTATAATAAATAATGTTTTTAAAAACTATAGAGTCGTTTCTGGTCGATAATTCGTATCAAGAACAAAAACGAAGCCGATCAATAATTTGTAATCGTTATTATTATCAAAAAAGCTGTTGATAAAAATAAACAACTTTATAATATATATATTTAGCGGTATAAATTAAAAACCTTGTTTTAAATTTTACATTTACTATAAAAAGCGTTAATTAAACACCTTATACGTATCGTACGTTCAGTTGGTTTCATATTATGTGGCGACCGAAAGTTTAAATACCGTTTTTAGTTATATTACAAACGGAATCCAAGTTTCGCGTACGCGTTAGCATTTATTTTTGTCGACCCGTCTTACGCTATCCAAGAAAATAAACGCCATATTATTTAGCTATCCTTCTTATGTAAATTCTAAAACGCCGTTTCGAAGTATAATTTTGGAACCATCAAAACAGATTATACTGTCCTTTAACAAGTAAGTTATGGACGTCTCTTTTAAGCCGGCCTTTGAAGGTTTCCTTTTGTTAAACGCGGAAAACGAGGCGTTATATAAGATTAAAGTGTCGTTTATTTACATTTTTATAACTGTAAATCCCTTCAAACGGGTAGTCGATATCAATAGGCATAAGTTAAAGGTAAAGTTAATTATCTCGAGTCGCTCTTTAAAATGCTTTTGGTAAATTTTATATCAATATTTACCGGCTTCAACTAAGCCATAAAGCGGTTTTAAGATACGTAAGATTATTTAAAGTAGGTCATAATACTTAAGGTTTTTTAATATATATACATAAAGTCTCCGTTTTAGCCATTCCTTAAATTGTATATAAGACTGCGATATATTTCGAAACTCTACATATAAATTTTACGGTTTACTCAAAAAGGCCGCGAACGTAAAAATCAAATGGTAGCTAACTCTTTGTATAGTAAGCGATTATATTATAATATTCTCTTTATCTTTATTAGTATATCTTTTAACAATTATACGAGTCATTTCATAAGGTTTTTCAGTTTTATCTTTTACTTTATGGATGACGGGGGTTAAAAAAATCGTATAGGTATCGTAAATAATGTGGTTGAATTATTTAGAGCGAAAAACGACTTAGTCGATTAAGGTTAAAATCTCTTTTTAAGTAAATTATTCGAATAAGGCTCCTAAGATAGTAATAATGCCCTCGTTGCGAAGTTTTAAGCTAAGCTTACGGTTTTCCAATTTCGTTTACATAATAAAAAGGGTCTGAAGCAAAATTCTTAGGGTGTTCTTTAGTTTTCGAGCCGAAGGGTCGCCCTCGATCGCGAGTTTTTAATAGGGTTAGCGTATATATACCGCTTTTTTTAATGTGGTCAGGCTAAAATAGTGTTTTGAAGGGGAAGCTATATTCGGAGTCGATTAAATTTTTTGTTCCAGGGGGTGGCGTTTGAGCGACTTTGGTTGTTTCTGTTGTTTTAAAGGGTAACATATAAACGGTTTTATTTGTCTTAAGGTTCCTAGCCGTTTCTTTTTACTTTTCTCCTATATTTAGATATCATTATTTATTGGAACGAACTTATACTATTCGGTAAATTAACTAATATACTATAGCCTATAAACTCGTTAATGTTTCAAGGTCCAGTTTATCTATACTTCGTTTTTTAAATCAAAACTTTAGATTATAGTGGTAAATTCAAAACGCAGGTGTTACATCGGTTATTCCTTGTAACTCAGGCTTTAAATACATCTTTTTTAGCTTATGAAAATCGTAATGTTACTATGGCTTGTACTACGACATTGGCCCATTATATTATAAATAGTAATAATATAAAGTTTATTTGGACTTTTAGGTAAATACCGAAAACAAAAAGCGTAGGGATAAGTCTACTTAGGCTAAAAGTGTTATTAACGGTGTCAACTACTATTTAAAGGATAAATTCCTTAAAACTGTTACTTTTTAACTCTTTCAACAACACTATATACATTTTTTTTAACGGTTCGTTATATTGTTCGCGTTTTCCAATACCATATAGGGCTTTTACTAAAATCTCTTTATATTCGTTGTTGGCTATCCGAGCTTTTATACACTATTCAATGAAATTAAATGCTATAACGGCGTCGTACATAATATCATTTAAAATTCAGGGGTAAAGGTTTAACTAATAATTAATTAAAAAGTTTTAATAATCCAGGGTAAAGGCGTTTTTTTAGAAACTTGACGATTTAAAAAAATATAACCATATTAACGATGTAAAAAACCCATAGGCTATTTAAATATATAATGTTAATAATCACTTTGTAATTAAAGTTTATGTCGTTTTAAAAGCGGAACTCAAACTATCGTAGGGCTTATAAATGAAACTAGCACTTATAACAGAACTTTTCGATAGCCTTAAGTATATCTTTCCCTATATTTATATAGCCTGCGACGTTCAATAGGCGTAAAAAGCGTTTTATAGCTAGGTGGTCGAATCGTTGGTGTAAAACTCATCATTTTAGTTAAATTGAATGAATAGCCTGAATTATAAGTATTTTCAAGGAAAAATACAACTAGTCGAATTTAAGCCTAAACGGTACGGATACGTTATCCGAAACGCAGACAAATTAGTTAGTCAGATTCCAAATCTTAATATCGAGCTTCTTAATATTAGTTAAAAAAGTAAAAATAATGTTTTAAAATCCATAACGTAAAATTTAATCGATTCGAATACGTGTATTTACAACGATTGTTACAAGCGACGTCGCTTTACATTTACTAAATAAAAACTTTCGGTGTTTTCCTTTCCGGTTTAACCGAAACTTCGGAAATTTCGCCGTAAGTACGTCGAATTATCGTTTCTCGGCAGTAAAAATCTCGGTTATACCAGTATTAGGTATAATTACCTATAACCTGGTTTCGTATTTGTTAGAAAGTGTAAATTACGACACTATATTAACGATAAACACTTTATTTACGTACTTCAGGATTATAATATATAAAACGAGATTATTTTATAAACCGGCAATGATACGTTAGACGTTTTTATCGTTGTATATTAATCAATAATCATTTTTTCATCTACGTTCGTGTTTTCGGATATATATTCATAAAGGTATATATTGAATCTATTATCTGTATTTTCGTATTTAACTACATATCTTGCAAAATTAGCTTTTATTCGATCCTTAACATTATATTCGGTTTAAAATTTTCGTTTACATCAAAAATATTTGTGAATGGTGTAGTTCGTAAATTAATACCCGATTTTATCATATACGATATACCGCTTTTGCAAACATATAAGGCGCTATACGTCTTTTCGTAAGTATTGCTATAGTTTTGATACATTTCTTTCATTTTTGAACGACCATTTCCATACCTTCCTGCTAGAGTTTCCTCACTAATACCTGTACTTTAGGCGTTCATTTTACCTCGAGTAAACATTAAATCTCCGGTCTAAAACAAAGTAAATTTTTTCGGTAAAGTTTTTTTTTTGTAATTTAAGCTTCGTCTCCGGTTTTATTAGTTACGAATACTAATATGAGGCTTGGTTATCTGTGTATAAAGGTTTAAAACGATATTTCAAAGCTTGTATAAAAGGCTTTCAAGTCTCTTTCTGATTAAAAAAAAATACAAAGTTAAAATCTGGGGTTTTATGATAAACTTTTACTACTACTTGAATAAACAGTTTATTGCTTTTATATTTTGGCTCGAAAGTTATTTAACACTTTCAAATCTTTGCTAATCAAACGGTGGAAATTTCCTTAAGGTTTTTATGGGCATTTTTGTATTGATTTTTGACAGATTTCCATATAGTAGAAGTCCAATACTTATTATATAATTTATATTTAATTTCGGTATTAAAGTGGAATTTAAAGCGGTAAAAAAACTCGGAGAATATATAACTAAAATATATTAATATATATATTCCGCTATCTAACTCACCCGAAGCGTATATTAGGTAAAATAAGGTGAAAGTATAGTAACTGAATATTCAATTTCTTATATATATTAGATATAACGTGTATTTTGTTATCGAATACCTCGTACTACTCTCCGTTATTATTGTTATCCTCATTTAATAATCTAACAGAGTTAATGAACTTCGTAAAGTCTATTTTATCCGTGGGAAAACAGTCTAATAAGAGGAAGTGATAGTGGTCGTAATTAAAGGGTATTAGTCTGTACGATACGTATTAGCGTTTTACACCGTTTATCAACTCCTAAATCAGGGTGTTTTTGATGTTTCGACCGATTATTTGTTACTAAAGCGGGTCATTATTTACGTTTCAGCCGATTCTATTATGGCTAATCGAGTTGTTTTTAGCGTTCGGGGTGTATTATTTTTCTTTTTGTTCATTCAAATTCGCATTTTAAAAAGGCTTCTTATTTTACTCTTATTATATAATCCAATCTTACTAAACGCTTTATCTTAATCTACGTTAGTTTTTTATAATCCTTTTCTACAACGTTAATTAGGTTATTCTTACTTTTCTTTAAATAATTTCCTTCCATAAACTTTCATCCTCTTTTTTCTTTATCCATCCATTCCAGATATTTTGTAAGTTAAACCGTTATAAATAAGGCTCCTACGATACGACTATTATTTTCTTCTGGTATATTAATATCTTTATGCCTTAATTTTCCTCGTAAGAGTTTGACAATTATACCATTCACTATTCGCCATATACTTAGTGTTTAGTCCGCAAAGTCTTCGTTAAATTCCTTGAATAAGTCGTATCTTTCAATTTCCCCATTATAATAGTTGAAAATTATTTTAAACTTATATATTTACTGTATAGGGATACAAATCTTTCATTCAAGCCTTAACATTAATACTCTGAAGGTTAAAGTCGAAGTAGTTAAGGATATTCTTTTGAAACGATATATATATATAACAGTAATTTAAATATTCGTTAACCTTTACCAAATCCGTCATTAAAAGGTTATTATATATTGGTAAGGGGTAATTATGGTATGATTTAAGTGGTTCAAATGTGGGGTATTTAAATTTTCAGGTAAACCTAGTAGATACAAAAGAATAAAACAATTAAAACGGTCTAAATAAAGCTTACCAACGTTTGCTAACTTAAACGAATTTAAAACGATATATAAGTAAAGTTTAATTATAAACTAGTTAAATATTCTACATTAGTTTTATTGATGTTAAAAACTTTATGTTAGCTAAATAACTTACAAAAATGAAAACTTTATAAGTACTATACTTAAAATAAATAAGGCGAACGTGGGAAAATAGATAGTGTAAAAAGAATGTAATTGTATAATCCGATGTTTTGTAATCGATCCATATTAGCATGCCGTAAGAGAAATTGATAAAGAAATGGATCGGTTGCTTAGTATGTAACCAATATTATTAAAGCAGTCGGTTTAGTCATTCGTATATAACCGATTTTAATAGGGCTATTAGTATAAATTGTCGAAAATCGGGTAGGTTCCAACGAAGGGTTTCGAAACTCAGTATTTTAGCTTATATATCCTGTTATTCGGTAGATCTCAGTAAAGGGTTCCGAAACTTAGTATTTTACTTAACGTGACCTGATACGTAATAGGACGCCCTTTAAAAAAGACACAGGTTATACGTTCAAAGCTCTAATACAAATTGGCGGTTAACGAAACGGGGATAATTTTCTTAAAGTTATTCCGAATCTTATAGTCTTATAATACTTCCGGTTTCTTGGCACTCCCGCGTAATTCCATACTGTAGTATAGTTCTTATAAGGCGTAGTGTTAAATCACAGGCAATTAGTATCGCTACAGAATCCTGCTATAAGAATTCAACGTGTATCTATCGCTTTTTCCTAAACTATCTGTAATCGACCGAGTTGACTACCAATTAGTGTTGGTAAAATCTCAAACCTATAATATTCACATAAATATAAGGTCTTCAAAAGAGTAATAAAAATGTTATTTAGCTAACATAAAGTTTTTAACATCAATAAAACTAATGTAGAATATTTAACTAGTTTATAATTAAACTTTACTTATATATCAATTTAAATTCGTTTAAGTTAGAAAACGTTGGTAAGCTTTATTTGGACCGTTTTAATTGTTTTATTCTTTTTTATCTACCATGTTTACATGAACATTAAAATACCCCACATTTGAACCACTTAAATCATACGATAATGACCCCTTACTAATATATAATAATCTTTTAATGACGGATTTGGTATAGGTTAACGAATATTTAAATTACTGTTATATATATATATCGTTTCAAAAGAATATCCTTAACTACTTAAAGTAAATCAAGATGATTCAAAAGAAGCATCCAGAGGTGCACACCATAGATAAAGACTTATAAGCCCCCGCTCAGAGCGTATTACTCTAGAATACTTCTTCTAAACCGCTACACACATTGCCGTCGGCTTGGAATAGCATTCCAACCCAATCTATACATGATGCACTTTGCGTTTTGTAAGAGTACAGCCTGCAGCATGATACGTTATTGTGCACCCTATAGGAGTGCACCCAGTAATACAGTGCACTGCCCTTTAGCCTATATATACTATCTGTGAGGGTATATAGTAATATCTACAGCTTAAGAAAAATGCCACGTTAATCGTCCCAGCCATCATTAGTATTTCTCAATAACTTAAGTCTTAAAGCCTCCTAATCGCAGTGTTAAGTGTAATTTCCAGTCGCTTGGTTCGAGGGGTAAGGTCCTATGATAGAATCTGTAACAGGCTTACGCATATAAACATATGTGGCATATGAAACTTTAGTTTAAAAAACTTAATGGTTTTAAATAAAAGGATAAAAGGTAAGTTAGATTTAGTTTAAGAAGAGTTTTAAGGGATTTGAGAATTTTATTTAATTAACCGTTCAATAACGTCAATATTTATACTATTTACTACATTAACGATCACTGCATTATGCGCTTTATTGTCATTGAAGGCGTACTCTATATTATGATGTAAAAGTGTTAAACTACCAAGTAAAATAACAGGTTTTTTTTATCGTTGGCGTATAAAGATATTCAACTTAACTAAATATCAAGAGGAGGTATCATGAAACGCATATATAGGCGTTAAGAGTTGTTAATGCCTTTACCTTTTCTTTAAGGATTTTGAGGATTAGGATCTTAAAAAGAGTCTTCTCGTTAAACTAGATTTAAAAAGGGTTTGACCAATGCTTATAGGTTTTTCTCTGGAATGTAAATACTACAGCAAGTAAACTTTTTTTTAAATTTAGCTTTAATTGTGCATTAAATTATCTTCTATATATTAAGTATCTAGTAATGAAAAAACTTACAGAAATCCTAAAAGGCGCAAATGCTATAGCGAGTAACCTTTTTTAAAATTTAGCTTGAACCGTGCATTGAATTATCTTCTATATATGAAATGTTCAGTAATTAAAAAACTTATAGAAATCATGAAAAGCGCAAATACCACGGTTATAATTTTCGCTAAGGTCCGCATCGAAAATGTACTAGCTAACGTAATTTATTTAATAAGCTTTCGTTAAAAACTCTTCGACATCAATAATTCGTGATTCTTTATTGTAATAATTGATCAAAATAATTTTGAGAGCTTTCATTACCTCCTTTTAAGCGAAGTTAGTGATGGTCTCATCATAAACGTTTGCAGTAGCTATCATAATATTTTAGTTGGCATAGGATTTGGTGTTTTAACATGAAGTCGCGCGACATCGCTTTTTTAACGCAACTTAGCGATTTTTGGTGTTTTCGCTTAAAGTAGCGATTTAAATAAATAAATTAGCGTAGAAAGAAAGAAAGTAGAATAGGAGAAAAGCTTGGTATTGAAGAAAATCATAGAAAAAAATAGGTTAAAGGTTGTTTGTAGAAGTTATTTGACATCGGATTAAGTTATTTTTGTAGTAATAGCACCCGTAATAGTATTGACTAAGCCGTTTGCCAATTTATCAATTTGAAACTTTTAGCAGTTAATTTCAACGCTTTTTAAAAAGAATCTGATAAAGATTTCTTAGTATTTTTAATAGCGATACCATCGTTACCTCTAAGTTGCCATTGAAACCGACGCAACCTATAATTTTTTCTTACTTATTGCCGTAAAAACCGACGCAGTTTGTAAAGGCCTTTCGCAAAATTCTTTCCTTCACTTTGGCCTTTTACAAAGTATAATTGGACAGTAACTTCTTCTTTTACTTAGTTTATCTGTGCTTAACCTAATAAGCACTGATTAGTGTTGTTAAGGATTTAGACGTTGCAATGTTGTCGATTCGATTAGTTGAAGTAACAGTAGTATTGCGTGGTCAAATGATGGATGTATTGTTTTTGGTTTGGCAGACCGTTAGCCGGTCTGCACAGTAATTTGTATGGCCAATTGCTTGGCCCGTGCCCTAGTGTGAAGTGGGCGCATACTGTACTTTACTTGCAGCCAATACAGTAGGCCCACACAAAACAATACACTCAACTTGCAGACAGTATAGTCAACTTTCCTGTAAGTAAAGTTGACCTACTGCACTGCAATTACTACTATTCCAACAATACTCATGGCTTTCTCACAAGTCTTTCCGTACCCCCTCCTTTCCCTCCTATAATCGCTTCCCCGCAGTCAAGGTTATATCAAGTAGCTACAGCGCACGGGCCACGAAGTGTCTGTGCACTCACTGTGGCCACACATATCATATACCCAGCATTTGCCCGCCGTCCTTTCCCATTACCACAACACATAACAACCGTATCAGCGCAATGAATTCTACATATCAGTTACCCCTTCAAACCATTATGTCATTCCAATTTAAAACTTTCTATGTATTTTCGAGTTTCAATCGATGTATACAAGTGAAAAGGGTCCAGTTGTATGGGGACGTCGAGAAATTGCTGTTTCACAAGTTGGTACGGTACAGTGACCATCTCCCCTCCCCACCAAAACCAGTGGTTTGGATCCCTATCTCGCGGCCCACACCACCGACACCATTGTCCCTAACCATACCATCTACTTCCCAAATACTACCCCACACGACCCTAAACACCCCGTGCCGGAAAGACCTCCCTCTCGGTCCCCGCCGATATCGCCTCACACAACAACACAACCTCGTCCTAGCCTCCGACATCCCCGGCGGCAGCGGCACGGCCCCATCACACAGATCCTTCACTGGCGCCACCGACGGGGCGGCCGCGCTACCCTTTCCTTCTCTATCACCGATCCCATGTACACAGCCATAGACTCCTCGCGCCACGGGCGTCGCCGGCCAGCCCTGCGACGAAGCCGTCGCGATGAACTCGAACGTCAACGCCGCGGGCAACCTCACCTCTCCTCAACTCGGCGCTCAACGGTTCCGCGTCGCGCCAAGGCGTCCACTAAGCCGACGTCCTGCTTTGTCGGCGGGCCCGGATGGTGGGAGGTCGCGTAGGCGAACGGCGGGCGCGCGGCCGTGCGCGGAAGCCCGCGTGGAAGGGTGGGGGCAACTTGCCGGTTGGCAATGCGGCGACGTGTGCCGACGAGAATGGGGGAGGTAATCGGGGAGTCGTGGTGACTACGCGATTTTATGGCAACCGTTGCTGAGAAGGATAATTTAAAAAGGACTAAAAAACGGTGTTCGTTTGACACTCGTGACTTGTCCAACATGAGAGTCCCATCGATGGCCTTTCAGCTGTCACGCTGCAGCCTGAAGCGTGCCCGTGCTGCCAGGACATCACTGACCCCCAGCCGTCTTGCGACTGCCACCGCCGGATGAAAACGGGAAACCGCGGAGGACATTACCTGTTGTGGGAGTGGAAGGAACGGTACGGCTACCTCGGCAGATTTAGTTAGGTCTCATTACCTCCGAGGTAGGCAGTTGGCTTTCTGCTAATAACATCATTATCTGGGTGCACGCCATCAACTACTTCACAGTGCCGGCTTCGCGCCTCAACATGCATTTGTCCTAGCCTCGTGACCTCTCACGGACCTTCAGCTAATGCACGAGGCGCCTTGGTGGTTAGACGCCACCAATGACCCCAGTGCGACCAGCACGAAAGAGGGACAGGTCCTGCCGACCACGGGACGAATGACCGACATGTGATTCAGTGCCAGGTGGTGAAGTTCAACTATTTGGTTGATTTGATGGAATGGAAGCATTCCAAAGCGGCGTAGCAATGCTCTTAAAGCTCGATGAGGAGGTAGAACAGGTGTTGATTGAGAGCTGGGGGAAGCCCCTCAGCCCCTTTTGGGCTAGAGTACGCCAAGCTTTCTGTAGCGTGTCAAAAGGCCGGCTTACTTTCAGGCCTTACGGGGCACAAGCACAGGATAAAGAGTACCTCGATGCCCGTTTTCCCATCGCGCCAAAGTTCCCCTTCTACCCCTCCTTTCCATTTCGAGTCCCTCGTTACATTCCTTGGGTTTTTTTTGGTACTTCCTGCTTCTTTCTCTCTCTTCATACCCGTCTTTTTCCTGTTGTCGCGGTTCCGTTGTTCGCAAAGAGTACCGCTCTCACTGTTTTTCAAGGTTTTTGCTAGCACGCTGATGTCACTCACGGTTCCGCTACCATGAGGCAAGAGAACGAGATGGGCTGGTACACTGGAGTCTTCCACGCTCAAGAGTCGCAGGAGATGACCTGGACGAAACTCCTTGGACAGTCAGCCCTCGCTTGCGGCACCCTCGGACGCCTTGGCTGGAGGGGATGTGAGGGCTGCGTGTGTCGATGACCTGGGCTTGCTCCCCAATGTCACACTTCAGCCAAACACAACAGCGTGGCCACGCGGCAAACAACGGAGGAAAGGCCCTCTCTGAAACGAGCTGGACGCATCGACTTCATGTTCGAACGCTGTCCCGGGCTAGAACAAGCCCTCAGATCGCCTTGCCGTTTGGGTGTGCACGCCAATGCACCGGCCTGCCAGAAACATGCACCTCGTCGATGACCGAACCTTGCCCTGCATGCGACCTGCCGCCAGGGCACGCTTTGCGTCTATCGGCCCTTGTGTTGATGTTCTTGCCCCAACGTGTTGGCTCTTGAGGTTATCGACTCGCGGACGGATCTCCTCTATGGCCTTCATGTGGACATGGTGTCTCGTTATTTGATGTGGACAGTTGGACCAGGCCGTGGCGCATCTCCGTGACACCTAACTCTTACCAACTCAGTGACCCATTCATGTCCACGGCCTCGCGGTTCTAGTGCTCTTTTTCCATCGACACCCGACCGGACCAGCTCGAGACTTGAATAGCTGTGGAGCTACCAGCCCGCCGCATGTCTTACCGCCAGAATCATCAAGCATAGAAAAGCAAAAGGCATCCATCCTGGCATCTGCGATGGCCAGAGGCTGTCCCAAGCAGCCAAAATGGTGCTCGAACCTTCAACAAATACACCCGCCGACAACCAGGTCCTGTCTGGCACTGCTGTCTCACGGCCAAAGGTTTGTTCTATGAAGCTGGAGGGCTTTCCGACAGTCCCCCAAAAGGGTCATGAACGGGCACGGGAAGTGACCTCGGCAAGTACATGCAGCATGCAGGCATGACAGGCCACAGGCAAGGCGTTCCACGCTTACCGGAAGCAGTTTAGCCTCGCCCTTCCAGCTTTGGCCCGCAGCACAAGAGGGGCAGACAGCGATGCAGCAGCGACGCTGTGAGGGCGGGCTGCCGAAGATTTCCCTCCGTGTTTCCCCTTGGAAAGTCACGAATCAATCGCTACTACGGTACGTATGACCCTTTCTTCTCTGCCACATGCCCCTGTTTCCGCCCTCTGCCAGCTGTAATTCTGATCCTGAGCTTCCGTTCAGATCCCCTCTCCCTGCCTTTCAATGCCTCCTGCCCGACGCGACTGCTGATAGCCCGCTGAAGCTGAAGCTGTTGGCTTGTGAGTGCCTGCGTAAGTAAGCTGCTGTGGCTTTCTCATAGGCGACACCCTGCCAGCACAGCACAGCTCTCGCACCCAGTCCGTCATTTCGCCCGCTGAAGTCATGGTTCAGTTCGCCTTCCCCCTTCTGCTCCACCCCCTACTTGCCTGCACACTACCAGAGCAGCTCATCCTGTTAGTGCAGATTTCTGTGATACTTTGCTGTTTACGTTCTAGGAAATGCGCTGGACTTGATTGGAGCAAACCATGTACATTTATCTGTCTATTGTTGATTCATTGCGTTGCACAATTATTTGCAGGAAGTACAGTGACTTTGCATCGTCGCGAGGGGGTGACCCTCACCCCCCCTATTCTCTTCCCTTCACCTCCCCCTGGTGAAACTCACGCTTTCCCTCAATTTCCACCTCCCTCATCCATCTCCGCACGGGTCAATCCCGCAGTTGCACGGACTCTTATCGCCTTATCAGCACCACCCTCCTCATCACCTCCAGCCACTTTTCCTCATCAGCACAGGCCAGCCGAGAGGCAGTGCACTGCCAGCAGCTGTCTTTTGCCTTGCTTGCACTCGGCAACCCTCCGCCGCACCGCACCGCACTGCACCGCATCGCATCGCATCGCAATCGCGACTGAAGTGACGCGCCTGGCCTTCTTTGCACACCTCGTCGCGTTCCACTTGCGACCGCTTCCACTTGACTTTGCACATCCATGGCTTGCTCCGCGCCCCTTTTGATGGTTGATGGTGTCTAACCTGTGCATTCCGCTTGCCTTCAGACCCTGATTGACGCGATCCCACCCCCCGACCTGGTGCATCAGCCAGATGGGTTCAGCGACCGACCTCCGCCTTTCTCCTTCAACCGCACCCACCACACCCACCATACCCACCACGACCACAAGACTTGTCTTGCCCACCAGCATTGCTGTCGCGTCGCGGCCTTGTCTCTCGCTTCTCCGCCGACTTCGCGCCATCCCCCGCGCATAGTCGCCCCCAACACCCAGCCATGACCTCCTGGGGCTTGACCGACCCGAATGTCCCCAACCAAAACAATGGCAGCGCCTTTCCCAACATCAACAACCCGAATGCCTCCCAGCCTCAGACCGTTAACCCCGGCATGATGGACCCCTCCGCCTTCATGAACAACCCTGGTGCTGGTCAGTTCAGCCACCAGCAGCCAGGCTTCTCTCAGGGCCAGGCCCACACCCAACAGATCCTCGCCATGCAGCAGAACCAGATGCGCAACGCGTCGCCGTCCTTCTCGAATCATCAAATGTACTCCACAAATCCGGTCATACCCTCCAAGAGACCACGACCGAGCGAGGGCAGCATGGCCGGCTCACCGCGACCCAATCCCGGCATGCTGCCGACCTCGCGCGCTGACACGCCGCAACAATCCACCTTTCCAGGCTTTCAACAGGGTCCCATGCCGCAGTCCGGGTCTGGACAGCCTTCGCCGTACCCGCACCTCCAAGCAAATGGCTCTGCGAACGCGACGCCGTCGCCCATCATGGGCAGCAATCAAATGCGACCGGGCAGTGTGCCTCAGCGCGTGGCCACGGCGTCTCCCCACCCCTTCTCCCCCGCCGCTCAAACACAGCAGTTCGCGCAACCATCACCAATACCTAGCGATCATGGTGGCACGCCTCAGCCGAGCTCGTACATGCCGCAACAGGGAATGCAACCCGGGAACTACCCCCAAGGCTTCAACCCAAACAACTTCAACACGCCGAGTCCCTCGCCCGTGCGGCCTCCCTCGACGCCGAATACGATGGGTCAGCAGATGATGCCACAACCGATGGGACAGATGCAGCCGGGGATGATGCAGCCGGGGCCGATGGGAACAGGCCAGATGGGGCAACAGCAGATGGCCCAGATGGCCCAGATACACCAAATGCAGCACATGCAACAAATGCAACCAATGTCCGCCCAGATGTACCAGCCAGGCATGCAACAGACGCCGATGGACCCTCAAAAGATGCATATCCAGATGCAGCAGTACATGCAACAACGTCACCCATCCGCACATCAGCAGCAGCAGCAGCGGCAGATGATGCAGATGCCGTCGCAATTGCAGGGTCAGGTACCGGGGCAGAACATGTCACAAGCCCAGGCGCAAATCACTGCGCAAGCACACGCGCATGCGCAACAGCAGCGGAACCTCATGGCGCGGCAGCAACAGCAAATGCCTAATGGCCAGATGCAGTCCAACGCCAATTCCGCGATGCGACCTCAACAGCCCGGTATGATGCCGCAACAACAGCAACACCAGCAACAGCCGCCGCCGCAGTCGCAACATTTGAGCAATCGGGCCACACCCGAGCCATTCCTGAAACAGCTTGCCTCGCTCATGCAACAGAAGCAGCTTCCATTCGAAGCGGCTCCGGTGGTTTGCGACCGTCCTGTAAACCTCATGCTGTTCTTCCAGATTGTCTACAAGAACGGTGGTTGTGACCGGGTGTCGCAGCAAAATGGGTGGGCACAGATCGCTAACGCGCTCGGATTCAACCACACACAGCTTCCAAATGCGCCTCAGCAGGTCAAAATTCTCTACGAGAGGTCACTCCGGGTTTTCGAACAACACTACCGGTCGATGAGGACGCAACATAGCCAGCAAGGTGGTCAGAATATGCCAGGTGGACAGAAAATGCCAATGCCAAGTCAGATGCAGCCCGGCATGATGCAGCCTGGCCAATCGCCCATGGGCATGCAACAAGGTCAGATGCAATCGCCTGTCAAGCAGATGCCACCTGGAGGGGTGCAGTCAAGTCCTAATGGCTACTCCACGCCACATCCTCAGGGACAAACTCGCCATCACAGTCAGGGGCGCGGCAGCGTTTCCAAGAGTCATACGCCGGGTCTGGAGGAGTTCTCGGTGCATTCGCCCGCGAGCAAGCATGGTAGCCTATCTCATCCTGAGGGGCAAAGCGTGGTTGCAGAGGCACGAAAACTGAAGTTCCCAGCGCCATATGCCAAGGATCCTGAGGAATACCAACCGTGCTCCAGGCCTGTGGCGACTGATAACGACCAACAGACGTTCGGTGGTGTTAATATCGTCACAGCTGCTAAAATGGGCCAGGAGTACGAGCATTGGAAACCCGATATACCGCCTGTCAACCTGCTGGGGAATATCGACCTTCATGCGTTGACCAAGAGCTTACAGTGTGGTATACATGCCGAGGTCCGCCTGGCCCTCGACACTTTGACCACCCTGACGGGCCCGCAGCAAGCTGTTGATCTTGATCTGTCAAGACTTGAAGAGCTTCTAGAAACCCTGTTGGAATGTGCCGAGGAACAGGTCGACACGCTCATCAAGCACTGCGAAGAATTATCGGACGAGGTTCAGATAAGCCCGTACGAGGACGTGTCCCGGGCCTGTCGACCCGAACAGTTGGCTATCAAGAAGACTCATGTGATGGGAACCACAGAATATGAACTGGACCATGCCGCCGACCGATTGCTTTGTATCACGACCAACCTCCGTAACATGTCGTTTTACCCCGGGAACCAGCCGGTACTGGCTGAGAACGAGTCTCTGATCAAATTCCTGTGCGATGTGATCAGATATCTCGGCACAAGGGACATGTTGTTGAGAACACACGCCATCACGCTGGACTTCATGAAGGATGTCGTCATTTTGCTGTCTAACATCGCAGGATATGTCGAAATACCTGACCGCGAGCAGGCTAAGCAGCTTCTTCATTTCGTCCTGTCTTTTGCACCCACACCGGTTCCGCATCTCGCCGACGCCGACAAGATCTACTTCACCTCTTTCGAGCCCATGCTGCATCCGTACTTGCCTCACGCCATTGACGTGCTGGCAAAACTGTTCGCGAGAGACGAACCGAACCGGACGCACTATAAAAACTTGTTCGCCCTCGACGCTGCCGCCCTTCAGCCCAACGAACTTATCACTCGCACTTTTGGCCTGGCCGTCTCCCCGGTACCCGATGTTAGTCGCACCCGCGGTCCCGGTCAGCAGTCGTTTGTCGAGGCTCGCAAGCCCTACCTCATGCAAGGCTTGCTGGCCGGCGACATCCTCGCGTCGCTCGTGCCCGACAGCGATCCCAGCATCACGCGCGCTTGGCTCTCCTCCGGCAACGGCCTGGCGCAGAACATCTTCATGCTCGTGCGCGAGCTCGTGCAGGAGTTCGACCGCCCCAACCTCCGGCCGATGGGCCAGCCGCGCGCCCAGCCGAAGAAGGACGAGCAGCTGCTGTACATCGCCGCGACGGGGATCTCGATGCTGCGCAAACTTGGCGAGAAGGCGCGCGACCCAAGCCAGCCGGCAACACGGTTGATACCGCCGAATGTGGTGCCGCGCAGCGACAGAATCCTTCAGGCGCTCGAGATGGTCAGTGGGGAGCTGTCGATCTGCTTTCTGAAGGACTTCGTGGCCTTTGGGGCGCTTGATCGCGAACGCCTGGGGCCTGTTGTCGAGGATGAATGAGAAAGGCATAGCATTCATAGCTTGCTGGTGTACATTGCAGCTGAGCGCGGTGGGGGGGCGTACATACAATTTGGCGGCATAGACGAGTTAGTTAACTCATATCCGGGCATGGCGTGCATGGCGCATCTTGGTGTTGTGGGCCGGCTGTGGTCAGGGCAAGGCATCCCAGGCTGGCAGGTGCTGTGAGCAAGCGAGCGTGCGTGCGATCCGGCATTGAAGACAAGACCAGATTGATGCTCTACCAGTATGGCTCTTTCTTGACTGCAAACCCGAAACTGGGTTTGGTGGTAGGGTTGTTTTCCAAGTGGAGGAGGTGGGCAACAGGTGGTCAACAGCTGTGGCCGGTACATAAGTTACAAGAGGGAATTGAAAAGTAGGAGAGCTGCAAACTGGGTACAGAGGTGGAGAGAGAGCGCGAGAGAGGTGTGTTGTTTCTGCTTCATTGGTTAGTTGGATGGGTGGATTCATCCAGGATGGATGGGTGGATGGTCGGGTGGATGACTGGGGTTGCTTTGCTTTTTGCTGTTCCTGGTAGGTATGATACTGCTGTATAAACGGGGCCCTAGCTGGCTTTCGACATCGGCAAACCTAATCTCATACGGTGAGCTCTACTCTCTGTATGCACCTATGGCTCCTGGCTGTGTGCGTGGGTGCATGTGGCTGGCTATGTTTCCATCCTATGCCGCCGTGGTGAGGTTGGGGGGGAGGGGCCTCGCCTCATCCTCCAGCATTGGCGAGAGGGACAGATGCCTTGCTCTCCGTCGCCATGTGTGTGGAACTTAAGACCGAACTACTACGCAACTCGAACAACAATAGATATTGCAACCAATGCAGTGATCAGTCTTATCGCATCGTTCTCATGTTTGAGACCATACCACCAGTTACTTTCACCAGAACAGGCTGTGGCCAACTATCCATAAGGGATGTGTACTACATACATGCCACAGGCCCCTATCATGGAATCATGTTATTACATCAAGGGGCTGTTCATTCCTATCATACGGGGTGGGGTACCTTCAATGCCACACAAAGCAACAGCAAAATTGTCGAAACCATCATAATTCACAGACAACGGCCATAGGCACAGGTAAATTGGATTTAATACAACCACATCTTCAGTCTTTTTTTTTTTTTTTTTTTTTTGGAAATTATGGCATGAACCTTGTTTTAATTTACATAAGAAATAATCGGTTTACGTTAGAAACCTAACAACTTTACACCCTAAATTTCAATAATATGAATCATTAAATCCTACGTACATTGCATAGTAAACTTCGAAAACGTTGTAAATGAAATTCAAATAACTTTATGTATTATACATGTATCAATCGTTATAATAACGATGTCGAAATCCATATGAGAACGCTATATATATATATTTATATATTATAGAAATCTGTATAATAACGCCGCATTTATCTGTAGAGCCTATACAAATCCAGATCGCGACACTTTATAAATATATAAGATCATGCTGTAAAAGTTGGTATAACAACGCTGTATTTATTTATATGACCCGTATAATAATGCTGTGTAAGTTTATATAGTAACTCGGTTGAAATATATATAGTATTGCTGTGTTTAACTACATAAAAATGCTGTATGAATTTATATAACGATATTGGTAAGACTTTAATAGCTACGGTTATTGATTCGAATGATTGATTAAGGTAATAAATTGTGTGACGTTAAAAGTCAGTGTTTTTCTCAGTTGACATTGAACAACTCATGAACTAATCGGTAAACTAATTTATATATGCCCCTAATCAACTGGTTTTCTATATGAAATTGTATATTTTAATTATACGTACGTAATTCACGTTGATATATAAACCAACATTAGCGACTTTTGGTTCGATAATATCCTTACGTTTCATAATATAAATGTTTGGTAGCAACATTAATACTTTATCATCTATAAATTTCAATAGAGATTAAGTCTATTCTATAATTTCTTTTAAATGATGTTGGTTCAAACATCGATTATGCTAGCAAATTAACAAGACTAACATATGTAACAATGAAACCTATTGACATATCAATAATCTAATCGCAGTACGATCGTTTGCAAATAACGGTTAATTTAGTTGTAACTTACTAAAGTTATAGTTCTAGCTACCTATATCTACACCAGCTACTTTACTCGTAGTCTAACAAATAGGACCAAATAAGGAGAAATTTCCTACAAGTTGCACTACTTAGGCACTACCTGATTAGTTGCATAATGTTTTATTTTTAAAATAGTTTCAAAATATAAAAATATGAGCTATTGATTAGAAGAATATTAACTTAGTTCTTTTCTATTATTATCGATTTTTGTTTCAAGTTTATATCATTTTCGGCTTGAAATTAACAATATGGAAATATTAACCTACGTTATAAATCCAGCTCTATCAATACAAATTAATATTCACTTATATTACAGATCAACAAGATAGAAAAAGAATAACTTAATAAATTGACGAGATGAGAATTCTTATAATTTTCCAGAATCTACACATTTTAAAGGTTTACAATAGTTTTTCAGAATATTTTCGAATCTTGCAAATGTCCGACGGCTTTCAAAATCGTCAATAATTCGATATTTACAAGAAAACTTGAATAAAAACTTCAAATACCAGTAGGATAACGTGACACATTGGTAAAAAGATCGAAATGCACAAGATAAACGGATATATTAACAAAATATGCGAAATATAAAATGAAAAGACAGAATGAATCAACAAATAACTCGTTAATTAACATGATGGACGAAATCTTAATAGACATAATTGTTTACATCGAAGGCGATGCATCGATAGTACCTTTCGAAATGAGACATTACAAATTTCAAGGAAATTATAAATTAAAGAAATAATAAAAACACATATCAATAATATGTGAAGCGTTTTAACAAGATACTTTAACTACAACATTGTAAATACTGAATCTAAACCAGAATCAATATAAAAATATATGAGAAGTTTTATTGAAATATTTCTTAATGAATTTAGCAACGTGATGAAATAAGAGGCTTTTGAGGAATTTGTAGGATTGTTTGGAGCATAAAATTAAATAAATAATAGAAAAAACAGATAAGCTCAAGAAGAATCGATTGTGAATAATCGTTAAAAATCGACAAAACTATCTTTCCAACGCTGAAACCAAAATTACCACCCCCTAAATTTTTTATTGAGACATATGGAACCGTTAGGGTGGAAAATGCTTTCGAGTATTTGATGATGAAAAATAACTAGAAAAGGATTACCAACCTTCGACGTAATATTAATCGAAATGAATTGATGTAGATATGTTTTTGCAAAGCAAATAATGGAATATATATATATACAAGTCTAACAATAAGTTAATCGATATTTCTAATATTAAACAAAGAGTTAACGGATTATATGAAAAAAAAAATAGAATATAATGATGACAGATAACCTAAAACTTATCGATTTTTCTCAAAAAAACATAAATTGAAACATGGAAATCATAAGGAATATTTCATTATTTCTTCTTAAATAATGGTTCTCAAATAAGCTTCACATCCTATTAAAAATATACTAAACCCTCATAACATTATTACTAAAAACTCTGAAACAATACGCTTAAGAACTTTATTAATAAACAAGTTAAACAAGTCAAGATACAAATTGAACGACAAATTCAATAAGTATTTCTAGCTAATCGAAATGAAGTTGATATCAATCAAAAATAGAAATATATGGGTTGGGAACGTATTGACGATATATATTAAACGTTATACCGATAAGGCAGAATAGTGCAATGATTTCTTCAAAGTTTCCACAGATACCCTATAATATATCCCACAAATTAAAAAGAGTTTTCGCGTCGATAACCGGTCAAATTGATAAATATAGGAAAACCTACAATAAGACTAATAATTTACCGATATTAGTTTGAAAAACGCATAGAACTATACTTACAGCTTTTAATAGGTTGACTACTCATAATCGAATGATAAACATAAGAATTTAAAGTGTATCATTTACACATGATACTGCGTTCAATGAACATTTAACCTAAATAAGTGGATTGAAAACTTATTGGTAACTTCAGGAAAATCGGGGGTGTATTCATAAATTACAATATAAAAAATATAACTTTATGGATGTTTAACTTATGACATTCTTTTAAATATGAAGAAAAATGAGAATTTATCCTTCCGGTTCACATTCCGTTTTCCAATGTATTTTTTCTTGAAAGAAAGTTTATTACTCCACGAATTATACCTAAACAACCCTAATTTTATGAAATATATATTATTAAATATTAAAATATGTTGAATGATGTCAATTATACATTAGAATACACATATTGAGTTACGATGAGATTTACGATAATTACGGTTATGAAATGAGAAGTAGAGATACCTTTACACGTATTTAATTAGATAAAAAAAACATGAATTGTTTGTTTCTAGGCAATTAAATAAATTTATTTTAGAGAAGATACACTTCGTCAAAAGTTTTATAGAGTAGTCACATAAATTCATAAATTTGAATACAGTATTTAAGTATTAGATGGAACACCGACAGAATTTTTTGAGATAGGTAAGATTATAAATCGGAATGTGTTTGACAATAAGAAATAAATTGAATAAATGTGTATAATGAAATGATAATTATTATTTTTTGGATATTTTGAATAGTATACCTGGCAAAAATAAGTTACTTTGATTAATCATGAGTTTGGAAAAACAAGTAAAAAAAACCAGTTAGAATATCAATGAGAAAGAAATAATTATCACCATAATCAAGCGACAAAAATCGGTTGAGTGATAAACTGGATGCTAGTTTATAAACAAATCTAGGTATGAATGACCGAAAATTGAACTTGTATTGTTGACAGATAATTTCGATGTTGATGAAGAGTAATACGATCAAAATTTATTGAATAACTATTCATTAGAATAATTAACTATGGAATCTTCAAATAACAAAGCTATTAATATGAATACAATATATATTAATGTCAAAATAATCAACAAAACATTTAATAATCATTGTTAACAGAATTGAATAACAACGTAATAACTACCGGACAAAATATATCTTTATAATATAATCCAATAAGAAATTACAACAAATATTTAAAATCCCATAAAAAAAAACTTTATTGTTAAAAATAGCCATGATAATTACGCCTTCTAAGAGACTTTTTCTGATATTGTGAAAGCCAAGTATTCTATGGTAAGTTTTTTTAATACATTTCTTTGCGATAAGAATCATCAGTCATGAATTTCAACTATAATAAAGCTAACATAGTTCAAGATAGTCTTTATTAAGAGAAAGCCAGTTAGTTAATTATAACAACAATGATTATCATTATCAAACAATTATTTCGATTTTATATCCTAGAAATACTCGCAACGATTCTCTGTAATGATCACACTAAATACCCGTGAGTATGTAGAAGGTGTTCAGAGGGTTTATGTTAGCAGTAAGGTAGCAGAGGTAACAAAAGGTGCAATATCAAGACTGTATTCGTGCAAGTGATGATCAGAAGCCGTGAGGCTATTCAGGGTAGACTGAATACTTAGATTGACAACTGAAGAGCTATGAAGGAAATACTATCTATCTTGGTAATGAAAGTGTCCTTATATATCCGCGCCTTTATACGTCTTCAGTGTAGGCTCGACTGGCTCGATACCGAGTCCATCGAGTCTCACACCATGCTGACCCTAACCCTTGTGTACGGTGTGTCTGTTGTGGATCCCTGGTGCCTGCCGAGAGGCTGTGTCCAACCGATTTCCTTCGTTATCTGCTGCGGGGCCGCCGCTGGTGCGCCCTGCAGATGTTGGGTCATATCATTCTCTTAGAACTAGAAGAAATAACGAATGTAAGTATCATAATCGACGTTCTTATCAAGGAGATGACTGAAGATAAATTAATCTTTTAATAAATTTGGGAATGGAAAAACCTTCGTTTGAATTTATAAGGCCTTGAAGGAGAATTTTCGCATTAAATCGAAGTACATTTACGACTATTATATAGGAGATTCATATGCCTAAATTCGAATTCATTATACAAATTTATCAAAAACGTTACATATATTTATAGAAAAAGTTCGATGCTTAACTATGTTGAAATAGTAGTCAAATGCAGTATAACCAAATCAAATTTACTTTCAGTAAAGTTGATTGTACCGACTGCATATTAGCTGCAGTTTGTGGGAATGCACTGCGAGTGCAATGCAGTAGATACCTACTTCAAATTAGGGCACAATCCCAAGCGTTTGGCTATACAAATTAGTGTTCAGATCGGCTAGCGGTCATGCCAAACTTACAACTTACACATCTCAATGAACAATATCAATGAAACACCAGTTACTTCAACCACAGTGATTCGAATCGACTACGTTGCAACGATAAAGACCTATCAGAAAAAAACCTATTTTTTAGTTACCATTACCAAATAGATATATCAAAATTGTAACGTTAGAATATTAATTACAAAGGCGATCAAGATTTTTATTATGAGACTTTTATTAATATGTTTCAGTTGGATAGATTGTTGGTTCTTTATATTGTTGATATATAATAATATTTCAATAATGTCATATTTTTGATGGTTTTTCTGTTAAAATATTTATAGATGACTTTTCAGCATTCATATATTGATACATTCATATAACTAATAGATCCAATTATCGATAACATTGGAAAAAATTTCCGACTGGTAAACTTAAAATAAACACCGATATTAGAGGGATTAAATGAGACAAAAGAATTATTAAGGCATATGTGAGGATAGAAAAGCTAGAAAAGGATCACAGTATGGTTTATAAGATATGTTTGATCCTTGAAAAGGAAATTGAATAATTTACAAATAGCGATGCCATTTTACGAATAGTTGTTAAAGCAATCAATGATATGAACAAAGTTAATAAATTGGTTCCGAATTTGTTTATATTTGGAACATATCTACTATCACTGAATAAATAGCAACTATCAAAACTCAGACTGAACAAATAATAAGTTTATCGAAAGAAAAAAAAAGAGTCGAATGAATTGAAACTTTCACGACATATTTACAATGCTATGTACACTAAAAACGAAACTATCATCTAAGACATACCATTATTAAAATTATAAGACGAAGTTTATATATGGATACAAAATTGAAATAATTGTGACAAACCTTTGAAAATAATTGTTATTACAAACTTGAAAATTATAGGACATAATATCAAGAAATAATTTAAACTTGGTACGACGTTGTGAAACTATATGATAAATAAACTGATATATAAACCAAAAAATACCGACGCCCAACAAACTAAGTTCATAGAACTGATTCATGCGTATTATGTATAAATTCAAGAACAATTACATCGAAAAAGAATTCAGAAATGATAAATTTTTGCAAAGTAATGTCAACATGAAACCATATCCATTAATGATGATATACATTGAAAAACTTATTATACAACGTGGGTTATATATATAGAAAGAAACGATGAATATTTAGGAGCTAAGCAAAGAGCCGAAAAAAATATTGACACGTTTAAGAACCCCGTGAAGAGAAGAGGTAATATTCAGATCAACATTTTTAATGGAAAGTTTTGAACATTGCTTACAATCTAATTGCCAAGGATGTAAGAATGTGGATTGGTAAAATTATGGAATTGTAAATTAAATTAACAGGCTTTCATTTACTAAACTCTTTGAAAAACCACGAATTCATTCCCACGTGAATGATAGCAAAGGAAAATAATTGATCCTCACCCAATTATCAATGATCTAGAAACTTAGTTAATGGTTGATAGTTGGTTTTATTGGCATTGAAAAATCGTATGAACAGATTATTCTGAATGGATCCCACATAAATTAAACTCTTATAAAATTAGATACAGATTAGAAACGTATTTCATTTCAACAACACTCGATGTTTTTTTTTAAAAAAAAAACAATGAAGGAAAGTAACGAAATGTGTCAAACTATTTTACAGAATAGCCATATCTGATAATTATCAGTTTGTAATATACAAGAAATGTTTCTGGAGGAAAATATATAATAAATTCATATGTTGTACTATATCTTTTGATTCTTAATTATGAATATATCAGCATTATTTCCGTGTATGGTGATAATATACTCTTCCTAAAAATGAAAAACTTTATTCGCAAGGAACAAAAAAAAGTATTATATCTTAAAAAAGTTTCGCCAATATCAAAGGTAAATATCGATAGTTCAAAAGTATTTGTAGTTATATTATCCGCCTGAATGAAATTAATAGGATGGATAGACCTAAATGTTAGTTTTCGGTAACAAACATTAGATAATTGAGTCATTATCAACAAATTGAAGTTTATTAAAACACGAAAATACATTAAATAATGCATTTTAAGCGCTTTTATTTAAAATATTTATCAAGAATAAGTTTCCTATAGCTTGTTCATAACATTTTAAGCTTTAAACCTATTCGATAACTATATCATCAAGCTTAGCGAACGCCTTAAATATCAAATGAATATTTTAGATAACAGACTTAATAAAGTTCATATTGATTTGAAAGTTGACAAATTAATAATATTTAGGGACGGCATTTTTACGAATGACGCTGACTCAAGTTTATAAACTCGCTATATCATGATGATCGTCAACGGAACAGTATTCTACGAATATAGATAATTTACTATTATTGTTGCTAGACCTTTATCTTTGCAATGTTATTGATTTTAATCTCTGGTTGAAGAAACTAGCTCATTGCTTTGAAAGTAGTTATGTGTTACTTTGAAGTTTGACAGACTGGTAGCCTGTTTTCACACTACTTTTTTAGTCAAATTCCTGGCACATAAACTAGTTTAAAGTAGCCACTTAATTCAGTTGACTTACATTTTACACAGAAACAATACAGATAATTGATCTTCATTATAATTACCTTAATGTTTGTATATTTGACTGAATTTTACTGTAATTCACTATTGTTTTAATATTGACGACTTGATATTTTTTGCGCGTATGCATATGTAGTCAACCACTTATTTGTGGCGATCTTTGAAGTGCCTTCTGGCTATTTTGGTCAGAACCCTGGTAATTCTAAATTATTTTACATGTCAAGTAATTTTCAGAGAGTCATTTTACTCTGTAGTTCTGAGGTTCAACTTTTTTCACTCCTGTACTCAAGTCTTTCGCAATAGACCCGCATGTATCACAAACTTGCATGCTTTCAAATGCATTTCTTTACCAGTAGGTTCGTGTATTCTTTTTATATATATTACTACTGATACTGCTATTACTATTTCCTCAGCAGTCTTTTAGTTTACTTCGGTATCTCTATTACTTTACGTTACCTCCTGGCTGATACACGTAGTTCTTGATCTTTACGTTTAGCCTATTGTTATATAAAAATCATTTCAAGGCGCTATTGCGCATGATGTTACTGATAGTGATAGCGGAGTAATCTATGTAGTGCATTTAACTAAATAATTTAATCTTTGGGGTTTTGTGTACTTCTTTGGATGTTATTACGTTTATTATTCAACGTCTTTCATTGGTTATACCTAACTTTCAAATACAATCGACAAGGCTTCGCGACTTGGTCTATACAACTATAGGAATCGAAGTTAGTACTAGTTTTTTGGTAATAATACTTAACATGCCTTTATTTATTACATTGATTTTAAAGCTTGTTACTATACTATAAACCTTGGTACGTTTAGTATTATGTTCAAATTTGATGAATATTTAGTATACGTGGTTGTCGATAACATTAAATTGCTTATTAAATGCATTTTTGTTTACATGACCCATAAAATTTCATATTTTCGATATATGGTTAGTATTACTTAGGAAAAAATCGTTCGTCCAGATTATTAAGTTATTTATCATTAAGTTCACTAGTATCATATTAATATCCTAAGTCTAATTAGTTATTGGCTACTCTATATATTTATTAAACCGGTTAAAGATCGTATCTTATGTATTTTAAACCTTCGCCGTAATCTAAAGATTATAGGATGCCTTCGGTTAGTATAGCATGGCAATATAGGTCGTTCAAGCCTTTTCTTTCAGATACGGTTTTTTTTTTTTTTAAAAAAAATATTTGGACCTACTATCACCGATCAGTGCCCTTCATATAGAGAGTATAGTATTACCCTCGATAATATGAAAATACATAAATATACCAGTGGAAAGGCTCACAACATGAATTCCTTTCTTAATACAACCACCCCCCTATTTAGTTCCCCATTCTTAGCTTATACCCTTTAAACTTGTTGAATATATCACCATATTCTTTATAATACACTTATATCAACTGAAAAACGTATCCTCTATCCCTGTGGCCAATTTCTGAACCTTACGTTATACGTGCTATTGAATGACTACCGAAGGTGCTTTATATTAATTATATAGGTTCCCGCGTCTTGAAAAACCTTTTCCCCAAAAGAATGTAGATCGCATTCGTGAAGGTTTTATTCAGGTGGTTATGACGAAAAAATACACCCCCTTCTAGATATATTAAATATTAGTTTTCAACCTTATACATATAATATAATTAAATTAGCCACTACCTAAACAATGAAATATTATGTACAACCTTACACGGGAAACTAGACCTTCATTTACCCTTTCAATTAATACCTTAAGGTACCCTATAGTTTAGAGATCCGTAATACAGGCATGAAAGTTGTAGCTTTAACCGGACCGTATTATACAGCTAATATTGGTAAGGTCCAAACCTATTCACGTGAAGAAATTAAGGGTAGAAGAGTAATCATTAGATTGGTATAGTTGTAGTAAAACATAGATCAGGAAGGAGTATTCCAGAGAGTGTACGCCACGGATGGGAGATTATAAACCTCTCATCCGGGTAGTAGCTTTTTTGCCGTATGCTCTGGAATACCTATTCCAGACCGCTCCATACATGATGCACTTTACATCTTACAAGAGCGTGGCCTGCAGCGTAACACGTTATCGTACATCCTGCAAGAGTGCACCTTGCAATACAGTACACTGCCACTTGGCCTATATATATTATCTATAAGGGTATATAGTAATATCCACACACCCAATCTTTTTTTCTTCCTTATATACCTATAGTTGAGTAACGACAGTATAGTTGTAGCGGTTTCGTATACGTAACCCCATAATGACAATATAGTTATAAAAGTCCAAATTATCAGTTTCCATAGTAGCAGTATGGTTGTAAGCGTCCGAATTAGTAAATTCTAGCCGCGGTAGTAGTTATATCTAGGACTTAGTTAGTGTAATTAAATAGTCGCGGTATGGTTAGTAACAACAATTTTCGAAGGTTTCAACAGGGGTAACTACGAGGGTATTATAAGGGGTATTTATATAAGTGTAAATACGTAGAAGTAATTACGTTATTACTTATTAAGTCAGTATAAAAAATACATTGCTATCGGTCGAGGCTAAACTTCATTTTTTTTTCTAAAAAGACGCGTAGTTAAAGCCAATATAACTCCCTATTCCAATTAAACCTTTATTACAACTAATTAAACCAAGCCGCTTTAATGGTTAGGTTATTTGACTAATACTCATAAACTAACCTCCCTTAAATAAATGCCGCGTAAAAACAAAACTGATAAACTCCGTTTAACGTCAAAACGCCAACGCGCCGCCGCCGTCATAGCCGCCGCTGACACCATTAGTAACCCGCCATTTTCGGGTATAATCTTGTTAATAGCAGCCACCCCTTCCGCCGCTGTTACTTTGCCCACCATCGCCACCCCGCCAAGCCCTGCCGCCGTTGTCTCGCCTCCCTTCGCCGCCGCCACTACCCCCCCCCCCCTCTCCTCCTTTTCCCTCCTTTTTCCGCAGCTCCTAAGGGGAGAAGCGGGGGACTTCTAAGGTCATAAACCTTATTTTTTCCCCGCAGGTAAAGACCCTTTTACCTATGGAGGCTCCTTTACACGGTAGGCATAGCCTAACATGGTTACGTCAGAGTTTATATACTTTAAATTTACCTGTTTATTTACCTTTAATATTTTTCTTTTTTATTCAGGAGCACAAAGCGGACTTTTTTCGCCGCTATGAGCTCTGTATCGCCAGGGTACGCTGCAAATTCTGTTTAACGCGTAAAACGTTAAAACGATATACCAAGGTCCGTTATTCCAAGTTGCTAATAAATACTCCCTACGTACTGTATGTCAAGTCTACGACCGCGGGTAAATCCATTAGCGATTGTTACGAAAGCGGGGGTCGTTCGGTACGTTATTACCATTATAAATGAATTTAAAATAGATACGCCCCCGTTGCGTTAGCTTTAACACCGTGGACTGAGGCCGTGTCAAGCGCCCGCCAGCTTCATAGTAAGTTTTAACCGAACTTAAAAAACTTCTTTTGCCTGAAATATAACATTCGGAGCGCTTCGAAAAATAATTGCGGTCGCCAATAACTAAAATAAGCCGATATTAATTAGTAATAGGCGCTAACTGGCGGACCAACGAGTTAGCGGCCGCTATTGCCGCCTGGAAACAGGGATTTTGTATATATTGGGTAGGCTAGATTAACAATGTTATCGCGTGTCGTCGTAAAGGGAGTAAAGAACCCTTACTCCTTTATCCAACGGAATTCAACGTAACGCGCAGAGCCATATCATTGCTAACGCTAATGGCGTTGATAGTGGTAATAGCGATGGCGCAAGTACAGAGGGGGAGGATATCGGGGAGGATAGTAAGGACGCGACGGCGCCGCTCTTTCTCTCTCCTTTTGACAGTAATTAATTGCCCCTTTAGCTGAACTTGTACGTTCTGCCATCTTAATGCTATTACTTTTCCTTAAACACAATTGTTTATATATAACAAATGTAATTTGAAATATATAAAATTAAAAAAAGGAAATACGTTACATGGAATACGATATGATAAACTAAAATTAAGAAAAAAAAGTAGTAACCACCTAATAGGTTCGAAGTACGTAAAACAAAGAGTAGGAGTATTTTAAAAAATAATATGAAGTCGTATATTTGGATTAAGGGGGGCGAATACAAAAAGAAATAATCGGGTCGAAAGGTATAAATCAAAGTATAAAGATATTTTAGAAGTATGGCAAAATAGTGGATCCAAATCAAGAAAGTAAAAAGATTAAAAATCCGGTAAAGTCTAGATATATATAATGAAGAGTAATAAAATACGAAGAATGACACGAAATCATAAGGTTAAATAAAGCTACAAATCGGGAAGCGACATGAATAACGGATTTCAGACCACTTTAAATGGTCGAAAGTGGTATAATAGTCTATTAATGTCGAAAAACCTTTTTAGCTATACTAACAGATAACGTATTCATATTTATAAGCGTTTTTAACGTTTCGTTCGGTATATTTTTCGGTTTTTTATTTACTAGGTTTGATTTTCCATCGATTTATCCCATTCATTCGATTTCTCGCTGTTTATATAACTTACGTAATGTTATAATATCGATTATCAACCGTTTTTTATCTGTAATACTTATCTCAACCAGGGATTTATAAAAAGAACAGGAGTTGGTGTATATAATAAAAGGGATGGGACGTAAACCAAGGTTGGAAATGATTATCCAGACTGTTATTACTATAATAATACCCGAATCGAAACCTTTAACTATGCCGTAAGTTTCTAAAACCAAAAAACTGCTCGCAACCCTTCTATACTTAGTAAAACGGTAATAAATAATGTTTATACGAAATGTAAAGCAGTTTCAGGCCGGTATTTCGTTTCCGAAGACCAAAACAAAGCCTATTTACGAACTACAGCCGCTGTTATTAACGAAGGAGTCCTGTGTAAAATCAAATAACTTTACAATACCTATGTTTAACGGCACAAAATTTAAACCGCGGGTCAATTATATATTTGGCATAGGAAACGCTTATTGATCGCTTTGTATATATCTTATATTGGGGTAGTTTAGTATTACGCAACAACGGACAGGTTAAATGTCGCTTTTGATTATATTATAAAAATAACCCAAACGCTACAAATTCGCTAGCATTTGTATTCTCGACCCGTTTTACAATATTTGAATCGATGGAGGTAACTTTGTCAACTGCCAATTTTTTGTAAAACTTAAAACGCCGTTTCGAAAAGTAATAATAACGTCATTAAAGTTCATTATATAGTCTAGCGTTAAGTACGTTGGGGTTTCACTGTTAAACCTGCCTTTCAAAGTTTTATGTTTTAAAATAAGGAAAACGAGTCGTTATAAAAAGTTAATATATCGTCCGTTTGTATTCTCATTAATATTAATCCCTTCAAGCAGGCCGTTAATACTAATAGTCACGAGTTAAAAGACGAATTGATTATTTCTAACCGTTCTTTATAATATCGTTCATATGTTTTATACCAAAAAACACCGGCGTTAGTTAAACGGTAAAGTGGTTTTATAATATATAAAATAGTCATAGGTAAGTGGTGTTTCCTAAAATCTTTTGGCATATCGGTGTAAATTCGTATTTTATGCTGCTTTTGAAATTGTGTATATACCTGTGTTATATCCTAAAGCTCGATATGTTGGTTTCATGGTATATTGAGGAAGGTTATAAGTGTAATAATCAGGCGGTGCTCAACCCGTTGTAGAATAGGCGATTAGGTTGTGATATCCTTTTTACTATCGTCGTTATAACCTTTAATCACTAGACGGTTTTTTTTTGTAAGGTTTCTGGTCTTATTTTCAATTTACTAAACAAAGCTAATGAGAAAATTATCCGGTACTGTAAATAGTTAGGTCGAACCGTTTAAAATTAAATACACTTTAGTCGATTAAGGCAGAAATTTCTATTTACGTGGATTGTTCGAATAAGGTACCCGTGGTAGTAATAATGCCGTTATAACAGAACTTTAAATTAAGTTCGAAGTCTGCCATCTTCTTTTACGTAATAAAGGAGTTTAGAGTAAAGTTTTTAGGGCTTTTTTTGGTTTTCGAACCGAGGGGGCAGCTTTGGCTGCGAGGTGCTGGTAGGGTTAATATAAGTAGGACGCTTTTAAATAGTAGGAGCGGACCGGATACGTAATTCGGGGGGTAGGCTAAAACTAGGAGAGATTTTAATTCGTTGTACTAGGGTATTTTTTTTAGTGATTTTATTCGAATTGCGCTTTCAGGCTGCTTTTTTTCATCTTTCTTTTATATTCTTGTATTATTGCTTATCGAAAAGAACTTTTACTCTTTAGTAAATCAACGAGTACATTATAACCCTTAAACCTGTTAATCTTTTATAGGTCAATCCATACGTCCTTGATTTTTTTTAAACTAGGACTTTATATTGTAACGGTAGGTCGAAAGTGACAGTTTTACACGGGTCATTCTTTATAGCAAGCATTTTAGATACTTCGTTTTTAACCTTTAATGAAATTAATGTTACGATTACTTTCGCTTTAATGTTCGCCCTTTACATCGTGGTTAATAATAGTGTAAAATTTATGTATTTTTTCGGGTAAATACCAAAAACAAGGAATGTAGAGATAATTCCACCTAAGTCAAAGGTATTATTAACGGCGTTAACTGATATCTAAAGGATATATTCTTTATAATTGGTACTTTTTAGTTCCTTAAACAGCACTTTAAACAAATTTTTAAACACTCCATAATATCGCTTATATTTTCCAATTCTTTATAGATATTTTACTAAAATTTGCTTGCATTCATTGCTGACTATCTGAACCTTAGTACGCTAATTGGTAAAGTCGAAGGCTTTACCAGCGTCGTACGTAATCCAGTCTAGCGGCTTTAAGAAAAGGCTTAACTAGCAGTTTACTAAAGCGCCTCAGCATTTTGTAGCGGAAACGTTTTTCGTAAACTTAACGACTTAAACTAATATTGCCACGTCAATAGAGTATAACACCGGTTAATTTTCTAAATATATCATATCAACAATCACTTCGTAATTGAAGTTGACATCGTTTCAAAGGCTTAAGTTAAACCGTCGTATAGCTTATAAATATACCTGGTATTTGTAGCAAAACTTTTCAATAACTTTTAGTACGTCCTTTCCTACATCTGTATAGCCTACGGCATAAAGCAGGCGTAAAAGGCGTTTTGCAGCCGAATATCCGAATCGGCGATGTAGTATCCGTAATTCCGGCTGTATTAAGTAAACAGACTGAATTTTACGTATTCCGGGGAAGAACTACAGGTGGCTGAACTTAAGCCGGAGCGGTACAGATACACCATCCGAGGCGCAGACAAGTTGGTTGGTTATATTCCGAACCTTAATTCCGAGCTTGTTTATATTAGGTAATAAGAATAAAGGTAGTGTTTTAAAATGTATTACGTAAAACTTAACTGGTACAAAACGTGTATTTACAACGACCGTTCCAAATGACAACGCTTTACCTTCATTAAATAGAACCTCTCGGTGTTTTTTCATTCGGTTTAAGTAAGACTTTGGAAACATCGTCGTAAACGCGTTGAATTACCGTTTTTCGGACGTTAAGATTTCGGCTGTACTAATTTCAGGTAGAATACCTTGAAATCGGTTGTCGTATTTGATAAAAAGCGTAAATTTCCTCGTTATGTGGGCGTCGAATACTTTGTTTGCGTATTTCATGCTTGTAAAATATATAAAGAAGTCGTTTTATAGGCCGGTAAAAATACATTGGGTGGTCTCATTGTCTTAAGCCAATAGGTAAACATTATTACCTTTACATTCCTTTTTCTCATTCGTATATTCATAAGGTAAATATTAAGGTCATTATTTGCCCCTTGGTCATTGGCTACGTATATTATAAAGTTAACTTTTATACGGTCCTTAAATATATAATCGGTCTAAAATTATCTTTTAATCCGAATTTACTCATAAACAGGGTGGTTTGTAAACCAGTAGCTTATTTTACCATATATGATACACCAATTTTGTAAACCTACGAAGCTTCGAATATATTTTCGTAACTATTACTGTAACCGCCTTACGTTTTGCCTATTTCCGAATAATCATCCTTGTCCCTTATTGTTCATGTTCACTCCTTAATATATGCACTTTAGGCGCTCGTTTTATTTTAGGTATACTTTGAATCTTCGATCAAAAACGTAGTAAATTGTAATAATCACACTAAATACCCGTGAGTATGTAGAAGGTGTTCAGAGGGTTTATGTTAGCAGTAAGGTAGCAGAGGTAACAAAAGGTGCAATATCAAGACTGTATTCGTGCGAGTGATGATCAGAAGCCGTGAGGCTATTCAGGGTAGACTGAATACTTAGATTGACAACTGAAGAGCTATGAAGGAAATACTATCTATCTTGGTAATGAAAGTGTCCTTATATATCCGCGCCTTTATACGTCTTCAGTGTAGGCTCGACTGGCTCGATACCGAGTCCATCGAGTCTCACACCATGCTGACCCTAACCCTTGTGTACGGTGTGTCTGTTGTGGATCCCTGGTGCCTGCCGAGAGGCTGTGTCCAATCGATTTCCTTCGTTATCTGCTGCGGGGCCGCCGCTGGTGCGCCCTGCAGATGTTGGGTCATAACATAAATGGTTTCGGCAAGGTTTGCCTTGGTAATTTGGCTTTCGCCTTTGGTTTTATCGGCTATAAATGTTAATGCTAATCTCGCTTATCGGCGTATAAAGGTCTTAAAGAATATTTCAAGACTTTTATAAAAGGCTTTTAGGTTTTTTTCCGGTTTCAAAATTATAAGGTCGAAATCCGAGTATCTGCGACATATCTTCGTTACTTATTGGATAAATAGTTTATTACCCTTGTATTACGATTTAAGGGCTACCTAGCATTTCCGGAACTTAGTTAGTAAAGCGGTAAAAATTTCGTATAGGTTTTTATTAGAGTTTTCTTATTAGTTTTTCATAGATTCCTAAGTTATATTCATACACTTCTTATTATAAAGTTCGCAGTTGATTTCTTAATCGAAGGCGGATTTCAAACGTTTATAACACTTAGAAAATATATCCACCTGCATAAAGAGGTACATATACCATTTTTCGGTTTGCCCGGATAGTATATCAGGCGAGATAACAAAAAACAGGGATGGTTTAATATCCAGTATTTAATATGTATGAATTATAATACATATTTTATTATTCAATACATCGTATAGTTTACCGCTATAGTTTTCGTCCATATTTCAAAGCCGAGCGAAATTTGTAAACTTTATAAAATCTCTCCTATTAGTGGGAAAGCGGTGCGATGGGAGATTACAGTAGGGGTCGTGGTTAGTATGTATTGGTTTATAGGGTACGTATTAGCGTTTTGTACCGCTCGTTAATTTCTGGAGCGGGGTGTTTTCGCTATTCGAGCCGTTTTTTTCGTAGCTAATTTAATTGTTAACGGTAATCGAGGTAAGGTCTTATATCGGTTTCAGTTCTAAATTACGTTCCAGAGAGGGTTCATATTTAACTCTCGTTATGGATAATTGTTACGGTACTTCCTCCTTTTCCGTTAACTCCTATAGCTTTGTTTTCACCTTGCGGCGGGCCTTTAGCCTTGTTAAACGCCGTATTTCAATATGCGGTTGCTTTTCCTATCCTCAGCCCGTTATCTTAAATAAGCGTTCCCAATGTTTCTCTAGCCAATACCCATTTAAAAAATTTCACGTCTATCACTTTATCGTCTGTTTATTTTGACATTTGTATAAGTTTAGCCGTTATATCAAGGCTTTTGTAATTCGGCTATTATTTTCACCAGTTATATTAATAACTTTACTTTGTTGTTTCTTTCGCAGTATTTTTGAAATATTCGCATCGACCACACGCTATATTTATGGCGTCCAGTTTACAAAGTCCTCTCTAAAATTATTGAACAAGTCGCGTCCTTCGATTTCGCCTTTACAATAGTTAAAAATCACGTTAATTACATATATATTTTCCGTATTCAGGTTGAAATATTTTATTAATGCCACGATTTTATTGTTCTATAAATAAAATTCTAATTATTTTAAAATGTTTCCGCGAAACAACGTGTTGGTAAAAAAGTACGACATATATTAGTTAGTTTTCTTCAGATCCGTTACTATTAGAGCCAACTTGTGCTTAGGTAGATAGTCTGTGTAAATGCAATGTTTAGAGCGGTGTAGATTAGTGATTTCGCGCCGTGGTTAGGTATGTTCCTAACTTAAAGGAAATATGCAGAAGCAGAAATACAAAAGAAATTAGGTTCTCACTACTGACTAATATAAATTAATTTCAATTTGTACGCAAAAAAAACGTCATAACAGGTTATTTAGGCGTTTGAATTAGGTTTATTAGCGCTTGATAACACTATACTCAGCTAAGAGTTTAGGGAAGACTTAGACGTCGTAAGTACAAAACTTAAAACCTAAGAACGAACGTGAAAATATAAATAGGGTAAACGTAAGAAAAAGGGGGGAGAAGAAATGTGGAGGTGGGGAGGTGTATTAGGTAATCCGGTATATAAGTCCTAGTTTGTATTTAGCAAGCGGTCCGGATTATTGTTTCGTAACCATTTTTGTTAAAAAGAACGGTTTAGTTATTACGTCCGCTACCGCTTTTAAATAGAGCGAACGGTTTTAATACTTTATATGTAACCGCTCCTGTATTTTTCAAGCGATTTGGATTGTCGAGTTCAAATCGGACTGATTTCAACGAAGGTTTTCGAAACTTAGTAGTTTTGGCTTACGTAGCCTGATACATAATAAAACGCTTTCCAAAGAGTGCCCGGGTAAGTTCAAAACGCTAATAAAAGTTAACTATTAACGTAACGGGGCTTTTTAATAAATAGGGAACTAAATGGTTAATAATATCGTACTAAAAGTTGGTTTTCTTGAAGTTACTTCGGATTTTATAGTCTTACTACGCTTCGAGTTTCTCGGTACTCCCGTATAATTCTATACTCCCGTATGGGTTCTATAAGTTACAATAATAAAGCATAAACAATTAGGATCGTTACAATATGCCGCTATGGGTATTTAAATAGAATTTATCTTTTCTTTCCTTAGCTATCAGTAGTCGACCTAATCGGCTACTAATAAGGTTTTAACCTATTTATGTAAAGTAAGTAAAATTAGAAAAGTAATCATTACATTAATATAGTTGTATTAAAAGATAAATTATGAAGGAGTAATCCAAAAATTGCACGCCACGGATGAGAGATTATAAACCTCCTATTCGGGCTGTGGCCCTTTTGCCGGGGGCTTTGGAATACCTATTCCAGACCGCTTCATAAATTGCCGTTCGGTATGCAATACTCATTCCAGACCGGTCCATTCATGATGCACTTTACGTTTTGCAAAAGCGTAACCTGCAGCGTGACACGTTATCGTACATCTTGCATAGGTATACCTTATAATATAGTGCCCTACCACTTGGCCTATGTATACTATCTTTGAGGGTATATAGTAATATCCACAGATATATTAGTTCCCATTCGACGTCTCCTAAAATCAAGGATTGAACAGCGGTTCAAAAGAATGAAGAACCAGTAAAAAATTTGTATCTTAGTTAAAAGCTTATGATGATTTTATAACTCGGTAAAGGAGTGGAATGATTACCACCCGAGTAACCTTTTCGCCACGAGCCGCAAGCCTAAAAATTGTAAATGAATCTTAGAATAGGGTATACTAGTAAGCGAGTGGTGTACGGTGAAAAATATGTTGTAAAAAGCCAAGAAAATGTCGCTAAGATATAGTCAAAGGCCTGTTAAGAAGGCGGATCACCAGTATAGTGAAAAACGGCATGTAAACAAATATGTAAATAAATAAACAAATCCATTAAATGCGAGCGTTTATCAAAAAAATATCTATTTTAAGATCTTAGAACGCAAAAGGAATGAAACTTACATTTTCATTATCATGTAAATTATAATTCAAAGGCTTCGCTAAGCGGGCAGTACGCCTATATGGGTAATGAAGGCTTAAATATAAATAAATAGGTAAATCAATAAATCAATTAACAAACAAATCAAGAAATGCATAAATTAATAGATAAAGAACGAAATGAAAAAATGAAAAAAAAAATAGAGAAATAGAAAGATTGAATAAACGAATGAATAAATTGATAAATAAAGCGAATGAGTGCGAGCACTATTAATAAAGGTTTTTTTTAAGACTTTAAAGTATAAAAGAAATCAAATTTATAGTATAATTTTAGTGTAAGTTCAATTATAAAGGGTTACATTAGCATAAGTAATGAGGGACGGTATATATATTGGAAATGGAGGACCTGTCGTTTGGTTCACTCATTATACCTATAAGAGATTCCGTTGTCGCTTACGGGATAAGATTAAAAAAAGGATATTGATTACTATTTACCGTTAATAATAAAGCACAAAGGCGGTTATATTCCTATCGCCGCCGGAGTCGCGAGGCCTTTCGCTTCTTATCGCGCCGCCCTCACCGTAAAAGCGCCGTTCGGGTATTTTACCGCCTTACAGCGCCCGTTTCGTGCCGCCGTCAAAGCGGTCGAAAGCGAAGCAACGTAGACAATGGCCGCGCCTCTAATATTTTAACGGGCCCCCACTCCCGTCTAAAGGAAAGCTAAAAAGGAGGACTTGGGCGACGATTTTGATAGCAAAGATACAAGCTTTATCATTAACGAACCCGTTTTTCCACCTCTATCCCTTTGCCCTCTTCCTCCCTTACCATCGAGTCTACCCTCGCCCCTGACTCATCCTCGAAACTTATCCCTACCCGTGGATAACTCCTCAGATAGAAGGCGATGGTCTTAAAAGCAGTAGTAATAACAGTTGTAAAGTTATTTAATAAACAGGCAGATGGTCGTAGTATAAATATAAAGTATAGTCGGCAGGTAAAGAACATAATATCGCCGGCGGGCGTAAGACCGTATTCGTTACCGGCTGGAGGTAAAGGCGGCCTAAATAGGCCTAAATGTTTTAATTCTCAACTGCTTGCGTAAAATAGGCCGTAACATATACAAATGTCCAGAAATTCGAAGGTGCGTTAAAACTGTATACATATAAGCTTTATGTTACTATTTATTGAGGGGCTTCCTAGACGAACGTGGCTACTATTTTAACACTTTAACGGAAGCCAGATAGTATATTATATAGGAAACGCCCCATTTCCTGTTACATTAGTGGTAACACCCGTTGGTATTTGGTAATCGAAATCGTCGGTAAAAAGACGCGAAGTTCTCATATCTGCGCCATATAGCTAGAAAACGGTATAGAAAAGGCCGAGCGAATAGTGGTGCAAAAGGGAAGATATTAATTTACTTCGTCTTTCGGTAATTTAAGCTAGGCCTTATCAAATACACAAATCTTATCGCCTATATTATAAAAAAGATCTTCCTTTGACGGGTTATACTACTTTCTTTTAACCGTCCTTAAATGTATATTTCAACAGAACTTTTCTTCATTCGCGAAAGGTTCATTATATTCGTCTAAAGTTCAAAAGAACTCAACGTTAAAGTCCGGAAGCTTAACCACAACCTCGTTTCCGCCGATACCTATATACCTAAGACATTAACGTATTATATTCAGTCCCTTATAAAACTCGTTTATGGTATAAAATTTCTTAAAAGCCTATTATGATAAAATAACTGGTATTCCTTTTTAGCATTATATAATCCAAGTATTATAACGTATATCTTGATTTCGCTTATTATAGTTCGTATGGATATTCGTAGGTCGTAAACCGCTTTTATGACCTAGGCGGAAAAACCGTATATAATATAGAATAATTCTACAGATTCTTCGGTAATATTATAACCATACAGAGAAACCGAAACTCCATACACGACGTGTCGTTGCCCGTTGAACACATATTTGGAGCTTTTTACGAAAACTATAATATAATCGTTACTCAAGTTAAAGTATTATATTTTAATCGTAATAGCTATATTTTTTTTTCATCAACCCTTTTTTTATGGTTTGAAAGATCCGGGTAGATATTATGGGGTTAATAATACTAAACGTAAAAAACTATTGAATTTCACGTCAGATGTTAATAATTTAGGATGGGGCTTATTCGCCGGGCGACCTCGGCTTATAAGAAAGGTTGGACCTTTTCTTCTGGGGATTTCGTAGTTCACACGTGCCGCCTATAACTCAAAAAAACGCCATAATCGTTTTATAACTGGAGAGGCATCTTAAACGCCTTCCGAGGGGTTGAACAGTATGTATAGCGGTCTTATAAGTCGAGTCCTATTATCGGCCTTAACGATATATAAATTAAAGAGGTATTAGTTTTCAAGAGCTTTCAGACGATAAGTGAATCGTAGACATTGTTATTCGAATATGATTTTACCAAAGGGTATACTGAAGTTTATAAAGACAGTAACTTTAGGCGAGGTTTGGTATAAAAGGATAACTGCCCGCATCGCAACGATTAACAAACTCGTAATCAGGTTTTCAAAAGCTTATTATCTTCATTCGTAATACAAGATTTCGATATAATATATCAGTATAGGCACGATAATAACGGTAACGGCTGTTCGTAACAAGTGTGGTAGAGACCCTTATCTTATCCATAAAAATCCTTGATTATACCGAATGACCTTTAAAGCCTTAATTATATGTTTCTCGACGTAGGCTTTGCATAACAGGGCTTTATTAAATAAAAACCCTAATTATCATATATTAATGTATTTGGCATTCAGAAAATAGTCCATAATTAAATCAACCGGTCTTAACCTCGTATAAACGTATAGTTTACCCTGTTTTGCTTCATCCATAGGCCTTAGTCTTCCGTTCATGAAACGTAATTCAAACGTTTCTAATACGAATATATGCCTATTTTCAGCCGCCTATTAGTCGGTGTTTTTCAGGTCGGTTTCGAAATTTTCGAGTTTTGTTTTCAAAAGTCAGATATCATCAAAAAACCATGTTGTTAATATATATAAGGATACGCCTTGGGTACACCTAGACGAGGTTCATTATATGGATTATATAAAGAACCGGGAAAAATGAACCCTACGGTGTTTCGTAATTAAGATTTAAAACTCTCATTATCACTGACTAATATCGTATTCCTATTTTTCTACGAATGAAAAAATCCCTTACTTAAAGTAAAGAGATTTAAATAAAACCTTGAACGTTTTATTTTTGAAATTAGGCGTTTATATATTAATATATTAAAGGCCCTTTATACTTTTCGTAATAAAATCGATAGGACTTTTCTCACGGCGAAAAAGAATTTAATATTATATGTATAAAACGTAATCAAATCAGAGGCAAAATGTTTAAATATCTTTTCCCCGTATAAATAGCTAATAAGACCCTATCTAATAAAAAAACTTTAAAATTCTTTAGGTTACAATACGTTTCAGCCCATTAAAGTAAACTAGTATTAGTATGATAAACCCTTACTACCGTGAGTTAAAAGGTTGAGGTCCTCGAACTTTAATATTATGAATACCTTTAATTACCTTTAAGCTTATAAAAAGACGCCTATTCGTAAATATTTATTGTAAAATACGTGTAGGGATCTAGTTATTACATCTTAATACACTTTCAATAAATGAATTATAATGTTATCCGGTTTCGTAAAAGTATTACAAACTTTTATAATGTTATGACTGAACTTTTCCTCTGAAATGTCAAACTCTTAAAGGATAAAATACTCGGCCCCAAGCCAGGTATTAAAAATGTCGTCGAGGATGTTGTTATCGAGGGAAAATCTATTAAAGATATTTTTTTATAACGTTTAGGCTTACTAATGGGCGTCGAAAATAAAACGGCTTTCGAAATTAAAGAAAGAATCCGGTAATGACGAGTGTAACTTATACCAGCTTATAATACTGTAAAACTCTGTTAAGTGTACAATGTTATCGAACTTAGTCTTTAAAACTTAGTTTTAATCCATTATACCTCGATGAAGAAGTTCCGACATTCGATAAACCTCGTACCGCGCAGCCGTATCGCGTCCGCTCGCCTTATACATAGATGTAATCGGTTTATTTTAGGGTTCCATTACTTTATAACTTCGACGTGTGTTGTGTTCAGTCTGCCAACGGTATGTAAAATGTTTTCAAACAGCTTGGCAAAGACTCTTACCCAGTCATATATAGTCGCAGCGTCCTTAATGTCTTCGGCGGGTGCTAGGTAAGCTAATCTAGCCGTAATAAAGTCCCCGAAACTGGGGAGGCTCGTTTCCGAAACTTTGATATGTGGGACGGCGGGGGAGTGTGATCCCTGTAACAAGAGATGCATGTAAAGAACCTTATGGTTCGATCCACAGTCCAAGCTAGGTCGCAAGAATCCTCTATTCTCTTAAAGTTGGCTATACGGTTAAAGTAATCCTATTTCAAGGAATTGAGGTACTGGGTATAATATACTACCTGCTATATATAACGTTTAGTTGGAAGGTGGCGAATAAACTAATGACCGGACTTACTACAAATTCAACACCTTTTACCACCATTACAACAATAGTTTTTACGATTAATAATTCCGCTTAAGTATTGCCCTCATTATCGCTGATAAAGTTATAACTTTCAGTACAAAAGTATTAGACGAAATTTAAAATGTTAAGGTCGCTCATACTAAAGTTCTATGTAGTATACTATAACGCAATGTTTTTTATTCATATCGCGAAAGTCATCAGCTAAAGGGAACATAAAAAAAGAATTTGGCGTACTTATCATCACAGTCGCGAGCGAAAACCTCAATTGGTTAAAAAAAAAAACCCCTAATAGGTGGTATCTAGGCATTACAAGGCATATTCAAACTAGTTAACGCTTGGACAGTTACTTGTACCTTTTGGCAAAGTATAACTTGATTAACGTAAAATTTTACTATTACCTAATGGTACAGCATCAACTTATTAAATATTTAATTTAGAATATCTATTGATATTTCCTCCTTGTTCTTCTTTGACATTATCTTTATCCACCTTGTAGTTACCCAATCCGTTTAATATTACATAAGGTGGAAATTGTATTCGAAGTAATTTTTATTCTGTTATAAATCTTTTGGAAGGTTGTTATTTGTATTGGATAGGTTACGTAATATTTTTAGCGTACCTTATAATGATTTCGGGAATAGTGAGTAAAAACCAGAAGGAGAAACCTCTATTTATTTACGAATATTAAGAAAAGGCATCATCTTTATATTAAAGAAGTTGTAAAACTTCCTATCATACTTTTCTACATTATTCCAAACCCTGATCAAGACTGTCAGCAGCTTGTAATTAAAATTGTATATTTTGATAGGTTTTAAAAAAAAGTTTACGATAGTTGTACTATTTGTCGTTAATATTTCTTCTTAATTTTAACCTTAGAGCTTTCGAGTCATAGTGCTAAGAGTAATTACTAATTGTCTGGACCGATAGTTAAAGACGTGTGGTAAGTTTTATAATAGGCTAGCACGTATAGGCGTACCTACTTTAAGAAGATGTTGGAAAGATTAAGTCATTTTAAGTAAATGGTTGAGAAGAAATAGGAACCAAACCTTAGAAGGAGTTTTAAAGGACTTGTCGATTGTATTTAATTAATTATTGGATAACGTTGACGTCAATACCTTTTTTCGTATTAATAGCGGCTACTTTACGTATTCTACCACCACTAATATCGTATTCCGTGCTATCACATAGAGGTGCTAAGCTGTTAAATAGGTCAACAGTTTTGTTTCTACAATATGTAAAAAGGTTGAACTCATTTGGAGGTGGAAGAGATGTCCCTTGAAACGCGTATACTATCGTTAAGTGTTTTTAATACCCTTTCCTTTAGGGCGTAGGTTTTAAAAGTATTCCTTAAGTTAAGTCAACTCGAAAATGACCTCTGGTATTATAGTAAAGCTCTTTTTTTGGCTCGTATATCCCCCGTCGGTTTATTTCTACTTTCAGCTTGAACTTAATACCTTTTCAAATCTTCTTCCACATATAAATAATCCAGTCGTCAAAGAACTTACAATACTTGCGAGAGGTATGGTTGAGGCGTTTAAATTTTTCGCCACCATTGTAGTCGACAAGAAAGTAGTCGACGAAATTAACCAGGTTCTTTTCGGTCAAATCTCTATCGATATCTGGCTTTTAAATCTCTTTATCGTATTATTTTGTAAAAAGGGATCCGAAGGTTTTATTTCACTTTTGTAGTTCTTGAGTAAGTGTTATTTTAATGTTTTGGTTATCATTAGATTTGATAGGTTAGGGATTAGGTAATTCGAGGCGTAGAGAATTGGTTATTCGGTGCGTAAGGATTTGGTGATTTGGGGCGTAGGAACTTGATAATTTAGCATGATGTCGTGCGACGCGTCTTTTTTGGCGCAACCTATTAATTTTCGATGGTTTCACTCAAAACAGCGATTTTGAAGATTCAACTGGTGTAGGGGAAAAGAAAAGAGTAAAGTAAGGTCAAAAGTTTTATATACAAGGTAAGGTCGGTGGTAGTTTATTATTATTAGTGGTGGTGGAAGGTTACAGGTTATGGGACATAAGACTTAGTTGTTTTTAAGATATCAGCACCCGTAATAATACTAACTTAGCCGTTTTCCAACTTATCGTTTAAGACTTTTAACGGTTAATCTTAATGCTTTTTAAATAGGATTTGGGAAAGAGTTTTGGGGGTTTTTAATATTGATACCATCGTTATCTCTAGACTTCCGTAAATTCTGGTGTATTTGAAACGATTTTTTTACTTACTGCCATAGAGAATAATGTAGTAGTAAAAGCCCTTCATAAAAAAAGTTTCTCTACTCTAACCGCCGTTTAATATAAGGCGTAACTGGAAAATAGCTTTTTCTTTTAATTATCTTATCTGTATTTAACTTAACATGCACTGATCAGTATTGGTAGGGCTTTAAACATTACAATGTTGTCGATTCAATTAGACGAGGTAACAGTAGTATTATGTGGTAAAGTGGTATATATATTGTTCTAGGTTTGAAAAATCGCTAACCAGTTTTCATAATAATTTGTATAGCCAATTTCTTGGCCCGTATCCTAATATGAAGTGGGCATATACTATACTTAACTTACAGTCAATTCAGGAGATCTATAAAACAATACACTTAACTTGCCGTTAGTATAATCAACTTTACTGTAGGTAAAGTTAACTTTCTGCACTGCAATTACTACTATTCAAACAGACTTTGTTAATAAACTCCCGAATCCTTTATAAATACCTGTTAAATTTTAGTATAACTACTGAAAAACGTTCAATAATAAACCTAATTACTTGAAAGAAAGTATAAAATGCCCAGGAAATCGAAAAATTTCGGTAAATGAACCGTAAAAATAACTACGTTAACGCTATAACTAAGCTACGCTTCATAATGCCTTGGAAAGGTTTGAAAATGGTAATATGCTAACCGTACGAATCGAAAGCTACGTGGATTGCTCGGTGCGTATCATATTGGTACAGGGTTGCCCTGAGAAATTGGAAAACTACTAGAGTAGTGATGGTAGGAGTGATAATAGTAGTAGTAACATTTAATAAAAGCAGGCTTATAAATACTAAAAAAAAGTGTGTTGATAGGACTTAAGACGTTGCAACTTTGTCGATTCGATTGGTTGAAGTAACAATAGTATTACGTAGTCAAGTGATGGATGTATTGTTCTAGTTCTCGCGTACCGTTAGCCGGTTTGCGCAGTAATTTATATGGCCAATTACTTGACCCGTGCCCTAGTATGAAGTGGATGCAAACTATACTTACTTTGTAGTCAATACAGTAGGCTAGCATAAAACAAAACACTATACTTACAGTCAGTATAGTTAACTTTACTTATAGTGAAGTTGACCTATTCTACTTAAAATACTACTATTTCAATACTGGAGGCTTTTTAGATCGTACGCGTGCGCTAATATAGATAACAATTTTTTTTCCGTAAACGTTAAATTGCAATCTTGTTAACTAGGTAAACCTTTACTAATTAAAATTGATCTTTACATCGAATTGTACCTATTTCTATAAAAATAAACTCTAATTGCTATGAGTTGCCCTACGGCTTGAAAGTCCAACTTTATCCACTTTTACAAAAAGTTCTTCCGTTGCAAACCTATATATATTTTACTTTAGCTCTGTTAATTAAATGAGTTCACAAATTTAATTTCCTGGTAGTTTTTTAGTTTAATACTATATCTCTAACTGACATTACATCATCTATATTTTCTGGGAAACCTATTAATGTAACCCCTGATACGTATAGCTTGCTTATTATTGATGAAAAAAATTGAAGGGCTTTGTTCGGCGACATTTTCGTTATAAAATTATTAGTATTGTCTTTACTATTAATTTATCGCAATTTATTAATTTCTCTTCTTTTATAGGCTTTGCGGAGTGTTATTACATCGATTATCAGGTGTTCTTCACTAGTAGTTCCGAGTTTCAAAAGAAATTCCAACGGGCTTTTCTAGTTGGTATAAATTACCATCGGGATAGGAGGAGTCCCGAAATACATGGTAACAACTTTAAAAGGTTTCTTCGATATTATATCTACGTCGAAGCCCGCTATTATACTGTAAATTTTTGAAGCTAACACATTTCATATAATTTGTTTACGTTTAATAAAGTATGAATAATTTAGGTTGCTAATCAGGTTTAATTGAGTTTTTCGTATATTTGTATTAACGAAGTTTTTCAAAAAGTAGATTTATAAAAATAAGTAGTTATTATTTATATAATATCTAGGTATGAAGATTATTAACTTGACCTTCGACAGATTAATTAAAACTATATAAATTCTTTGGTTTTAATTTTTTTTATTTGCTACTTTATCCTTTTATAAAACCGGTGAAAGTCGTTATCTATTATATTTGGTATTTATATCGTAATGAAAAGGTTTTCAAAGGCCTTTAGTAAACATAGGGTAGTAATATAGCTGTTACCTGTACTTTATTTTAGGCACCGTTAAGCCTTAGTTATATTAACTTTGTCGATTATAATTAAATTAATGTCTTAGATCGTTTAGTTAAATTTGAGGCTAGTATTCACGCTAAGTATACAGATTAACGATACATTGAAGTTGAGTCAATTAACCTTCACCAAGGTCGTAATCAGCTTATAATTTCAGAAGTTGAAGTCCTTAATTGATTGCTGTTTCGATATTATAAAACCAGCCGTTTTAACACAAATAGAATCATCATTTTATATACCTAACAGGATAAATTCCTTTCTATCCGTAGCTAGTAAATACGGGTCATATATCAAAGATTCTATACATAGTCGTAATTCAAAATACAAGTAATAGGTTAGAAACGAGTAAATTTTTATTTTGGTCAATCAATACAATGCGTTAATTCATCGTATGACCGTTTCCGAAAGGTAAATGAGCTGTAATTCCCAAAGAAATATCAATAATACCATCCGCTGTAAATTTATTACCAATTACTTATAGAATCACGTTATATTTCGGATATTAAACTTAAACTAACCTTAAGTTTTAACTAATAAACCTACTACCAAAGCGATGACTAAGCCTTAGCTAATTATCTAAATTGTCAGCGATCATGTACGGATTTAGTCTTTACCTTTATTACTGTATCTTTAAATGATTAGGTGTGATTTTTCTCACGGCTGCACCGTAATTTTACCTTTAACGTTATGAATTATTTACTACTTGAAAATCGTAATATTTAGGCTTTAATAATTAAAGTTAACCTTGAGTACAAATTATACAACTTTTGGTGTTAGTAAGCTGTTAATCTCGATCTTATCGCTTTTTCCAAAAGGTTTACCAGAGGTTTTTATAATGTTTTATACTCGGAGATTTAGTACCAAGTCTTTGTTATCATTCTCTTTTTTATTCACCTAATCAGTATTGTAAATACAACTGGGTGTATATTTCTACTTTATGGCGTTTTTTTTCTTTAGGTGTCGTCCGTGTAGGCGACATTTCATTGGCTTATCGATATCGGATGAAGGAGGTTCGTATTAGCCAGGTTGTTTAAATTAAGAATCTTTATCATTAGTAACCTTAATATACGACTTAACCTAGGTGATACGAAAGGATACGAAACTGTTGATAGTTTAAATAAATACTTTAAAATTTACAATACTTGAGATTTTATATAAGTTCTTTCATTTACCCGGCTCCCGTTATACCAACATTTTACTTTATAAAGGCAAAGTAAATACTTCGATTATTATAGGGCCTTTTTTAATATTCAGAGCATCGTTGACCTGGCGGTGTTCCGATTTCTTTCACAATTCTTTTAAAGCTTTGATGTAGGCTATAGCTCGATTTTAAGTACTTTCTAATATCAGAGATTTATTCGTTAAACATAGGTACTCTTAAATACCAGTAACGTTGGTATTGGATAGTTAGGGCCTATAATAATATTCAGGCCCTTTACTTCCATTTAAAGGCGTACTTCCAGATTTGTAAAGCTTTCAATTTCAAGCTTAAGGATATTATACGTTTGGAGAAGTAGGGTATATGCTGTTTTAATCTTTTCAATGCTTAAAAAAGCCTTTATAGGCATTTATTTGTATTGGATACCTATTATGTTAACATTTTTCTAAAACTTCGTTGTCGTAAAATTGGTGCTGGTATTGTGGACGACGACATTCAATAAACTTAAGTATGTGTTAATTTATAGTATTTTTATCTTTTTCCTTGTATCCTTTTCCTAAAGGGATTTTAAATACTTTTCTTCTTGAAAAGAGGTTTTAGAGTTAACGACTTAAAAAACAGATTGATTATCTAAGCAAAATACATTAATAAAAACCTCGTAGTTGAGATTCTGATTGATTTTTAATGTAAACTTAAATCTCAGGGCTGCTTAAGCCCGTATTTGTTAGTAATAGTTAAGCTTTTTCATAGTTGTTAAGATAGAGTATTTCATTTTTTTATATTTTACGGACTTTGGGACTTTAAATAGCCTGTTAAAGGCTAGGTAGTAGAAACGCCAGTGTAATTAGCGTATCACCGATTCTGTTAGATTTGACACTACTATATTAAGGCTTTAAAAACAAAATTAGGAGTGCTACAACTTAAAATGAAGGAAAAACCTTTGGCCGTTTTTAATAAGTTAATCAGCGTTAACGTTAACGTTGATGCTAAGGGTTTTTATATATTTTAAACAAAGAAACGCAGTTGTAGAGGACTTGAGGATATAGATCTCGATGAACATAATAATACTTTAAATTACGCATATGTTTTATCAAGATAGCTGTTCGCCTAATTTAAAGCTAACTTTAACTTCATTAGTATCGTAACGATCAATTTTCGTAGTCTTATTGCTTTCCTTTTACAGTGTTACGTATTGCGAAATAGGCTCCTATTAAGTACCATGTTGCCCATGTGTCTAATATAATACCTTAAAACGTATGGTCTACATAATAATTGTAAAGATTAGAGGTGTATAAAGGGTTAGGGGTTTGGTTAAGGTAAAGGTAAATGTCTTTACCACCTAAACGTTATAGAAAGGCGTGGTCGGCTAGTTTCTAGGCCGCGTTAGGAGCAGTATTTTCATACTACTCGATCTTTCTGTTGTTTTGTTCGGCCGGAGCGTAGCGAGTTGACCAATAGCCAGATTTGCCACAAATCCAACATCTCTTGCCACTATTACGATGATAGTGCTTACGATTAGAATTTCCCCTCGAGTATTAGCCTTATTAGCACTAGCATAACTACTACCTCCAGTCTATGGTCTATGGTCCAGATCTTAGGCGTTAAGGGCGCCCGTAGCTGAATTTTCGGTCGACGTAGTTAACTATCATAAGGTTTTTTTTTTTTTTTTACATTTAGGAAGTTGTTGGCTTGAGGTTATATATTAAGCGAATTTGGTATAAGTGCTACTACAGTTATAAGAAAGAAACGTAATTGGCCAAAAAAGTTCTCTTAGGTAGAATCTATGCTTTATAGGGCATATTTAAATTCGTTAATACTAGTAATAGTTACTTATACCTGTTCGCGAAGTGTAGCTTCGTTAAAGTAGACTTTTCCTATTGTTTTCTGGTATAATATTAACTTGTCAAGCATTTGGTTAAGTATATTTATTCGTTTTTCCTTTTTTTTCTTCTTTTTTTGATATTATCGTAGTTTACTTTTCATAAGCCCAGTTTATATAGTATTAAGCAAAATGGACGTTGTATTTGAAGTGGCTTTTCATATTATTATACACTTCAAGAAAGGTAGTTATTTGAGTTGGAAAGTCTAAATAGTAGTCCTTAGTGTGCCTTTTAAAGATTCCGGGAAATAATAAGTAAAAACTAAAGAAGGAAACTTCCATTTATTCATAGATGTTTAGGAAAGATATTATAAACCAGACAGCGGTTGGGTTAGGAAACGGGCCAGCATGCAACTACGCTACTAAGAAGCCTGAAGTCCAATACATCAGATGGGGAACATCTCTTATATCAGCCACGATGACTAATCAAAGTCACGTGATGGATCATGAAGGATCATAGCGATGCAGTATGATTCAACCCAGGATAGTACTGAAGACTGTATGAAGGATAAAGGATATAAGGACACGGTCAGCACCACATAGATAGTATTTCCTTCATAGCTCTTCAGTTATCAATCTAAGTATTCTGTCTACACACCTGAATAGCCTAACGGCTAGTGATCATTCTACAGCACGAACAAACATCTTCTTGATATTGCACCTTTATTACTTCTGCGACCTTACTACTAACATAAACTCCCTGACACCTTCTATTTACTCATGGGTATTTAGTGTGATCATTATAAAAGGTATTATTTTTGTGTCTAAGGGGTAATAAGGCTTTCCGTTATACTTTTCCATATCGTTTCAGATTTTTCTGAAATCTGTACGAAATTTATAGTTAATATTCACTATTTTGATAGATTTTGGAAGTAGGTATCGATAGTTATCCCAGTTTCTATTAGTGGTGTCTCTTAGTAGTTTAAGCCTTAGAGCCGCCAAAGCACGGTGTTAAGAGTGATTGCCAGTCATTCAACACGAGGGGTAAAGTCATATGGTTAGATCTGTAATAAGCTTACGAGTATAGGTAAACCTATCGTAGAAAAGTTTTTAGGAAACTTGACGATTTTAATTAAATTATTGTATGGTAAAAAAGGGATTAAAGGTTTGAATAGACTTAATGATCTTTTTTATTTAACTGGTGTTAACCGTCGACGTTCATTCCTTAAACGGTATTGGCGACCGTTGCTTTACACGCTTTTTCGCCACTAAGTACGTATTCTATGTTATTATGTAAAGGAGCTAAATTAATGAGCAATTTAACAGGTTCCTTGTCGTTAGCGTGCAAAAAGGCTTAATTTAGCCAACAGTTAAGGAGTAGCCTTTTGAATCGCATATAAAGGCGTTAACTTTTTTTAACACCTTCTTTTAGGGCGTGGGTCTTAAAGGTATTCCTTAAGTTGAGCCAAGTCGAAAAGGGTTTTTGCCAGTTAAGTATTTTTTTTTTGACATGAATCTCTCATTTTTTAAGTTTTTCCTTAAGCTTTAACTTAATAGCCTTTCAAATCTTTTCCCATGTTTAATAGTTTCATCGTCGAAAAACTTGCGGTATTTGTAGAAAGCATTATTGTTAAGATTAAGTTTTTCGCCTTTATTGTAGTCGATAATATAAAAGCCAACGAAGTTAACCAAATGCCTTTCCGTTAAGTCTTCGTCGATATCGTACCCCTAAAACTCTTTATCGAAATATTTGGTAAAGTGGGATTCGAAAGCTTTAATTGCCTTCATTCGCTTTGAACTAAATATCATTTTAATGTTTGAGCTGGTGTGGGGCTTAATATGTAAGGTATTTTGTGATTTTTGAGGTATGGGGACTTGGTGTTGATGTAAAGTTGTGTAGAAACTTGGCGATTTAGCGTGGAGTCACATAACATAGCTTTTTCGAGGCAACTTGGCGATTCTTAATGTTTTCGTTTAAAGTAGCGATCTTAACGATTAAATTGGTATAGGGAAAGTGAAAGGAGTAAAATAAAGGCAAAGGTTTGGTGTAAAGAGCAAAGTCGGAGATCGTTGTTAATAGAGGTAAATGTTAAAGGTTATTTGTTGTTTTAGCCGTAGGACTTAGTTGTTTTTACGATTATAGTATCTGTAGTAGTACTGGTTTAGCTGTTTGCTGACTTTACGTTTTAGAAATTTTAATGGTTAGTCTTAACGCTTTCTAAAAAGGATCTGTAAAGATTTCATAGTGTTTTTGAATAGCGATGCCGTTGCTTACTTTTAGATTGCCGTTGTGGACTAGCGTAACCCAAAAGTCTTTTCTGTTTTCCTACTGTTGTAGACTGACGTAGTACTAATAAAAGCTCTTTATAAAAGTCTCTCCTTTACCCTAACGAATACGTAAAGTATAATAACCAGAAAGTAACTTCTTTTTCTACTTAGCCAATCAGTGTTTAATCCAATAAACACGGATTAGTGTTGGTAGGGCTTTGGACGTTACAACGTTGTCGATTCAGTTGGTCGAAGTAACAGTAGTATTGCGTGGTCAAGTGGTGGATGTATTGTTTTAGGTTTGGTAGACCGCTAGCCGGTCTGCGCAGTAATTGGTATGGCCAATTGCTTGGCCCGTGCCCTAGTGTGAAGTGGGCGCATACTGTACTTACTTTGCAGCCAGTACAGTAGGCCCGCACAAAACAATACACTATACTTGCAGTCAGTATAGTCAACTTTACTTACAGTAAAGTTGACCTACTGCACTGCAAATACTACTATTCCAACAAGGTGCGTAATTAATGAAATGCGTGATACGCGTACGTCTGTGGCGAAAAACCTGTGCACGGGAGTTAGGGAACGAAAGGCTCGGAGATGTGGGGAATAGGGCCGTAATTAATGTTAATTTCAGTACAAATTAACTGGAATTGACCGGAATTTGGCATGCGGATTGAAGAAAGACTTCAAGGATTACCACCAACTGGTGATTGACCACGCTGACAAAAGTCGCTAGTGTTGGAATAACAGTCAATTGCAGTACAGTCAAGTCAACTATACTAACAGTTAGTTGATTGTACTCATTGCAAATTAAGTGCAGTTTGTGGGATTGACTGCAAGTCTCGTGCAATAGGTACCCACTTCAAAGTGAGACACGAGCCAAAGCATTTGGCCATACAAATTAGTGTGCAGACCGGCTAGCAGTCTGCCAAACTTAGAAGTAAGAACATCACCACTTTTAATGCAGCACCAGTTACTTCGACCACAGAGATTCGAATCGACTACGTTGCAACGATAAAGACCTAACAACACACATCTTATTTTCAAGTGGTTTGAGAATATAAAAGGGTATCGATAACATTTTAAATAATATTAATCGTATTTTTTTTCCCTATAAGAAGATTCTATAATAATGGTGTAGCTTTACCGCATATAAGGAACTAAATTCAGAAAAAGCTTCCGGGAACGAAAACGGGGATATTAGCCGAGCTAAGCACCCATTAGCCCCACTCGGCCTAAATATTCGAAGTACGAAAAGATCCGGATTAAATATAGCTTTAATTCCATATAACCATTTAATTCTAATTCTAATATACTATCTGAATATGCTATAGCCACTGTACAACTATAGAGTTCTGGTGCGGAAAGTTTTCCGGAGATACGGGTGTTCTGTGGGTACAGATAGCATGGTAGATATTTCCACCACCACCACCACCCATTTGAGGCAATAGTGCTAGATCAACACCTGGCCAAAGGCAATTGATCCCAAAAGATCAACCATGGGGGCAAATCGAATTCTTCCACAAGGCCCCGTGTCAAGAGATATACCATGTCAGGACAACACTGTGGCAAGTTGCTGCATGTGTAGACCATCTTATCTTGCTGTAGCACAGAATCAGCCTCGTTGCATTTGGCTTTTCAGCCTTGTGGCAGGGATGTGGACTAGGACACCATTTGTGGCCAATCAAAACTTCATCTGCAACAAGGCACTTTCCTTGGGCAAAATGCCGACTTTTCATTGGTCGAAGGAGTTGGCAAATGCAGTTCGCTCCTTCCTGCTGATCGTGGAGAAATTTGGAGGAGCCGCAGCAACAAAAAGGCAAACTCCACCTCTGATCTGAACCTCCTCCCACTTCTTCCTTCATCACACCGCGGACCATCAACCTGGACCCCCCCTCTTTTCCTGCCGGGTGGTCCAGGTTCGCGACCGCCATGCCCGTGGGGCGCTGTGGGGACGGCTCACTGCTTGCACAGACGTTCTCGCATCTCCTTTGCGCGTCATTTGCCAGCGGTTTCTTCGCCGCCGGCACCACAGCCAGCGCGGCAAGAGACAGAGACCATCGAGACACTGTCACAGACACACACACACACACACACACACACACACATGTCCCTGCCATGGTCGTGAGTCGTGACACGCCGATTTTTTGGCGACGCATGTGAGCACCTACCAAAAGACACCCACCTACCTGGGGAGACAAGGCTGCGTGGCCCGACGGCCGACGGCGGCACCGCGAGGGTGATGTCCTCCCGCCGCTACGGCCACCGTCGGGTCGTTCACCCTCCTCGCGCTGGTGGTGTGCGTGTCTTTTTTTTGTTACCCTTTTCCTGCGGCCAAAGTTTGCGGGGCATCCGTGACACTGGGTCCAATTCCCAGGCCACAGCAGCGACCGTCGCTGTGCGGCGGCGGCACGCGGTGCTCATCGGTTCGGTACCTGGGGCCTGGGGGCGTAAGGCTTGCTCCGACGCGCCGGGAGGGGGTTTGCTCGCGTGGCGCGTCGGGGCGCGTGGCAGGCGGCCGGTCGCCGCGCCGGCGCGGGCGTATGTTGTTCTTTCTTCGGAGGGTGGTTTTCCTCCCAGCCTGCTTTGCCGTGCGTCGTGGTGCTGCCTGCCACGGGCTTCGCCAAAGCCGTGTCGAGTTGGGTTCTTCTCCGTGCTGGGGATGGCGTGAGGGTGGATTCGGGGCCGCCGGCGAGGAACAGCTGGTCCGTTGAGATACGGATCGTGGCGGCCTTTTTTCCACGGCGGTCGCTGGGTGCTTTTTTGGTCGCAAAACTGAGCGCTCTTGTTTCTTGTCGGGATACCTACTGGGGGACTTTGGACGTGCGTACTGTCCACATTTTTTTGTACACCAATCGTGTCCCCTCTATTACACTGCCTGAGGCGGACGCGCAATCTCTTCTTTTTCTTCTTTTTTTTTCATTGCGACCCCCGGCTCGCCGGTGACGTGAAGAAGGACATCACTTCACCACGCGCACTGGTCACGAAATCGCTACCTCAGTTGCATCGCAGCGGCTTCCGTCGTCACAACCTCTGAACAGGGCACTGCAGGACCACAATGAGGTGACTTGTATACCAGCCAAGTAAGTCCCGATGGTACGCACTATCGTCACTCGTGTAATCACCACTGACGTTGCCTACCGAAGCTCGCAACCCGACAGCTCCTTCCCCCACCGGCACGCATGCAGGCGTCGAATCCCCCACGGATCATCATCCACCCACGCCAAAGCCACGTCCTCGCCACAGCAGGAGCCGTCAACGGCAGCATCTCGCACGGGGGGGCACCGGACGAGCGGGACCTAGCAGGACACGCCGGAGGCGCGGCGTCGGACCAAGGCGTACGTACGTGCGCACATGCGAACATGCGACCTCGGTCACGCTTCGCCTGCGACGTTGCGGCGGCCCCGCCTGCGTGCCTTCTTCCCAGGCCCGCCCTCTCACGCCCTCCTCTTCCACCACGCCGTCGTCGGCCACGGGGCCACGGCAATGCGATCTGGGGCAAACGAGGGGCGTGGATGGAGTGATGCCGGAGGGAAGGAAAAAACGTTGCAAAGCGGCCAAGTCTGGAGGCTAGCCTGAGTGAGCGCGGGGGGCAGCCAGATCATGTCAAGGGATCTGGACTCGCCTGAGGTCGCACAACATCGAGTACTCAGCTGACTTCCACACCATAATGGAAAAACGGGATCCACGGCGGCAACGTCACCATATTCTTGAACGGAGCTGCAGAAGGAAATATATAGCAAACGGGATTTTGTTCGCAACCTTAGTAGTACTTTCTTATTGAACAGTAGCAATACACACCCGTAGGGAGCCTCAGCTCTCCTCCCGCATGGCAAGCCACGCCTTGCCCTTTAACATCTCCACCACGCTATCCCGCAGCCACCAGCCGCCGCCCTCGTCCTCGCCCTCACCCTGGGCCCTGTCGCCACTCGGGCCCCTCGCGTCGACGGCCTCGCCGCCGCTGACAGCCGCCGCTCTCCTGTCCGCCCACCCGAACAGCAGCCGCAGGCCCTCCAGGCTCTCCCGGCTCCACCCGTCCAGCCCGCTCTCCAGCGCCAGCCGCGCATCCACCTCCGTGGTCGCCGCCTCTTCGCCACCGCCCTCGCCGCCGCTGCGGTCGAGCACCATCGCCCGCTCCGCGTGCGTGAGGCCTGCCAGGGCCGGCAGGCTGAATACCCACTCGAGCGGCTCCCTGGTGCGCGCCGTCTGCTCCGCCGCGTGCGCGCCGGCGCCGGCGCCGGCGCTTGCCGTGGCAACGATGCCGTCGCGGCCGAGCGCGCGGAGCGTGGCGCCGATGACGCCCTCGTGGAGGGGCCGCTGGCGGAGGTGGAGGGTCTGGTTTTTGCGGAACGCGGCGATGAGCGCCGGCTTCTGCGCCAAGTCAAGCTCGAGATTCCAGTAGCCCTGCGCGGTGGCGTCTGTGCGGACGGAGGAGATCTCTTCGAGCGGCGGGAGCAGGCACGGGGTGTGTCTGCGGAGGATGACAGACTCTTGCTTCCTTGCACGACGGCGTGGTTTGGGATTTGGAGTGGGCGCAACCTTGAGCTTGATCAAAATCGGCACGCTGATGGTCTGACCGGTGGCGATGTCCTTGGAGACGAGGCAGCGTGGGTCGGCTGCGAAGACCCAGAAGTGCCGGAAGGCTTGCAGGTGGGCTCTGTTGTCCTGGACTGTGGCGGGAAATATTGGATAGAATGCAATGAGTAAAGATGCAATGGCTAGATTGCTGGTGCTGAAAGTCGCCGTGCCGCTGCCCAGGAAAAGAGCACCGATGGCAAGGTGGGCAGCCATGTGGCTGCCGTAGGAGGTTTGAGGATCATCACGTCCATGGAGCGACCTCAAACGCCGCAGCACCTCCAGGTCACCAGTGCCTGCCATGACAGAAGCGGCCGACAGGCCAACAACGTCCTGGCACATCTGAACGTTGTTGCGGGTCAACTGGGCATCGTAGCACTCGGCCGGCTGCCTGGCCAAGTCCCGGAACTTGTCGAGATATTGGATCAACAGATCGCGAACTTGAGTGTTTCCAGAGCCGGCGAACCGCAGGCCCAGCGAGAACAGGAGACCAGCGAGGATAGAGTAGAAAGGCATGTCTTTGCTTCGAAGGGACTTTGCTCCCTGGAGGAGATGTCTCCAGCGATACTCGTGTGGCAGGTGGGACCGGATCCAGTCCACAGTCGGCTCCATACTGTTCCACATGATCAGGTTCCTGGCAAGGGTCCGCAGCAACAAGACATCAGGCCGCACATAGGTGAACTGCAGCACCGAGTCGGGCACATCCACCTTGCGCGCAACAATTTGGTCATCCGACTTCATGAACATGAGAGCAATGGCGACCACGGCGCCCGGGGCAGAGCGGTCAAGGACGTTGACCAGTTCGACTTTCTTCGTCGTAGAAGCGAAAGTCAGCAACTTCTCAGTCAGCCGCATGTCGTGAAGGCCTCGCAGGTCGGTCCCCTTGCCAAGGTTGATCAACCCCAGGGCAAACCCTGCGGCTAGGCGGTATCCCTCGTTGCGAAGGGGATCCTCCTCCTCCTCGTCCTGGTCGTGCTCGATCTCGGACATCATTATCTCCGACATACGGCGGTGCTGACTCTGGCAGTACACATAACCGATGCCCATGAGACCCGCCGTCTGCGTAAGATGCGAGAGGTTGAGCTCGGCTGCGCCAGGGGGCAGGAGGCGCGTGACATGGACCGTCAGGACGCGAGTGATAAGGTTGTCCATGGTGCCAATGAACGACGCAGCCAATCCCAGCAGCAGACCGATCGATGTCATCGTGTGTTTCGTTGTGAGGTACTTGTACGCGACCCATTTCACCATCGATTTGAGGTGGCCGTTCAGACCGAGCGCGAGCAGAAAGCCAGCGTGTCGGTTACTAGGCTCGCCGCTGGGCTTGTTGTATGTGATCCAGTTGTTGTCGATGCCTTTGGCTTGTGGGGACACCTGAAGACCGGCGGCAGCGCCTTGGTGGAAGAAGGCCCAGTTGACCTTCTCCTCGGTGAAAAGCGACTTGTCTGAGTGGACAAGAAGGTTGGTCGGCTTGACGCTGCAAGTGAGATTGAAGCCCATGATGTCGAACTTCTCGGTGGGCAAAGGAAAGCGGAGTCCAAACTGCAAAAGACCGCGGCCGGCTGGAATGGCGAGGGTCCCAGTGGCGACGACGGTGGCCTGTTCTTTCTGTTTCTCTAGCAGCTCCGAGTCTGTCCAATGAGGCTGTACATTGCACTGAATAACTCTGTGGTGCCTCGTCGATAACAAGTTGTCCGCCTCCAGCAGGCGACGGTCCTCTCTGAAGAGGGCCTGGATAATAGCCTGGCGCTCGGCCGACTCGTTGGGCAAGTTTCCAAACGTGGCGGACCTCTCGACACTCGCGCAGATGGTCTTGTAATCCTTGGTGGCTATGTGCGAAGGAGGTGCAGTATGGACGGCCAGCACCTGAGCAGGTTTGTGCCGCTCCAGGATGGTCGCGATGTCGGATCTATGGACCAACACCAGTAGGTGCTTCGACCATGTCGTAGGAGGCCGTGATTGACACATGGAAATGGCATCCTTCAATGGTGTCAGAACGGCTTCCGGCAGACTTTCAAGAACATCGACTGTGAAGCCACACTGGCATATCAACTCTACGACTTCGACGTAGGTGGTATTCGAAGTGAGTGACGAAAAGAACCGCTTGAACATGAAAGTTCTCGGCATGACCGGAGACCACCTCAGGTACGCATCCTCGGAAGTGACCTCACGCTGCGTGACGGCAGCGTACACGTCTGCAATTGTGGAAAAGCCAACTGTTTTATTACCGGCGAGCTGCGACTGGATCCACGCGAAAATGCTGATGAGACATGGTGGGTCCGGGAGCCCTGCAGCGGCGAGGTCGACTGAGTGGGGATTAGTGATTTTTATATCAAAATGGCGAGTTCGACTTACCTTGGTCATGCTTAGGCTCCAGATCGACTTGGACACCCAGCTCGTGGAGAGCCACAAATTCATGCCAGCGCAACCAGCGTCCAATCTGACAGAGAAGCACCCGAATGTTGGCTCGCCCGGGCGAAGCATACTCAGGGGCCATAATGTTGAGCTGGTCTTCTTCGACCAGGAAGTGCAGCGCGCATATGATGCCCCACGCCGCTCGATTGCGGTCCTCGGGGTCCCGGTTAAGAGCCGTTGGAAGGTGGCCGTTAGCCTCCCCTAATGCATGCTGGCCACGCGGGGAACTCATGTAGGACTTGGTCATTCGGATATGAGCAGTCATAAAATCCTCTTGAATTGCTGTCTGGGCACTTGGGACGACATCGGGGGCCGCTTCGTCCAACATCCACCTCCACGCTTTGGACTGCATCCAGGTAGGACACGCCGAGGCGTTCGGGGATGTAAAGGAAACCATCTTCTCGAACATTCCTGCCGAAGGATCCAACGGCCTTCGTGGCTGTGGGGCTGTAGGTGGTGCCAGCAAATCTAACTCGGGGATGGAAGGGGCAAGAGACAAGAAAATTGTGAAGATCTCAATGACAAGTGCAGACCATTCAGAGTCTGCGTTGTCGACACGTTGTTCAGTCATCCACCTCATGATGTGCCACCAACCAGTCAACATCTTCTCTGAGGCCTCGGCAGGTAACACACTCCGACAAGCCTGCAAAACCTTGCGGACTTGAGGACTCGATGGCTGCAGCTGGATTTGAATGCGATGGATACTGCCATCTCTGTCCTCGAGGTCCACCACGCCAGCAAGTCGGGTATGCCGGATTCTTGCAACATCTGTTGCAGACAGTTTGAAACCCACAGAGCGCCGGCCTTTGACCTCTCTATTGATGTGTGTGCCGGTGTACTCCAGGCTCCCAAGATTATCTGAATAAAACGTCGGCAATGTAAGCGCAGTCATCGTACTCCATGGGGCCTGTATGCTAAGCTCCCGGTGGCCTTCAGTGTTCTCTGACAATATCAAAATCATAGACTGGTCGCCGTCAGTAACCTTGGACGAGTCAACAACGTTGTAAGCGCGTCTTAATAGTGCCGGCGTGATTTCGAATGAGCTGGGCGAGGCGTCTGGCAGGGCCCCAGGCCCGCCGGCATTGCTGGGCTTGCCGCGCCGCTCTATGCTCAATGGCAGAAGCTGGAGGCGTTTTTCAAGAGGATCCTGTATGCCGATGAGCACTTCCTCTTTGCCCGATTTATCGGTCGCAAAGGGAGGTCCCTTCACAACGAACACCTTGTACTGTGTGCGAGCTGGCTGATTAGATAGTGAGTAACGCACGTTTGTGTTGTCAATGGAAACAGTGTGTATCTTGGTAAGAAGCATCTCCTTTGCAAGGCCGTCGAAGCTGTGGTCATCGAGGCCCATATCATGGAAGCCCTCGAAGTCTCCACCGGCACGCAGCTCGTCCAGAAGATCATCTGCTTGGCGAAGGTTGCTGAGACTGTTCAAGCTGTAGGCCCCGCTGAGAGGCAGATGGCTAGAACCGCCACTCTGCCGCGCTCGTTGGGCTCCGATGACCCGACGATTCTCGGCGTGATGCGACGAAATCGATTGTTCGATGAAAGTGGATCTTTCGTGCGAGGCGGACAGATCTGCTCGGGCTAGTAAGGAGCTTACACGTCGGGATTGTCTCTTTGTCTTCGTTTCGCCTTCATCCTCTGCAGCAATCGCGACTGCCACTGCGATGTCATCTGGTATCTTTCTATCTGGCTTTTCGCCTGCTCGATGCTGCTTCGGAGGCGGCGGGGCTCCTCCCAGACTTTCCCGGAAGGACGAAACGGTAGGGCTGGCGACTTCACTGCCGATCCTCGGCTGCATCGAGCTTCTTCGACGCTGAGTTGCTTTTCGTGCTTGTTTCTTCTGGTGCTTGGTAAAGATGTCCTCGTTTTGTATGTATGTGAGCCGCCACACGGTGTACACATTCGCTTCTCGATTTGCGGTGACAGCCAGAGCCAGATCATCGTCCACGGATTCCACGTGAACAATTTCATCGGATAAGTGCAGGAAAGGTGAATGAGGCGAGCTGGTGGGGCGGCTGCCCTTCTCCATGGCGGGATTGGTCACGACCAAGCCCAGCTCCAGTAGAGGATCGGTCAGACAGACAAGTCGGGGCCAGTGGGAGTCATTCGTTTCCATAGGGCTATCAAACATGGTCTCCATGGTGGCGGTGAGCCTCAGAGGCAGTGTCCTGGGCAATGCCAAACCTTCGACTGAGAAAGACGCAACCGGGTTCTGTTGTTTTGGTGGCGGCGGTGATATGTGTGAAGTCATGAAGGAGTTTGGCGGCACGCGTGGGAAACGTAAGCTCACGGGAGCGAGGTTGTGCGTTCGAGGCTTGCGCTGGATGATAACACCAACGGGGGCCGCACAGGCAGACTCGACCTCGAAGGGCATGTGGACGATGTGGCTTGTGCCCGCGAGGAAAAAGATGTGGGCCTGCGTCTTAAGGAAAACAACCAATGCCTTGGCCAGGGTAGGCTCACCCGTCTTGGGCCTGCCTCTGACAGTCGCCGACTGGTCCATGCTCTTGCTGGTGGCCGCGCCATTGCTGTCGACGTCAGTTGTGGGGAAGTGCGTCAACAGAGCCTGGAGAATGGGCTCGTCCTTTTCGATCTCGAGGTTGAAGCTCTTGCGGAAGACGCCGCCCCTCTTCCAGATGACACAGAGGCCGATTGTCAACAGCTCGTCCTCTCCATCGTCATCTGTGACGGTATCCCAGGTGTAGTTGCCTTGCACCGGCTGGCCTTCGATGCCCAAGGGCGGGTGCATCCCCAGAGACTTGACCGACGCCATCTCGACTCGTGCGCTCCATAAGGCCCGGCTAAAGGGCAATTTTGGTCTCGCACAGGGTTATCAGTGGTGCAAAGTCGGCAGCTGGATGTTGACGTTAGGGTGTTGAATGGAAGGATATGGGCGTGTTTTTGGAGTGTCGTCGTCACGCCCTCATGCCACACCCTTATGCCACGCCCCTTGCGCTAAAGCCACACCACAGACTCGACCCCTGCTTCCTTCTCGTCTTGGCCCAAGCTCCCGCACCAAGAGCCTCAACATCGACTCGCTTCCTTAAGCTACTTCTGCGACTGTCCACGACACCGAACGGCTTCCTCGAACGAAATGTTGAGGCCGCCAGGCTTTGACCCAAGATGACGGAACCTGCACGTGGTGCAGGCGGTGATACGACAAACGATCAGTCCGCCGACACGGGTGCCTCTCCTACTGCTGGCAGTTTTGCTGGCTCGCCCGTTGCTTCGGCTTCTGATCCTGTTGCCACCGAGGTTGCTGAAGGACAGCGTGAGGAGGAGGGCCTGGGCTCCGGCCATGAAGGGACTGCACAAGTCACAGAGACCACAGATGGAGAAAGTGACGAGGACGAGGACGAGGACGAGGACGAGGATGAGGACGAGGACGAGGATGAGGACGAGGACGAGGAACCGCGGCTCAAGTACGCCAGGTTGACCCCAAACCTGGCTGGTGTCTACAAGAATTCCGACGCAACGAGCTCTTTCTTGGTTTCGGGTGACAAGATGGTATGTATGCTTGCGGTTTACGAGCACCTTCTTGCGCCTCTTGCTGACATTGTACACAGATCGTCGGCACTCACAACGGAAATATCGTGCGTGCCGGAAACCTTCCTTGCTTCCCTGCTTAGTTTCCTTTTGAATCAGGCTAACACCCATCTCAGAACGTGATCCAGCTCCCCGCCTTCCAGGCCCTCCGTGTATACCATGCCCACTCAGCTTCCGTCACGACCGTTTCGATCTCCCCGTTTCCACTTCCGATCAACACCGGCAAACCAGACGTTTTAGAACGCGCTGTGTCTCAAACCATCGGCCATTCTCCCGGTAGCCCTGTTGCTGGCAACTCATCGCTGCGACCCGACACTCGGCAGATTGCGGCAACTGCAGCTGCCACTGCTAGAAAGCCCCGTGAGGCACCCCAAGTCCCCAACGTTCCTTCCAACAACATCTACATTGCCACGGCATCGATGGATGGAAATGTCTGTGTACAGTCTCTGGTAGACATGAAGGATGTCCAATTGAGGAATTTCGCGAGACCCGTGCACGCTGTTGCCTTGTCCCCGGACTATAAAAACGACCGGACATATCTCTCCGGAGGTACGGCCGGTAACCTCATCTTGACCGTTGGGGGAGGCCCAGGACGCAGTACTTCGACAACCGTTGGCACAGCCGCGGCAACCGCATCCGGGTGGCTAGGAAGCATTGGCCTTGGCGCAAATAACGGCAAAGACACGGTTTTGCACTCGGGAGAAGGCATCATCAGTACGATCAAGTGGTCCCTGACTGGAAAGTACGTCGTGTGGCTCAACGAACACGGCATCAAGATCATGCGGTCCCACTTGCATCTCGAGAGCGGTGATCCGGAGGATGCATGGAAGCGTATTGGCCACTACGACCGACCACAGACGGATGAGTGGGAGGCGATGGCAGGTGTTTGGAAAGGGAGAGTGGAATGGATCGATGAGCAGACTGTTCCAGCTAGTGACGGCGGAAAGGAGCCCGAAGACGTCCCCGCCTCGCCCTCCTTGGCTGCCGAGAAGCTGAGATTTCACCAAGAAAAAGATAACAAGCGGATCGAGCGGGTCTTGGTTGGCTGGGGCAGCAATATCTGGATAATTCATATCCATCCAGGTGGCACAGGTGCAAGCAAAAAGGGGACCGCGTCAAGCTTGGGCAGAGCGGAAATGGTCAAAATGTGAGTAGTGAATCTGCTGCTCTTGTCGATATGTCGTCTGCTAACTGACTGAAGCTTGCGCATGGATTGCATCATAAGCGGCATATCATTGTACACCCAGAGTCTGCTGCTCGTTCTCGCTTACCCTCTACACGATGAAGACGAGGACAACGGTGACAAAGGGAAGCATCCAATCAAGGGCCACAAGCCAGAGGTCTCGAACAGTTCCGCCAGCAGTGGGCCTTCAGGCGGTCTCAGGCGGCGTCAAAACCACCTGCCTCCGGAGTTGCGGCTGATTGACCTAGTTTCGCAAGCGGAAATCGACAAAGACAGTCTCAGCGTCAGTCGGTTTGAACGCCTGACTTCGAACGACTACCATCTTGGCGTTTTGCCGCAACAGACAGCGTCCACTATAGTGTCGTCAAAAGGCTACCTCGAGGCCATGGCCGGCTTTGGTACAGATGTCTGGAACGTAGCAATGATGCCCACCAAGGCGCTCTTCAACTCGGCTGCCAGCATTCGGAGCGGACATAGTAGTGACGTACCTGCCGGCTCGATGGCGCTAAGTATTGCGGGCACAATGCGATCACAGGCACTGCGCCAACCAATCCAGACCGTACACCCGAGCCTGGCGAAGCCTGGAACCAAGATCTTTGTGCACAGCCCTTACGACTGCATACTTGCGACAAATCGCGACTTGAGCGACCATCTAGGTTGGCTGTTGGAGCGTCACCAGTACCAACAAGCTTGGGAGCTGGTTGACGAGAACCCAGAGATCGTCCTCGATGCGGATGCGCCGGACGCGATAGCGCCTGCCACGTCGAGCCGGTCACAGCAAGCACTAAGCGCAGACGACTTTTACGCAGAATCATCCACCGCAGATGACACTGCAAGACGTGCGAGCGATCTGGCGGAAAATGAGAAGCGGCGCATTGGCGAGCTGTGGCTTCAGCAGCTGATCGATGCAGAGGATTGGGTGCAAGCCGGTCAAATCGCTGGCAAGGTACTCACATCGTCCGATCGCTGGGGAAAATGGGTTTACGCTTTTGCTCACGCACATAAACTCGATGATATAACCGATTTCATTCCCATCGAGCCGATGCGACCTCCTATACCATCTTCGACATACGAGGTGGTGCTGAATCACTACATCCTGACCGACAAGCTGCGACTGAAAGCCCTGCTCGACAGGTGGCACCCGAACCTCTTCGACGTGAACACCGTCACGACCGCTCTTGAGAACCAGCTCAAATACCGCGATGTTCGCCCAGACAGCGTCGAAGACGGCGTGAAGGGTAGAGACTGGCGGATTGTTATGGAAAGCCTCGCCAAATTGTGTGAAGCCAATGGACGCCACAGGGAGGCGCTTCGCTACTACATCCGCCTGCAGGATGCTGACTCGGCGATGCGTCTCATCAAGGACAGCCATCTGGCTGATGCCGTAGCGGACGACATTCCCAGCTTCGTGACGTTGCGAGTTCCCACAGGCAAGGAAAGCGACATGAATATACAGGAGCTGGAGGATGCGACCTCGGAGGCCATCACGCTCCTGGTGGATGAGGCACAACACGGCTTAGTGCGGCCTGAGCTTGTGGTCTCTCAGCTTCAAAGGAAGCAAATTAACCTCTATCTGTTCTTCTACTTGCGTGCACTGTTCAAGGGTGAGGGCATACGAGAATTCGAGGGCGAGAATCGTCAACGCCTTGTCATGGAAAGTCAGAGCCTGGTTGATGGTTTTGCGGACTTGGCGGTTCATCTCTTCGCTTCTTACGATCAAACAATTCTTATGGACTTCCTCAAGCTGTCCACCTCGTACACTTTTGAGAAGGTATGTCTTGTTTTTCGTTGCCATGCATCCATCCCATTGCTGCTTGCATACTGACATTGATACTAGGCCGTCCAAGAATGTGAGGATCGCGGCTTCGTTCCCGAACTTGTTTACCTCTACTCGAAAACTGGTCAGATGAAGCGTGCCCTGTATCTCATCATCGACCGGCTGGGCGACGTCAGTCGAGCCATCGCCTTCGCTAAGGAGCTCGATGACCCGGACTTATGGGAAGATTTGCTGAACTACAGCATGGACAAGCCCCGCTTTATCCGTGGTCTGCTCGAGCAAGTCGGCACGGCCATCAACCCGATCACGCTTGTCCGGCGGATCCCAGAGGGGCTAGAGATCGAGGGCTTGCGGGAGGGCCTGCAGCATATCATGAAAGAGCACGAGATCCAGTACAGCATCAGCGAGGGCGTCGCGAGGGTGCTGAGGAGTGAAGTCTCCGTTGCACAGATGACATTGCGAAACGGCCAGAGAAAGGCCATCAAATACGAGGTCGTAGTCAAGGAAGCCGAACACATCGATGTTCAAACGAAAGACGTCATCCCAGACCCGACTACCACCAATGGCTCGGCGCAGAGCGAGGCGGCAATGGCTTACGACCACGTTGCCAAGCCACACCCGCCAAAGAGGCCCACCGGAGAATGGAAGCCCGGGCACTGCGCCGCGGTGCAGTGCCTCGAGCCCTTCACCGCGTGGGAGACAGAGACGCTGGTCGGCTTTGCGTGCGGCCATGTCTACCATCTCAGTCATCTGCTGCAAGTGCTGCACCCGCACCAGCCGGTGCCGGATCTGGGCCTCCAGGTGCGGGAGGAAGAGCATAGCCAGAGTCGGAGGAGGACGGTGAATGCCAAGGTCACGCACGCGAGGCTGTTGCGGGATCGTGTGGGAGGCTGTCCTGTGTGTGGAAAGGGGCAAGATGGCGCGTGAGCTGCTGTACATAGCCTGGGTGAGGAGCGGGGGTTGTGGATATTGTACATAGGAGATGCTACAATAGCATCGCCCTTGGCATTACTCGAGTTCTGGGCGGAGTTGATCTCGCAGCCTATCCCACCCAGGTTCCTTGGCCCTTGCAGTCGGAGAGGAGCAACATCACCGAAATGCGAACTGGAAAACTGATGATTAACGGACTAAACTAACAAAGCTAACTAACTGACTGAAGCCGTCTGCCTCTGACGGCATGAAAAGGGGCCCGCACTAGTTCACCAGGTACTTCGACCAGATATTCGAATCGACTACGTTGCAACGATAAAGACCGATCAACAATTGTAACATTTCCTGGGTATTACGCGCGAACACAAATTCGAAAATATTTTCATCGCTGTTGTAAATCCCGCTGCAAACACCGGCCTCGTTAATATTACCACCGGTATACCCTTCGCCGTCGCCGCCGCTGTTATATCAAATACAAAGGTTATAAAACCGTTTATCCATATATTAAATCCAGACGATGGTGTTAGGGCTTTAGACGTTGCAACGTTGTCGATTCGATTGGTCAAAGTAACAGTAGTATTGCATTGGTCAAGTGGTGGATGTATTGTTCCAGGTTTGGCAGACCGCTAGCTGGTCAGCAAAGTAATTTGTATGGCTAATTGCTTGGCCCGTGCTTTAGTGTAAAGTGGGCGTATACTGTACTTGACTTGCAGCCAATACAATAGCCCCACAACTAATACACTTAACTTGTAGTTAGTATAATTAACTGTACTGTAAGTAAAGTTAACCTTTTATACTGCAATTACTATTATTTTAATAGTGGCGGTTTTTTGTTTTGTATATGTACGCTAATGTGGTCGATTAAACTTTTCCGGTTACCATCGAATTATATCCTCGTCAATTGGCTTAACCCCTATTAATTCGAGTTGATTTTCGCATCTAAATTGACTTTAATTATTTTCAATTACCCTATAGCTCCGAGTTTCGACTCTTTCAACTCTTGTGCATAAGTCTTTCTCTATAAATTTGCGTATACTAACCTATTATTATTATTGATTATCTTAACTTATTGCTGCCCTTAATTTAATCATGCCACTTAAAAAAGTTGTTATCGCTATTTCGTTGGTAGTCTTTTAGTTTGCTAGCATATCCTTATCTGTTAGTACGTAATTTGAAATTATTAAGTGGCCTGTTAATATAGTTTTTAATACGTATATTTTACCTGTTTTCATATATAAACCTTTTAAGGGTCTTTTTTAGCGATGTCTTTGTTATAGCGCTAACAAGATTTTCTTTTCCATCGATTTATCGGAACTTTTCGATTTCCCTGCTTTCGTAAAATTTATGAAGTGTTATTTTATTGATTATCTAGCATTTTGTACTGGTGGTTTCAAGCTTTAAAAAGTATTCGAATAAGCTTTTTAAATCGGTACAGATTACCCCCAGAATAAAGAATTTCTTTATTTATTTGGTAACGACTTTAAGAGCTTTTTTTATAATGCTATATATATATTAAAGTTCGTTACTATACAGTAAATCTTGGAAGTTACTATTCTTTATATAATCTTTTTGTATTAAATAGAGATAGAGTAATTAAAGTCGACGGTAATATTTAATTGATTTTTTCGGTTTTTTTTAAAGACGAGTTTTGTTAGGAAGCCGATTTTTAAAGAGAAGTCGGTGTTGTTTATGAAAAAGTCACTTGTAAAATTTATTAACTTAGCTTTTGATGGTTTCATTATAATTATATTAATTCCTTGGTACAAATTCTGTGTTCATTATTCAAGCCTTTAATTTAAACGGTTAAAAATTTTATCTGCTAGGTTTTGAAGTTATACTGTAATCAATATAATGTAGAAGGCTTTTGATTAATATAGGGTGATAATATATTTATTATAAACGTATTATTTCAAGTATTCTTAACCTTAACCTGCGTTAATATTGTTTATTGTGGTTAAATTAGCTTTTCAGTCCTTTGAAAAAAAAAAAACCTTAAGCTAATATTAATACTGAGTATACAGATTAACGATTCGTTAAAGTTAAAGTGATTTTTTTTTACCACAGATGTGATCAGTTTACAATTTTTGAATTCAAAGTTTTTAATCGCCTATTATTTTGATACTATATGATTAATAGTTCCAACGCAAATGGTTTTATTATATAACATATTTACCAAGCTAAAATCATCTTTTACGTTATTAATAAGTACGATTCGTATAAAAAAGCTTTTTTACTTAACTGTAACTTAAAGTGTTATTAATAGGGTAGGAATTAATGGACATTGGTTTTAACTAATCCGTATAATAGCTTTACATATCGTATTACCTTCCCTGGCGGGTATATGGTATATAATTCCTGTAATAGTTTTAGTAATACGATTCGTTGCAAATCATTTGTTAATTACGTTTACGTTTGTGTTATATTCTAGTTCTTAAAGGTGAATTTCCCTTTGGTTTTAATCTGTTAACTTGCCGTTAAAACGATTACTAAATGTTAGCTAATCGTTTAAATCGTTAGCAATAGCTTAAACATCTATTCTTTTCCTTTTTTACTATATTTTTAAGCAATTAAGCGTAGGTTCCGTACGGCCGCTCCGTAGGTCTTACTCTTGATCTTGCATATAATCCTTGATTTAAAAAACGTCATATTCAGATCGTAGAGATTAGAGTTGGTTTTAAATACGAAGTATATAATTTTTTGAATTATAAGGCCGTTCGTTAATTTCGACTTTTTCGCTCTTCTTCAATGGGTTATCAAAGGTTTTAGTAACGTTTTGTATTTGAAACTTGAATATTAAATTTTTATCGTACTTTTTTTTCTGTTTAGTTAAATAGTATTGTAAATACAGCTCAGCGTTTATTTCCTATCTTTCACTTTCTTCCTTTTCAGTAGTTATCTACGCTGTTAACGTTTTATTAGCTTATCGGTAGCAGAAGAAGGAGAGTAATATTAGCTTATTCGCTTGGTTTGGAAATTTTTATCGTTATAGTTAGTCGCTTTAAGGTAGGGTTTAACTTGGGTTATACGAAATACCATAGGCCGTTAGCAGCTGTAATAATTACTTTAAGGTTAACAATACCTATGATTTTATGTAGGTTATTGTTGAAACAATATTGGCTGCTGTTTTTAGCAAGTCAATTGCAGTGCAGTTAGTCAACTTTACTATAAGTAAAGCTGACTCTATTGACTGCAAGTGCAATACAATAGGTGTCCACATTAAAGTGAGGCACAGGCCAAATCGTTTGATCATACAAATTAGTATGCAAACCGGCTAGCAGTCTGCCAAACTGAGAACCAACACATTCTAATCAACAATATCAATGCAGCACCAGTTACTTCGACCACAGTGATTCGAATCGACTATGTTGTAACAATAAAGACCTACCAATACTGATCAGTATACTTATTATGTTAAGCATAGATTAGCTAAGTAAAAGAAAAAGCTGTTCTACGGTTACGCTCTACGTTAAAAAGAATGTCAAAGATAGAGGAAAGGTTTTTGCGAAGGGTACTTATAAGCTATGTAGGTTGTTCGCGGAAATAAGTAGAAAAACTTATAAGTTGTATCGGTTATTCGCGGCAGTCTATAAGTAAGCGAAGATATCGCTATTCAAAACACTAAGAAATCTTGATTAATCCTTCTAAAAGGCATTAAAATTAACCGCTTAAAAGTTTTAAAGATTACCAAGTCGCCAAGTTGGCAAACGACTAAGTTAATATTATTGCAACTACTACTATATGTACTATTACTAGAAATTTCAAATCGTAAAAACGACTAAGTCCAAAAACCTTTATCATATACCAAATTTAACGGTAAACCTACGATCTACCACTTTACATTACAATTTTTCCCTTTTACACTCTTTAATCTTCATTACGACAGATTTAAAATACATAGGAATTAATACCATTACCAACCCTGCCAAGAAAAAGGTAATTATTGCCCTCGGTATTACCTTCGAGAAACACTATGACGAAGATTTCTGGTTTGTTAAACCTAACGAAAACTTCATAGTCGAGCACCATACCAACGCTATGGACTCCTATATTCTTAATTTTTACTCCTCTAAAACCATTCGAAGCCTACAGGTATACGATAACTTTTAAGAATACTTTGGAGAATAGAATATCGATATGTGAAGGATAGCAAATAGGAACGTTAAGATTAGGTTAAAGACTAAGCTCGTTAACAGAGGCCTTAACATCCAAGTTCGAAAAGGGAAAAAGAGTAAACTAATAAATGTACTTTACGAGTATGCTATAGATAAAAACCTTGATTAATTTTTAAAACTAATGGTAAAGGTATTATCAGAGATAACATCCTTTAACGCTCTCATACACGTTTGCAAAGACCTATCCAAACTTAGATAAGTTCATTAAACACTTTTACGCAAGGTTAATAGTTTCATACCACTATCCTTAAAGAATTTATTCACCTATAGGTTCAAAGCCCTTAAATTTACTAGTTAATTAAGCAGAAACCTTAACGTCCCCTTTAGCACTAAAAGGATTATTTCCAAGTTCACGGTAACCCCTAAGCCTATTTCCCTTGAAATTTTAAACACGTTTAATTTTAATAATTCAATCAAAGAAGCATTATCTTTACTCGACAGTGTAATCTAGGTACAACTTTTAGCGTTTTCCTCCCAAATTTCACCAAGGGTAATAATTCTATCTATTAATACTAGTAACCTTAATACCTTTTACAGTTACGGGATCCGAAAAACCCTTACAACTAGTATATTACTTATCCCCTTTGACGTATTCCTATGATAGTACGGATGACACGGCAATTACTACGGTTTTTAAGATTTAGTAAGAAAAAGAGAAGTATAACGTTAAGTCATACAGCTTTCTAAATTTCAAATTACGCCGGCTTTTTAACATTTTCCACCAAATAAAAGATTAGCTATTAGGTTTTCACTCGTTATTTCCTAATATCCTCACCGGCTAAGCTCAGGATTACTATCTCTGGTAATTAACGAACTATTCCTCTATCCATGAAATCTACGATAGCCTAAAGAGTTATTTCGGGCACGATATCAATTTTACTAAATATCATGCAAATTCAAATATTATTAAGTAGTTTTATACACTGGATTACAAAAGAAGAGTCCAAAATTAAGATAAAAACTTTTAATTGGATGTTGAACAAAAAAAAAACTTTGCTAAAAAGTAATAAGAAACATAAAATCTGGCGAAAATATTTTATGTTAGCAGGTTTTGCATACCGTTACGGGCTATAAAGGTTCGAATACGCCCTTCAATACCCAAAAACAACCTAAAAAAGGTTATTTAATTAATTAAATTACTTGTTGGCAACCATAATAAATGTAGTTTCTAGCTCGACTGATTTGTAACTTTAAGATCCTGAATTTAATTACAACGAATAAAACCCTTCCCACGCGTATTACATCGACCGCAAGTACGGAAATCCCGGCTAGTACGATTGACGGACGGCTCTAACTTTTACCTACGGAAAATAGTATTTCTTTTATTTGAGGTCTATAAATTTGATAAGCAAATTTACTTCAAATATTAAATGATACTTGATTTACGGCAAATGTAGTTATCATTTCATATGTTATAGTAACTTCAAACGTGAAGTAAAGAAGGTAATATATTATATACAGTTCCCCTTTACTTTCAATTATGATGACATCGAATACATAATAAATTTTAAAGGTAATAAAGTTAAAAAGAAATAAAAAAATCCAAAAGCTATTGGTTGGCACAAAGATACTAGTATTAGTACTAGCCTGCAAACAACTTAATAACTTTCCAATTACGCTTTTTATATTTCCTTATAGGTAAGGATCCTACCGCCCCTATAACAATAACGACTTTAACTTTATATACCTTTTTAATATTGAAAATTGTTACACGAAATAGATCTTTTGAGGGATTATACTGGATACAGGGCGGCATGATACTTAATAGGAAGCCATTCGTAAATAGTCGCTTTATAAATTGATACTAATACTGTTACAAAACTCGACTACGTGGGTACTGGTAAAGATAAGGTTGGCTTTAACCTTGAAAAAGAGTTATCTTTACTAGAATTGATGACAGTTAAGACTATTGTTAGTCTTATTGTTATCTATATTTTGAAATCCCCTACCTCTTTCCTTCTTTGTCTTAAATATATAAAAAAAACTTGGGTATTAACATTAATGTTTGAATTAACGAGCTGATATAAGTTAAAACCAGTAAAAGGTTTTTACTTGGCCTTAAGTAAAGTCATTTTTGGTTTTATCCTCAAGGGTTTAAGGTAGTTGTGCTAGATCTCCAGAAATCAGAATTTCGTTAACTATATCTTTAGTTTAACCATCCCATAAATAACAGGCTTTATAAGGTTTTGAAAGCCACTAGTTACGAATATGTGAGTTCATAAGCGTTGAAGTCAATTGAACGATTTTATCATCATTATTAAATATACTTATAAGCCCCCTTAAGGTTTAGGTTTATATTGAAAAAGATGAAAACTTTAACTCTATTGTCTTCGTAATTTTGTTTTACCTAGACGGCAAGTTAATACTATATATTGTAGACTTCTTTACGGCTTTTCATAGCGTTAAATTCTTGAAAACCATTATAGCAGAGGAAATATATAAGGCGCTATTTATTTTATAGATTAACACATACCGTATACTATCCAACATGCTAGTCCATAACGCCAGCACCAACTTTGTTGTAATAGAGTTTTAAGTTAATGTTAGGTCGATAGGAATCTAATGTAAATAGGTTCCTATTAAGGTTTACTAAGGTATTAACAAGGTTAAAAAAAATTTACTCTTTTATAAAAGGCATATGATATCTTTATATTAGAGATCGAAAGGTTTATAAGCTGAGAAATACGGTTTTAAATGGCGGTAAAAGGCATTAATAATACCATTAACCTTAACAGACTCTTACCAACTTTATTGGTATTTAGGGCTTACCTACATATCATAACTCAATCGCCAACATTGTCAAATACTTAAAATCGCATGACGGTATATAGGAAATCCTTAAAATAAAAATAAAAAAAGCAATTGGTATGCCTTTAGCTTAATACTACACTTGAAACAAGGAACGAATTATTAATAATAAACGTATTATCTCTCTCCCTTTAGAGTAAAGTTTTTACGTGAGGAGAACTAGGTAAAGAAGATAGGCTGAATAAAATCTTAAGTATTACTAATTTAAACTCAGTGGTTAAAACTACTAATGGTTCTGTAACTTTCCGAGCCACGCAGGTTAAACTGTATAAACAATCCCTCAAGTTTGATAAAGATTTTAACGTCGATGAACTTCGAGCCGAAGGGATTCTTTAATATAATTCTTTTTATCTGGTCGTTAACAAGCTAATAGAACGTTGACAGCATTTAAGACTACATAAGAGAAAGATATACACTAAAGAATAGGGCGGCAATAGTGATTACAAACATAGTAACGTATATACAACTGCATATGTATCTTAAAGAGAGACGTCTAACGGAGAACTTTCTCTTAAGAAACGTATCGAAGGAATTATTAATATATAGGATAAATAATAGAATAGTATTGCATACAGTAGAGTAGGCCAATTTTACTGTAAGTAAAGTTGGCCATACTACAAGTGTATTACTTTGTGCGGACTTACCGCATTAGATGTAAGTCGAATGCAGTAGGCTGCACTTCACTCTAGGGCACGTGCTAAGCAATTTGCTATACAAATTACAGTGCAGACCGGCTAGCGGTCTGTCAAACTTATAACAATATATCCATCATCTGACTACTGCAATACTACTGTTATTTCAAAGACCAATCGAATCGACAATATTATAACGTCTAAAGACTATCAATATTAATTAGTGCTTGACTACTAGGTTAAACTTAGATAAGTTAAGTAGAAGAAAAAGCAACTTTTCGGTTACTCTTTATGGCTACGGCGGCTAGGGTAAAGGAAATATTTTTGGAAAGATCTCTATTAATACTGTATGGGTCTTACAAAGGCAGGAAAGTAGAAAAAACTTTTGGGTTATATCAGTCTTACAACGGAAATCTAGAAGTTAGCAATGGTATAGCTATCAAAAACACCAAAAAATCTTTATTAATCATTCTTAAAGAGCGTTAAGACTGACTACTAAAACTGTTAAACTAAAAGTTAGCAAACGGCTAGGTCAGTACTATTACAGGTACTATTACTTCAAAAACGACTAAGTCACACAGCCTATAACAAATAACCTTAGCCCTTTACCATTAGCAACAACCTCCGATCTTACTCTTTCCACCAAACCTTTGCCCTTATTTTATTTATTTTTTCACTTTCTATTTCACTTTAGTCATTAAGTTGGCTGCTTCAAGCGAAAAAACTTAAATTTACTAAGTCGCGCCAAGAAAGCCACGTTACTCGACCTTTCGTCAAATCATTTAGTTTCTACGCGACTTTACGCCAAATCACCAAGTTTCTACGCCCAAAATCACCAAGTCCTTTATCATACACGTTCCACCAAGTCCTACATCGGCCTAAACCTTAAGATAGCACCTACTCCAGAAATTAAAAAGGGAATTAACGCCTTCAAAACTGTTTTTACCAAATTTTACGACGAAAACCTTTGGGCATTGGATGTTAACGAAAAACCAACGGGAAAACACTTACTAACTTTATTGGCTACTACATCGTCAAGCATAATAATACTGAAAACACTAACCATGCCTTTAATAATTTCCGTAACATTTTCAGCAACTGGACTATTAACATATGAAACTTAGTTTAAAAGGGTGTTAATTTAAGGGTTAAAGCTGAACTTAAACAGAAAGGAGTCTATATACCATTAAAGAGTACCACGAAGTTAACATAATAACTTGTCGACCTAACCCAAATTTAAAACGCCTTTAAGACCTTAATCTTCAAGATTTTTAGGGGAAAGTAAAAGATATTAAAGGATCCTAGCACCTACAAACACGTTTTAAAGGACTCCTAACCTACCCTTAGCTAAGTTAAGCATCTTTATGTGGTAGCTATAAGAAACCTATTAACCTGCTCGTTAGTTTAATACCACTACGTAATAGTGCGAAGTACTCTCTTAACGGTGGTAAAGCGTATAAAGCAATAACTTTCAACGCGGCCAGAGGTATTGACGTTGGCACTTTACACCAGTTAATTGAACAAGATCGTTAGGTTTTTCAAAACCTTTAAGTACTTATCATCCCTTAGCAAGTCCACCGCTAAGATCCTTAAAAAACCTTTTCCCTTTAAATATACCTATACGCACGAACCTACCACATGCCCTATTACATGACTTTATCCCTCATGCTAAGCGACTGGCAATTATCATTAAAATCAGGCTTCAAAACCTCTAGAACTTAAACCGCTAGGAAACACTAATCAAGTTTGGAATAACTATCGTGATTTTCCCCCAAAACCTGTGAAAATGGTTAAAATTAACTACAAATTCATAACATATTTCGCTAAGATTTAAGATGATATAAAAAAGTATAACGGAAAGCCTTATAACCTTTTTGATACCAAGATAATATTTTTCCTAAATATCTGTAAGTAGATAAAAGTCCTACCTTTTAGTTTTTACTTACTATTTTCCGGAATCATTACAGTTACGCCAAAGATTAGTACTTAACTTTCCTAAAAAACGTCACCACGTATCGCGAGATCTATGATAATTTAAAGGGTTACTTCGAATACGACTTCTATTTAGCGCAATACCATATAAACTAAGCCACTATACAATGAACTATAATAATAGTAAAGAAAGAAGAGGAGAAATTACCAATGGATATTTTCAATTAAATGTTTGACAAGTTAATAATGTATTAGAAGGCAATAAAGAAGGCCTATGTTAACGAAGTCACACTTTGTAAATAGTTACGTACAGTTGTTAAGGGCGTTAATAAGTTTGAATACACCTTATAACGCCTAAATACTACCTGTAAAGGCTTTTTTTCATTAATTACACTCCTTGTTTACCACCGTGATAACACGTACATCAAACTCGCTCGGTATGTATTCCTAAGCCGGTAACTTCCTTAACGTAGATAAGGAAAACCTTACAGTGGTTAATTACGACGACCGCAAGTACAGGAGCTCATAACGTCTAAAGTTAGAACTATTAACCTCGGCCCTAAACTAAAGGCAGCACTTACGCTAAAGTTAATAAAATTTAGGTGGATCTATTAACCGCAAATACTATCGTTGTAATAGTGGGGAAAAATATTAGATTTATAGTAAAACAGGTTATTGGTCAACTCGCCAGGCCCCCGCCGAGCGTAATAATAGGAAAACAACATACCACGTCTAATAACCTATTATTTCGGAATAATATTACTTGAACCAGGTGTTAAATACTAAAAGAGACGAGCCAACTGACTCCGTTAACGCCCTTAAGCAAATCAAATAACATGAAGATACTGCTTTTAAAATGGTAACTTAGTAACTAGCCAACTATGCCTTCTTGTACCGCCTGGAGAGTAAAAATCCTTACTTTTACCTGGACTATACCTCTAATCCCTTATATATCTTTAACCTCCATAATCGTTATGCGAACCACATGTTTTAAGATATTATACTAGATATAGGGGTAGCAAAATATTTAATAGGAAGCTATTCGTAGTACGTAGCACTACGAAGGAAAAGTATTACAACTACTAAGATTAATCGTTATAAAACAAGTAAAGTCGAAGTAAATTTTGGCGAAGGCGAATAACTATTGTTACTAGAGATAACAGTAATGAAAACTATTGTAAAAGTAATTACATTTTTTATCCTTAAGTCTTCGACCTCTTTTTTATTTTATTTAGAGAATATAAAGAATCTTATAGTTAAAGTGGAAGTTAAAGTAAACGAGCTGGTTAAAAATGGCCAAAGGTTTTTACTCGCCTTTAAGTAAGGGTACTTATAGTTTTATCCATAAAATCTGAAAATAAGATGTTAAACTTGACTAAACCGGAAATACGTAGATTACACTGGTTTTTTAACTACCTAGTTATCAACAAACTATATAAAGTCCTAAAGTCTATAGAGCATAACGATGTGGAATACTTTGCTTTAACAGCTATTAAAAGACTTTGTCACTATTATCAAACGTATATTCAAGCACCCCTAAGATTTAAGTTTATATTAAAATACGATAAATACTTTAACTGTTAAATATTTATTAATGTATTTTACTTAAATTACAAGCCTATTTTATATGACGTTAACTTAGTAACCTCTTTTTACGAAGCTAAGTTTCTAAAGTCTTTTTCGGCAAAGGATATGTGGGAAACGTTAAGAATGTTATAGATTAATACGTACCTATGTCCACTTAATATCGCCGTTCACGATATCGATACCAACTTTTCGGCGATGTAATTTCAGGAAAATTCCAAGATAATGGGTATCTAGTATAAATAGGTACCTATGAAAGCCTACTGGAATATCGGAAAGGTTGAGAAGTCATACACCCTACTTCTCCAAGCGTATATTATCCTTACGCTGGAAATTGGAAGCTTTAAGGATCCGGAAGCAGGCCTATAAATTGTAGTAAAAAGCCTTAATAACACCGTAGGCCTTGATGGTCTAATGTTAACACTATTAGTTTTTGAAGCGTACCCACACCTAATAAGTGAATCCCCGCCCTCAGCAAGTACTTGAAAACGTGTTAAGACTTACAAAGAAGCTTTAAAAGAATTGCAAAGGGAATCAACACGCTGCCAAGTTAATAACGCTCTTGATACCAAAAACAGGCTTATAACAATTGACGTATTTATTTTACTACTATAAAGTTAAATACTTGTATAGCCAGAGCCAGGAAAATAAGAAGCGTCATATAAGATATTGAATGTCGTAAATTTAAAAGTAATTATTAAAACTACTAACAATCTTATATCTTTTCCAGTTATTCAAATTAGGTTTTAAATTAGGGGTATTAAAGATAAATACCTTTAAGCGTTATGAATAAAACGAATTTACTAATATAATCCTCCTCTACCTATTATTAATAAGCTAATGAAACGTCTTTAGCACGGACAACCCCCAAAGAAAAGAGATATTAAAGAGAAGAAATACACGCCGGGCCGTATCTACAATATTGCTTAGGTAAATAGGAAACAAAAGGATAACGAAGACTTGGTAGTAAAACTTAAGGTACAAGGGATTATTAAAATTTTCGCTAAACCTTTTGAAGAAAAAGATAATATCAAAATCGAAGGTTTACCAATTCAAAGTATGGTATAATTTGTATTAAAGGTTAACTTTCACCTCTAAGACCCGAATATTACGATTTTCAAGTCGAGGATTATTCACGAGATTAAGGTTAAAACTACGTGGAGGTCGTATAAAAAGTTACGGCTGAATGTTTAAAAATACCGCGATAAAGACAAGGACTAGATCCAGATATAATCGCCAACAATTTAAAAGATTAGATAACACTTAATGGTTACACTATTAATAAGTTTGCTAGTTAAAACTAAAGGTAAGTTTACATTGAATAACCATAATATTACATAAGCCTCTATATAATTAACAATAGACTTACAACAAACTGTATTGTTTAAACTACCACAAAAACTCCACGTTATTTACCTACCGGAAACGGCAATACGGTGTGTTAAACCACTATATAAATAAGCTGAGATAGACATCCACTGGTTTTTGATTTACTAGTTATACTTTGAAGCGCGGCTGGTGATGAAGTCGTTGATATGCAATCCGTGTTTGTTATTAATATAAAAAAGGACTTCGGTATAATGAGTATACAAACTAACCATACCCTCCTCATCAGAATAGCTAACTTTATAGTATAAGAAAAGTAAACGATCGAAGACTTTAAATTTTGAAATAATAAGACGGTAAGGACGTTAACAGAAAATAATCAATTTAACTTTAATATATCATTAATCCGTATGCTTAATATTAATATCAACTTAATCTTTCCAAAAAAAGATTAAAGCTCTATTCCTACTATAATCGATAATATTAATAAGGCTAAGGCTTAACGGTATTTAAAATATCATGTATAGGGTAGTTATATTACTACCATATGTTAACTGGAAGCCTTATATAATTTATCTATTGCGGTATAAGTACAAATGCTAACGGATAAAGACTTTAATCGACTAAACAAAAGGTTAGAGTACTAAATGCGAAACCTAGACTATGGAATAAATATGGTGTCGATCAACCTCTTAAAGGCTAAGTTAATAATCTTTATAGACGAGTTCTTTACAAATAACACCAACTTGTCTTTACAGATCAGCATTTCAATAATCTTTGTTAAGGAAGATATGCGAGAAGATTAGTTGAATATTACCCGCAACTTAATTTACTAAAATTTCATTAAATATAGAAGGATTATACAAAGCGTGCTACCTTCGAAGGTCTACGATATAATGGTGGGCTTTAATGTAGGTATGGTGTTATAGGAAACCTTTAACCTTATTACTAGGAAGTTAAAAATTTCCTTTATCTCGATGGTAATTTGTACCGATTTGGTGAGTCTTTTCGAATACCTTTCGAAACTCGAAACTACCAGCGAAAAACGCCTTATAATTGACATAATAGTACTCTGCTAATCTTACAAAGGAAGGGGGATTGAGGAGTTTAGATAAATCGATAGCAAAAATAATCCTATAGATGTCATAACGAAAGCTATGCCAAACAAAGCGCTGTAAAAGTTTGTAAACAGCAACCATTAACTATACGTATTAAAGGATATGTAAATAAACTATCCGGAAAACCTAGATTATGAGACGACGGACGGGGATATACTGGCAAACTGAAAAAATTACAGGGGATTGATAAGGGTAATTTATTTGAGTGATACAGTTGAAGTTGAGAAAGGCTATGTCGGAAGAACTTTTTGTAGGCATTGATGAATTCTCACCTCCAAACGGCGGAGCAATTGAGATCAAATGAGGTTAATTTGAATACAATTGCGTGTAATTCAGTATGTGAGTCAATTGGAATTAGTAGGGGTCTTGCCAGTTGACGAAAAAGTAATTTAGTGGTAACTAGAAACGATTGGTTAATTATACTAGTGTACGCCCACAAACTAAAAAGCCGCCAGTGTTGGAATAGTATTACATGCAGTACAGTAGACCAAATTTACTATAAGTAAAGTTATCCATACTACAAGTGTATTACTTATTGTCGATTTATCGTATTGGGTGTAAGTTGAGTACAGTACGTTGCACTTCAATCTAAGGCACGGGCCAAGCAATTAGCTATACAAATTACAATGCAGACCGGCTAGCGGTCTGCCAAACCTAGAACTATACATTCATCATCAGACTACTACAATACTACTGTTAATTCGACCAATAGAATAGACAATGTTGTAACTTCTATAGCATACTAACACTAATTAATACTTATTCAGTTAAACAAAAATTGACTAAAAAGAAGAAAAAAACTTTTTTCCGGTTACGCTTTATTCGGTAAGAGAGAGAAAAGGTATTTTCAAAGGGCCCTTATACGTTATACAGTTGTTCGCGACAATAAGTTAGAAATGTTTATAGGCTATACAATTGTTTACGGCAATTTATAAGTAAGTCACGGTATCGCTACTCGAAAACACTAAAGAATCTTTATTAATCTTTTTTAAAGAGCGTTGAAATTAACCGCTAAAAGTTTCAAATATTACCAAACCGGCAAATTAACAAAAGGCTTAGTCAATTATTATTGCAAGTACTACTACTATAAATCGCAAGAAAAACGACTAAGTCTTTATGTCAAACAACTTATACCACCAATAACCTTTAACCGCACCCTTTACATCAATCTTTTACCCTATTCACTCTTTTTCACTCCTTCTACCTCAATTTAATCGTCAAAATCGTTACCCCAAACGCAAACACCAAGTTGCTCTAAAAAGTCACGTTGCGCAACTCCACGTTAAAACGTCAAATCTACACACCCCGAACTGCCAAGTCTTTACGCCCAGATCGCCAATCTAACTACCAAAATCTACACCAATCAAATCATCACAATAGCCTCAAAATGTACTAAAATCAATACCATTGACGACCCTGAAAGAAAAAAAAAATCAAAGACCTCGGCAACATCTTTAAGAAATATTACGATAAGGAGTTCTGGTATACCAAAGCCACCGAAATCTCTACCCCAAAACACCCAACTAACGTAATCGGCTAATTCATTATCGATATAACCACTAATAAAACCAGACGTAAACCTATAACCCTCGACGATTTTGAAAAGTAATTCCGAAACTAAAATCTAGATATTTGGAAAAAGACAGAAAGGTAAGCGAAAACCAAACTAAAAAACAACCTATTAAATCAAACTCTATACGAAGAAAAGAAAAGAAGGTAACCTAGCTAAACTACTCTACGAGTATGTTATAGATAAAAAAACCTTAATAAATCTTAGTTACAGGTAAAGAGATTACTAGCAATGATAACCAACAACGACTGCATATACCCTTGTAAAAACATACTTAAACTTAAAGAAATGGATATAAGAAATCAATCGACCTACACTTTGTAAGCTTTTAAATCTATCGGTCTATTAAACAGGAACCTCGCCGAACCTCTCAACACCAAAAGAATTATCGCCAAGTCTCTCAAGATTAAAATCCCTAGGCCCACTTTCCCCAGGTTTTTCAATACGTTCAATTCCAACAGCCAAATTAAAAAAGAACCGGCTTCACACGCGAACCGACTATAGGCACTACCACTGGCTTTTTCCCTCTAAACTCAATCAAAGGCAACTATCTTGCTCACCAATATCAGTAATAGCCTTAATATTTTCCTTAACCAAGCGAGAAAAGCTAATACAACTAGTACATCACAATTTCTCTTCGACGCGTCCCCATAGAGGATACGAACTATACAACAATTACCATGTTCGTTAAAATTTGGAAAGGTAAAGAAAAGTATAACGATAAGTAGTATAACTTCTTTGACGTCAAGTTGCGCTTATGTTTTGACATCTACCACCAAATAAGAATTAAATTAAAAGGGTGTTACTCGTTGTTTTCCAATATCTTTACCGGCTAAACTAAAGATTATTACCTCTGATACTTAACAAATTGTACCTATTTTCGCGAAATTTATAATGTTATAGAAGTCTATTTCGAACACGATATTAACTTTTGCTAATATTCTACGAATGAAATTATTATTAAGGGGTCTAATATGTTAAATTAAAAAATAGAATCGAAAACTAAAATAAACCTTTTAAATTGAATATACGACAAGCTGATATGTTGCTAATAGGCAATATGGAATGTAAAAATTAGTTAAAGCACTTTACGCCAACAAATTCAGAAAACAGTTACGGGTTATAAAAAGTTCGAATACGCTTTATAATACTCCAATACCCCTTATGAAGGGTTTTTTAACCAATTACGTTTCTCGTTAACAATCGTAACTAATCAAGTCTCCAACTCGACCGGCATATATTTACAAGCTCCGGAATTCCATAAAATAAAAACTCCTTTTAATTCGTATTAAATTGATCGACGATACAGACAGCATAACTAGTACGATTAACTAAAGGCCTGGACCCTTACCTACGAAAAAGGGTATTCATCTTCTTCAAGGTCTTTAAGTTGACTAAACAAGTTCAACTCAAACGCTAAGAAAGGTTAGATTTCCGATAAACAAAACTGTTAGTTAATACGCTATACTGCTGCTAAGCGTAATGCAAAACAGGTGATATACCATATGTAATACCCCTCTACCTTTAAATTGCATTACATAAAACATGTTATACGATTTAAGGGATTATATAATTTGAGGGAAGCGAAGTTAAAGAGGAGGACAATAAGCTGAAGACTATCGGCTATTATAAAGATACTAGCACTAATACTGGCACCGGTACTTGCTTAAAAGTAACTTAATAATTAGCCAACCACGCCTTTTGATATCGCATTATAGGCGAAGACCTTTATCGCTACCATAATAATAAAGACCCTCGATTTACACAACTCTTTACCATTCGAAATCGTTACGCAAAGCAAGTTTTTTAGGGAATTATACTGGACATAGAGTCAATGAGGTACTTAATAAGAGGCTATTAATAGTATATCACGCTACAAAGGGATAATAATATTATTACGAAACTTAATCACGCGGATACTAACAAAGTCAAAGTTAGCTTTGTCCTTAGGAAAATAATATTTTTACTAGTATCAAAGATAGTAAAGACTATTATTAACCCTCTTATTTTTACATATTGAAATCCCTTACCATATTTTTCTTTTTCCTTAAAAACATAAAGAACCTTGGCTTTAACGTTAATATTTAGACTAATAAGCTAATAAATGATAAGGCTGGAAAAAGGTTTTTATTTAGTTTTAAGTAAGTGTATTTATAGTTTTGTTTTTAGGGAATAAAAACAGTGGTATTAAACTTAACGAAAGCAGAATTTCTTTAACAATATAATAAGATTAACCACTCGATAATGAACAGGCCTCATGAAATTTTGAAGGTAACTAGTTACAAAAATATAAATCTGCTAAAACTAAACATAGGTAAACGCCTATATTACCACTGCTAAATATAATCCTAAACCCCCTTTAGGTTTAAGTTTATATTGAAAAAAGATTAATGCTTTAACTCGAAAGTCCTTGTAAATATATTTTATTTAAACGGTAAGTTGATACTATACGTTATGAAATCTGCTACGACTTTTTACGGCGTTAAGTTCCTTAAGACTATTATAGCGAAAAAGACATAAGAGGTATTACTTACATTGTAAATTAATACGTACCTTAGCCTATCAAACATACTGGTTTACAATACCAGCACCAACTTTACTACGATAAAGTTTTAAGCTAATATCAAGTTAATAGGGATTTAGTACGAATAAGTTCTTATAAAAGCTCACTAAGTTATTAACAAAGCCAAAAAAGCATACATCCTTTTACAAAGAGCTTACGATATCCTTGAATTGGAAATCGAAAGGTTTATAAGCTAAAAAGAACGGCTTTAAATAAAGGTAAAAGGTTATAACAATATTATTTTCTCTGATGAACTTATACTAACTTTAATAGTATTTGGAACTTACCTACGTATAATAACTAAGTCGTTACCCTCGTTAAATATTTAAAAGCGGGTTATAATATATAACAAAGCCTTAAAGAAAATGAAAAAGTAACTGGTACACCGTTAGATTAATAATGATCTTAATACTAAAAACGAACCTTTAACAATAAATATACTTTTACTCTCATTTTAAAGTAAAGTACTTACATAATACAAACTTGGCAAATAGGATAAGTCGCATAAAATTTGAAATATTATAACTTAAACGTAGTGGTTAAAACTGATAATGACCTTGTAATTTTCCAAACTATACAAGTTAAGCTGTATATAATACCTGTTAAATTTGATAAAGATCACGACGTTGATAACCTCCTAGTTAAGCGAATTAGTTAATATAACCCTTCCGAGTCGACTATTAATAAAACGATAAAACAACGACGGCGAAAAAAACCAACTAAAAAGATGATATATAGTAAAAAGGAGGAAGATAAAAATTATAAGCCTAATAAGGTACATATAATAGCGTAGGTGTTTCAAAATGAAACGTTTAACTGATGCATTGCTTTTAAATTGAACGTGAAAGGCATTATTAACACGCCGGGTAAACCTTTCAAAAATAATTAAATGAGAATTGACAGCTTCCTGTTACAGGGATTATATAATTTATACCATTAATGTAATTTAAAAACCAACATATTATTGTCTTTAAATCTAGTATAGTTTACGAAATGAAGAGTAAAACTACGAATCGACCGTATAAAAAGTTACGGCTAATCGCTTAAGGATACTATAATAAAGGCAAAAACTAGATTTTTACTTAATCGTCCATAATCAAAAAGATTAGTTAACGTTTAATCGTCGTTATTACTACTAGTTTGACTACTATCGTAAAAGGTTAGTTAAAAATTAATAGCTGGAATATTACATAAACATATACGTAATTGTAATGATCAAACTAAGTATCTATGAGTATAAAGAAGGTGTAAAAGGGTTTATGTTATCAAGAAGGTAGTAGAAATGCTGAGTGAATAATATCGAAACCGTTTAAGTAATGATCAAAAGCCGTAAGACTATTTAGATGTGTAAACTAAATACTTAGATTGACAACTGAAGAGCTATGAAGGAAATACTATCTATGTGGTGCTGACCGTATCTTTATATATCCGTGCCTTCATACAGTCTTTAGTACTGGATCCCTTGGATTAGTGCTGAGCCCGCTGATCCTGGATCACTTGAATCAGTACTGATCCCACTGATCCTAATAACATTGTCTTAGTCATTTCCCTACTAACAAAAAATAGGTGTTCTCCGCCTAATGTATTGGACTTCAGGCTCTAAGTAGCTCAGTTGCATACTAGCTTGCTTCTTGACCCACCATCATGCTTATGTCGTAACAGTAATCCGCTACCGATTTTTAACGGATTATATTATTAGAATTACTATAAAAACTCAGGGGTTAGTTTCCAGCTAATACGATAATACATTATGTCTAACTTTTTTACGGATTAGCCGAGGTAAACATTTACTGGTTCCTAACGTACCAAACACACTTTAAAAACTGGCCAGGTATAAAGACTTCGATATTTAACCTACGTCTGTTAATTACGAAGGGTTAATACTTTGTTATCGTAGGTATACAAATTAAATAAACTATTTTTTTCGGAGATACTATATTTATAGAAGCTAAAGAGCGTGTTATCAAAAAGGTACGTCTTTAAAAGTATAAGTTATTTAAATGTTAGTTAAGGGTATATCACTTAACTTTAATGGATTGATACTTCTTATTTATAATGTTAAGGTTAAAAATGGCATTTACATTAGCCTATATTAAAAGAGACAAACCACGAGCCTCATGATAATTAATAAGGCTTACGAGGTAAATACATAAAAATATCTAAAGTAAAAGGCTTATATGGCTTATATTGTTACATTATGCCAACCGAAGGTATCGTACGACCTTTTCATTACAGTATATGTATAGGACTTATAAGACAAACACTTTAACAAGTTGAATTGGCGGATTTAATAGCAAATAGATTACGTAAGAAGATGAATTAATAATTTTTTTGTAAATTTTATGATGGCAAAGTTATTAATTTTTACAAACGAGTTATTCGTCAATAATATGAACCTTATATCGCAAATCGGCTTTTTAATAATACTCGTTCACGATAATAAGTTTAAAAAGCAATTTACGATTACAAGAAACCTTATATACTAGATATCTGCTAAGTGTAACCGCGTAGCTTAGAGTGTATTAGCTTCAATAGTTTATGGTATAATAGTAAGTTTTAATATTGGTATATAAATCAACGGCATATTAAGGATTATTGTTAAAGAGCTAGATTTGCCACTGAAACCTATAATAATATATATCGACTCTCGAAGCCTTTACGAATTTCTCTCAAAATTAGGCACAACTAATAAAAAACGTTGAATACTAGATATAATAACGTTCATGAAGATATATGAAGCCCGGAAAATCAATAAGCTCCAGTAAATTAATGTAAAAAATAACCTTACTAATACTATAACCAAGGCCACGCCTAATGGCGCCTTAGAAAGGTTTATGGACAGCAATACGTTAACCATACAAATCGATGGATATATGGATCACCTAATACGTGACATAAAGAAATAAGGTTGCCCTAACAAACTGGAAAACCGCCAAATTAACGGTGGCAATAGTAGTAGTTTAAACTACTAGCAAAAGGTACATAAATAGTAGCGTACGTGATTTACGTTATATGCGTAGGTTTATGGAAAAATATTTGTGCATGGGAGTTAAAGAACGAAGGCCTCGAATAGGTGAAGCAAAAATGCCATAAAGGGCCGTAATTGAGGTTGCTTTTAGTATAGATTGATTGTAATTAACAGGGGTCTGGCTTATAGATTGAAAAAAGATTTCAGGAGTTGCCACCAATTAATTGCAAGCCATATTGGCATACAGGCACAAAACAAAAAGCCGCTAGTATTGGAATGATATTACATATAGTGTATTAGGTCAACTTTACTTATAGTAAAGTTGACTGGACTGTAAGACCAAGTGTATTGCTTTGTAGGGACTTACCGCATTAGTTGTAAGTTGAATGCAGTACGTTATACTTCACTTTAGGGCACGGGCCAAGCACTTGGCCATACAAATTACAATGCAGCCCAGCTAGCGGTCTGCTAAACCTAAAATAATACATCCACCATCTAACTACTGCAATACTACTGTTACTTCGACCAATATAATCAATAACGTTTCAACGTCTAAAGCCTACCAACAATTTTAACAGGTTTGAGAAGAAGGTTGCGATAATCGTCCTAGTTGTTTTTAGTAATTCCTTTCAATTCAGGTCTTAAATCCTCTGAGTATCGGTATTAAAGGTAATTATTAGTCTCTTAAGTTAAGTGGTAAAGTCTCATTAAAATAATTGTGGTAATCAAGTGCGTATATATAAACCTGATATAGAAAGTTTCGCCTTACAAGATTTGACGATTTTGAGGGAAGGGTTAAGATATGAAGTGAACTTAGCTATAAAACGAGTTTCAAGTGGATTGAGGATTTTGACTAATTAAATGTTAAATAAAGTCAACGTAAATACTTTTTGATGCGTTAAAAGCCGTTGCTTTATGCGGTTAGCCGTTGTTAAAGACGTACTCAATGTTATGAGGTAAAGGTATTAAGCTTCCGAATAAATTAACAGGTTTTTCATCGTCAGCTCGAAAAGAGGCTTGACTTAATTGTGGCTTCAGAAAAGATCTCCCAAAACGTATATGGGGGCATTAAAGGTCGTTATTGTCTTTTCCTTTTTTTGGAGTGTCTTAAGGATTATAATCTTAACGGATGTCTTCATGTTAACCTATTTTAAAAAGGGTTTTCACTAATTTTAATAAGAGTTTTTCTGGGATATATATATCATAGTAAATAACCTCTTTTTGAAACTTTTCCTTAGCTGTAACTTAAATTATCTTCTACATTTTCAATGTCCAATAATTCAAATACTTTTCAAAGGCTGAAAATGTATAAGTGGCATGGCTGTAATTTTTGCCGAGGTCAGAGTCAATGATATACTAGCTAAATAAATTAGTAAGATAATTCTTAGTTAAAGTCGTTAATATTCGTAATATCAATTATTCGTTGTAATAATTCGCAAAAACAATTCTGAAGGCCTTAGCGGCCTTTATATATTCCTAAATTAGTGTCATCTTAACGTATTAGCTGATATACGACTTTGTATGCAAGTGACTTAGTGACATGAAACCGTAGTGACTTAGTATTTCGGTGAGATGTTGCGTGGAAACTTAGCAACTTATCGTTAAATCGCGCGACGTAACTTTCTAGGCACAACTTGGTAATTTTCGGTGTCTTTTTTTTAAAAACAGCGATCTTAACGAAAAATTGGATATGGAGAAAGTAAAAAAAAAAAAGTAAAGTAAAGGTAAAGTTTTGGTGAAAGTTAAGGTCGAAGGTCATTGATTATTGTTAGAAGGCGAATATTGAAAGTTGTAAGCCATAGAACTTAGTTATTTTTGCAATAACAATACCCGTAGCAATAATTACTTTACTGTTTACCAACCTATCATTCAAGAATTTTATCGGTTAATCTCAACGCTCCTAAAAGAGAATCGTATAAAGATTTCTTAGTGTTTTAAATAGCGATATCGTCGTTAATTCTAATCTGACGTTAAAACCGAGGCATTTTAGAATTCTTCTCTACTTACTGGCATGAAAACCGACGCTATTCATAGAGGTCTTTCGTAATAATTTTTCCTCTACTTTACTCTTTCACAAAGCGTAACCGAAAAGTAGCTTCTTGGTCGACATAGTTTATTTATACTTAATTTAATAAGTACTAATTAGAATTAATATGGCTTTAGCAGTTGCAATGTTTTCGATTCGATTGGTCGAAGTAAAAATAGTATTATATTAGTCAAGTGGTAAATATATTGTTTTAGGTTTGACAGACTGCGAGCCGGTACAAAGAGTAATTTGTATGGCTAAATTCTTTGCAAATACTCCAGTATGAAATAGTTGCATACTATCCTTTACTTGCAGCTAATACAATGGCTTCAAAAACAAATCATCCACTCTGCGGTTACTATAATCAACCTTACTATCAGCAAAGTCAACCTATTGTATTAAAATTACCATTATTTCAACAGAAAACCTATTTTTTAATATTTTTCGAGTATATCGAAAAATAATAACGAGTTAGCTAAGCATTATTCATAAGTTCCTAAAAGAGAGAGAATTTAATAGTAAACTTGCAGGATATACTAACGAGTATGGCTTACAAAATCTCCTAAATCTTTTAAAAAGTAATAATTCTTACAAATACCTGATTTTTAACTTGTAAATCAAACAATAGAAACATATATTACATTTACAATATGATGATCAACGCAATATATTGTTCTAAAAATGTTGGTATTGCTATTACCACCTTCGACATTATAACTTTAATAATTTTCTAGAACGGTTTTAGTTCTTCCTATGAATGGTTATATAATGGCGTAAATTTTCTTTTCCATGCTAATGATATTTTCTAAATATGTAATACATATACTATAGTACCATTTTACTCTGAAAAGTATAATTTTATGGCGAATATTTCTATCAGTTAGTAGAAGGGCTCGCTTTCAACACGTTAATAGCTAATGTTACTAACTTAATTGTTGGGTTTATAATTGGAAACAGAGGAGGTTGAGGTGTTATGTTCGTTGGGTACTCCAACATAGCTCTTCCTAGAAAACAGCGTGGAAATCATATTAATATCGTTTGAAAGACTGATATTGTTTGTAGGTTACGCGTTCACAATTTCTTTCTGGCGAAGTAACACTCGTTGAACATTGGAATATTATAACCAATTGTAATATAAATATATAATTAATGACTTTAAATACCAGATTACATTTATAATTTTGGTTAATATATTAGAATTATATTATTGAGTGCTGAAGACCTGTTCGTCAATAATATAGTCTAGTTCCATATGTTTCGTTCGTAATTTATTGGTAAACCTTTCTTATTAAATGTTTAACTAGTTTTATTACGTATAACAAACGTTTTACAACTATTTTTGAATGCTCATATTAAAGATCTACTTCAAAATTTAAGAATCTAAACTCAGATTATTGATAAATATTATTTTGGATTAGAATTGCTTGAAAATAACTAAAATACCGTCGGATATGTGAAGATTAAGGATTATATATAAAGCGAACAAGTCAAAGCTACCTTATAAGTTAATTGGATACTATTTATAATCCAAGAAAAAAAGGTAGGAAAAGCCTATATTATGAAGCAATTATGGAGTAAATAATATGATGTGACCTAGTTACATAACTAGTCGCATAACGTAGGTATTCTATGAAGCAGCGTAGAAGCATTATAGGAGCGTAGCAACCGCCAGGAATATATCTCTAGCAACTACTGGTGCAGGCAACTGCCTGTGACGGTAACACTAACTTAACCTCATTGGTCAGCTTGTGGATGATATAAATCAATAGGATAGATCAAATGGGTAATTTATTCGTATCAATAACTTTAATAACTACTTATATATTTCATATTATAGTGTTATTAATGTATTACATAACAACAAAATAATAAGCTTTAACATACGATTCATGAATAGTATGATCATTCAACCCCTTATATAATAGCTTGAATATTTATAATCCTAATTCTAATATACATTAATTTTCATTATTTACAAAAACACTTTCATAAACTCGAATCGACAAATAAAGAAGTTATATAGAAAAAGAAATAGTTTTTTTCCAGCAAATATAAAGTGATCAATATTGATAAATGAAATAAATTAAGAACAAAAATAACACAGTCAACGTTACAACAAAACCTATATAAAACGAAAAACTTGTTTTATATATATTCATAATAAGCCAATTATCCAGATTATAGGTTGTATATAAAGACTGGTATATAACTATATAAAATACAGATATCTCAACAAATTTAGATATTACTATTATAGTATTAGGAAGTAAATAAAACGTTAAATTTATTGGTGAATTATTAAAGATTGATGATATATAAGTATTTAATATATGTGATGCAATATTTATATATATGATATGATGTGGTTAACGCTTGGACTTATAGACTAAATACTTGTTAATAAAAGTGGATATATATGTAAATTTGGCAAAGAAAAATGGATGAATACTTGGTTGAATAAATGTAATGATAATTATTAACGGAACTTTATACGACGATATACCAATGTAATAACAGAAAACTACTAATATTAAAACAATTATTAATTATAGTTTTTTGGAATGTTAATTAAAGTATATCTATTAAGTATAGAGTACAGCCCAAATACAGCTTATATCAATTACAATATAGGTCGGCTAATGAACCGCCTAATTTAAAACCTACAAATGGTTTCAATTAACATAACATCACTAGTAACTTTGACTACAGTAATTCAAATCAATTATCGTTGCAAAAACTAAAAGCCTACTAACACCAAATGTATTCGTTAATACCGAAGCTCTTTGTATACATTATGTGATACAAAACAAGCTTCCGATACAAACCCTAATTACATCGGATCCTATGATAAACTTCCGCTATATTGGATCCGATATCCCGAATCCGATAGGTGAACTTCCGATATAAACTGTAATAATCATAGGGTATACCACTCTATTACAACACACACTCTATTTGAACAATTCAGCCACCTACCCTTTTTCAGTTCATTTGTGGTTTGTTAGGGACTCAGCAGTGCAAAATTCCATTTAGCAGTGCGAAATTCCGTTCTCATATTATGTAAGGTACGTTGTAAACCCCCATCAATCGCCTAGATATTGGCCAGCCGGGTAGGCGGCCCTGCATGCCACTGCAAGCCGTGCACCTGTGGATGCAACTATCATCGGTCACCGAGATAGTTAGCCCCTTCGGATTTTGAAGAATTCGTTCATGTTACAGCTGCGACATGTGAAGTGTAAGAGAACGTGCAAACTTGCGAGGTTTCGGAGCACTGCACCCCTGCTATTGTCGCGGCCTTATTGTAAGGCCGGTCTCCGCTGTTTTGACTTCGCCAGCCACGCGTGGACAGCAGACAGCTCCAAGCAGGAGAGAGAGGGGGAAAGGGAGAAAGGAAGAAAAGACCAACATCAACACCAACGATCCAAAATGGCGCTCAACCATCCTGCTAGTGACAGGACGCCCCTTCTAGGCCACGATGGTGCTGCCGAAACCAACGGAGACACGCCCCGGACCAGACAGTCACAGTCCTTGGTGTACCGCATCAGGAGCTGGATCACTCGGCACGTGGCCAACATCATCCTGGCCGCACTTGTCGTGCTGTTCTTTGCCCTTTTCCTCGTGCTGCTGATCACCCGGAGCCCAAATGATGGTGCTTCGCCCCCTACTCCCCCTACCTCGCCCGCGCCTCCCATTCCCGCCCCTCATGGTGACCAGATCTGCACTTCTGCTGGCTGTGTGCTTGCTGCGTCGACGCTGCTGCGCAGCATCTCGCCCAGGTTGGTGCCTTGAGCCTGTGCCTGTGCCTCTGTGCTGTGTCCTGTATGTTGACCATCGGCCCAGGTACAAGGAGCTGGACCCATGCGAGAACTTCCGGGCCTACGCCTGCGAGGGCTTCGACGCCACCCACGAAATCCGTGAGGACCAGATCAGCGTGGGAAGCCTCCAGATCATGAGCGAGGAGGGCCAGCTCGTTCTCAAGCAAATCCTGGAGTCGCCCGCTCCCAAGTCCACCTCTCTCTTCTGGACCGCCTCTTCTGCGGACCAGGAGATCTTCGTCAAGATGCAGAACGTCTACGGCGCCTGCATGAATGAGTCTCTGCTCAAGGAAATCGGCCTCAAGCCGCTCATCGACCTCCTGACCGAGCTTGGCAAGGTGTATCCGGCCGAGCCGCCCAAGTCGTCCAAGGACACGTCGCTCACCGATGCCGTGCAGTACTTGATCAGCATCAGCGTCCGGACCCCCATCTCGATCGGTGTTGGTGCGGACGACAGGGACCCTGACTCCAATGTCATCTCGCTCAGCCCTCCGTCCGCTTTTGGTCTGCCGTCCAAAGAGTACTACCAGTCGAACGACACCCTCACTAACTACAAGGACACGATGAAGAAAGTGCTCGACGCCTTGATCACGCAGACCCACGCAAAGGATGGAGCGCTCTCTGCCTTCGAGATGGCCAATGCTCCCGGGAACTTGGACCCAAAGGTTATCGACGCCGTCGTCGACTTCGAGTCGAAGATGGCCAGCGTTGCGCCTGACCCTGAGGACTTGTCTGGTAACCACTCTCCTTTCTCTCCCCAAGAAACCTCCCACGACATTTCAAGCGGGACATTGGCTGACGAGAAAGGTGAAGATATCACCAAGGTTTACAACCCTAGGACCGTCGACGAAGCTGAGGCATACAACCCAGAGATCTCGGTCAAGAGCATCATCAGCACTTTCGCTCATGGCTACAAGCCATCTAAGATCATTGTAGCGTCTCCCGAATACCTCAAGTCACTGGCCGGCATCCTCGCATCCCAAAAGCGAGAGGTCATTCGAGCCTACTTGACATGGAAGCTGGTGCAGGGCTGGGGCGGTTACGTGGATGGTGATGCTGTGGTGCCCCTGCGTAGATTCAGTAACAAGCTGCAAGGCAAAGACCCCGATGCCAAGCCTGAACGATGGAGGTCCTGCGTCGACCTTGTGGACAGCGACCTTCGTAAGTTTCGACTTCTTCCGCGTCCAAAGACACAACTGACCTTGGCATTCTAGCCTGGATCTTGAGCCGCTTCTTCGTTGAACGTGCCTTCTCCAAGGAGTCCAAGGACCTGGGCGACCGGATCATCCATGACATCAAGGATACGTTCAGTGACAAACTGAAGAAGTCCGAGTGGATGACCGAGTCCGTACGCCAACTTGCTCTCGAGAAAGTCAAGTTGACCAGACAGAAGATTGGGTACCCGACTGCGTCACCAGATATCACCAACGCAGAGGCCCTCCAGAAGTACTACAGCAATGTCACTGTTTCCGCCGACGCCCTCTTCGCGAATGAAATGTCTGTCACGAGAGAGAGCGTCTGGAAGGAATGGGCCCAGATCGACAAGCCGGTCGACAAGGACGAGTGGGGCATGTCCGCCTCGACGGTGAACGCCTACTACAACCCAACCGGCAACGAGATCGTGTTCCCCGCCGGGATCATGCAATCGCCGCTGTTCTACGAAATGTCTGTGCCCTCGTATCTGTCTTATGGCGCATTTGGTGCGGTTGCCGGCCACGAACTGAGCCACGCCTTCGATTCCTCTGGGCGCAACTACGACCAGAACGGCAACTACACGGACTGGTGGGACAACTTGACCATAGAGGCCTTCACGAAGAAGACGGACTGCTTTGTCAAGCAGTACTCCAACTACACCATCCCCACCAAGGATGGGCCTCTTCACGTCAATGGGAACCTCACCCTGGGCGAGAACATCGCCGACGCCGGTGGTCTCACGGCTGCTTTCCAGTCTTGGCGCCGGCGGGACAAGGAGAAGGCTGACCTCCTGCTCCCCGGGTTCGCCGACTTCACGAAGGAGCAAGTCTTCTTCCTGGCCTATGGCCTGGCTTGGTGTGGCAAGATGAGGGAGGAGGCGGCGGTGCAGAGGGTCTACACGGACCCGCACAGCCCCACCCAGTGGAGGATCCAGGTAGGTGTAACTAATGCCCACCTGTTGCATGCCTTTGCTGACATTTCCCCCGCCAGGGTACGACGGCGAACTCACGGGAGTTCCGGGAGGCGTTCAACTGCCCTATCAAGGAGCCTGTTTGTGAACTGTGGTGATATATCCACATGGACAATGCACCGCGACTTTCACATGGGCTTTGCAAGACTCAACTGGTGGTTGAAGTGGGTGCTTGTGGATGTGCTGGTAGCTATGGGTGTGGGCAAACAAAAATAGGTGTTGATATTGCGCAGCCAGGCTTATGGTAAGATCTCCTTTGTCTGTGTCAGGGTACTACATCAGATTGTTCGGTGTTCTTTGATTTCATGGGGAGATGTTATACTTGGCCATCAACTGGCCAGAGAGGATCCAGGAGTGCAGCCAATAGCCAGGGAAGGTCTCTAACCAACATGCCTGTGCCCGATCACAGGCTGAGTCCTAAGGGGGTACTGGGGGTTGCATTGTTTTTACCTGGGTTGTATTGTTACTTGAATCAACTTCAACCTGACATCAACTTTCTTGGGATAGGTGCACGGACCACGTTAAAAAAAGGTTAGGAAGCTACATTATAAACCCCCAACAATGCTCACTTTCAAATAGAATTTTCAAATGCAATCGATTTTAGCATCTTTGTTTCATTGATCCCGTAACTTTTCTTTTTATTAACAATCGATTAACAACCATTAGATCTTTTTTCGACCACTCTGTTATAGTTGAAAGTTTATTATCGGTTTGGCATACTGTTTGTATAGTGGTACATTCGATAATTGGGTTAGTTTTACAACGATATTTTGGTACCTCGTCGCAAATATGTTAAGGCGGCTACCTCCTACGCGTGTTCTAGATAAGAAGGTGTTAGGCGCTCGATATATGTTTTTTTACTCCAGTTACCCCTCGATGCTCTGTATTACACTTCCTATTTACACACGCACTATACGTTTTAAGACCTTTTTGTCGAGGTGAAACGGCAGTTAGGCGCTCAACATTTACAACTTTGGCTATACATCACTGGTTTACATCCTATATAACAGTATACTTAATAATATCTTGGACTTCAATTCGGATTAATAATTTCATTATGAGATGTACGGTTACCAATTGGTTACATATCTTGTTCGCATTAGTAGCTTTGCATACAACCAATGTATTACCGCGGTTTTACCAGGTTGCGGCCGTTAAAACGATTAGGGTAGAAGCGGTTTTTAAGGTTAAAATGCGCTCTTTTAGCTATGTTATAACAGCGTTAACCTTTTTTTTTACTGATCTCAACCGCCTCTATCTCTAAGTTTGAATAGCGTTTCTGAAACGATACCAATACCCAATTTAATATATAGCGCAGCTCGAATATTGAACCACACAAATTAATGTGTAAAACAGCTAGCGGTCTACTAAATTAAAAGTAAAACATCACCACTTTCAATGTAATACAATAGTCACTTTAATTATAAATTGAGTCAATTAAGATATAACAATGAAAACTTGATAATACTAATTAATATTTATTAGGCTAAACATAAATAAGTACAAGTAAATAAAAGATATTTTCCAATTAAGCTTTGAAATTACATAAAGTAAGAGTATAGTTTTTACGAAATACCATTATAAGTTGTTTGACTAATCGCGGTAGTCAGTAGTATGAGTTCATAAATTGCGATAGTTATTTGCAATGATTTGTAAATGTCGAACGTATCACCAAATCATCAAGATATATATATTAACCTCATTTCGAAAAGAATAACCGACTAGATTCACCGCAAAAAGTCTTAATATTAGTCTCTAAAACCAATCGTTAAAAATCAATCACCAACTTTTCATTACCTCAAAAGTCAGCAAATGGCTAATTCGCCATTACAAGTCGTAAACCGCTAAATCTTAAGCTTCTTTTCATGGTAAAAAAAAGTTTAACGCTAAGAAAACAACTTATAAGTATTATTCCTGTATATATTTAACCATTTATTCTAAAATCCATAATAAAATCCATAATCATACCTTAAAAAGTTTCCGAACGTGCCAAAGTCAACATTGCTTTCGATTCCGCACGAGAACAATTAAATATCTCGGATTGACGTTTATGAAGTATTTGATAAGGATCTATAGTGAAAGAAACGTAGTAAAATCCTTACTACAAAATACCAACGTAATTATATCAGTTATTTTATCAACAGTGAAAATTTGAACGGATAAAATTGGAATATATTATCTATTCACTACTTCGGTAAATTCTTACATCACTGGCCTTGAAATATATAGTTAAAATTTTTAAAAAAAAGGTGGGAGTAAAAAGTAAAACCGACTTTTACAAATAAGGGATTTTACTTTCACATAAATGAAACAAAAAAGGAAATTTTGGGAAGGTATTTTACGAATGCGGTATTGTATATATGATTAGATATCAATATAGATAGATATCATAGGAGAATACGTTTATCGAGTGTATGATAGTATTTACGATTTAGGAACCACGTTTTCGGAGTGCATAATAGCGTGTCACGCTTAAGGGAACACGTTAGTAGAGTACATAGTAGAGTGCCACACCTCAGGTAGGAGCTAATAAGCTCTCACTTGAAGCGTGCACTTTTTAGATACATTTTCTCCCATAATCCTCTATTTTACCACTATATTTTAAATGCTATACTGTCTTCTTTATAAGTTAACGTAAGAACATAACCGACATTAATCAATAACCGACTCTATCAATTACAGATAGTTCAGAAACAAAGAGATAAAACCTTGTTTAGTACATATAGCGTGGTATTATGAGAGTTTTAACTATTTCGTATTTTACCCATACAATTTATTCAAAATACGCTAAAATGTATCAAGATTATAAAACGCGAAGTAGCCTTAAAAAGTATAAGTTTAGTACAATATCATCAATTCGGTTGGTACCTTTGACTACTTAAAACCCTGTTCTATTACCATTAACTCGGTTAACGCTATGTGCGTATCAAGACACCTCTTTAAAAGAATCTTATTACGTATCAACTACGTAAGCCATTAACTTTCGAACTCCTTCGCTGGGACCTACCCAGCCAAAACGCAACTTCTGCACCGTTCACACACATTTCAAAAGCAACAAAAACAGCATTTGGCACTTTTGCACCAACACTCCAAACGCACAGAACAAAAAACAGCTTCTGAAGCGCTCTAACACAATTCGAAAAGCACGTAAGACAGCTTCCAAGGCGCTTCCCAAAATGATTAAAGCGTTTAAAACAATACTCAGCCCTTCCACACACCATCTAAAATCACACACACAGCCCTTTACCCTAAAATCCATCTTACTTTTCTATATACACCGCTTATTTAAGTTGACATTTACAACGTTTTATTGTATTAGCCGCTTGACTAGTAAATCACTTGCAAGCACTAAATAATTAGTTTGGAACGTTCGATAACATCTTATTTGCATCTCATTTACACTTATAAGAGCTCAACGCCTAATGTAGCACGTTTAGTCACATTTTCTTTACCCTTTATTTGTATATTATAATCATCAGGCGTTCGATTTTGATAGTTTTACTTCGAGATCCTATTGAATATATTATAGGAGTATTGAAAACATTTTACCAGATTTTTGAAGCAATTATAATAGCTTTCACAGCGTTTCGCCATATTTCAAAAACGAGTACAATAGCTTTTGAAGTGTTTTGATTCATTTTTCACTCCTGTAACATTACCAATAACGAGTTGATTTAAAGTTAGCATGTATATAGACCTTTTGATTCAATATAAAAAGCTTTAGAAAAACGTTTTGAAGTTTGTCAATCTGAACTTATGTGAAAATATTATTAACGTGATACTGAAGAATTTGAATCTTTGGATTGTAAATACGTACGTTAAAAACTTTTTTTTTTGTTATTGAAAAAGAAATATTCAGGGGTGTGATATATTATATGATTTCAACGAATAATGTATGAACTAAATATTAGTAATATAACCTACAGTGAATAATCCGATCTCGTTAGTGTTACGGGAATGACTATGAAATAAAGACATTAATACGCTTAGTATAAGTGATATCGAAGGATAGTTATTTGCTAGAGTGTAACGTTATTAAATTCTAAATTAAATGAATAAAGAAATATTGAAATTAAAATTAGTAAAAGAATATTAGTTAGCCGAATGAAAAAAACAGCTTGTTAAAGATTTGTTCGGAGAAAACCCGCGTTCGTAAAACGAAAATCACACGTATAAGAAAGAAGGGCCGTAAAGATTATTTTTAACCCGGATTCAAAAGAAAGAAGAGCAGTAAAAGTCATCCTTTACTCGAGTTCAAAATGAGGAAGAGAAATAAAGATTATCTTTCACTCGATTTAGAAAGTAAAAAGAGTTGAAAAGGTTATTTTTCACTTGAATTCAAGAAAAATAGTGGTTATAAAAGTTATTTTCCACTTAAATTCATACTTCACTCGTTTCGGCAAATCTTTTAAAAAATGATAACAAATTAGGCTACCCGATAAGAGGAATTCGATACCTACGATAACATCTATTCTTTAGCCAGGAAAGTTAACCCTTTCGGCCGGTTTAAAAACGCCTTAGATAAAATAGACGGCGTTTCCGAAATACACATAAAAGATAACTCTCCGGGCTAGGACAAAAGTACTTCAAACGAGAAGAACAACACTTTAAAGGGGTATATGATAGACAACCATCCAGAATAGGACAAGAGTTCCTTAAAAGAAGGGGATAGCGTTATAATAGGATACATGAGAGATAGCCCTCCAGAACAAGACAAAGGCCTTTCAAACGAGAAGGATATCTTTTCCGAATCGTATATAAAAATAAACAGAAGAGATAACCCCTCCGACCTCGTTGAAAACACTCTGAACCTAGCCATTGATAAATTCGGCGCCTACTAAAAAGTTGAATCGCTAAATAAGAGAAGCAGCTCTTTGGAACGCGTTAAAAGCGCCTCAGGAATGGGAGATGATGCTTTCAAAGAAAATATGAAAGGCGATAAGAGCCATACAAGCTTTACGGATTGATATTCACATACTATATAACTTACTTTCCGCCTCGTCGATTCCGCACTCACTTATTCATGAAAGTAATTGTAAAAGCTTATCGAGAATGTTTAGGCTTTAACCCGGAATTATTTAAATTACAAAGAGATTTGGAAGATTTTAAGCAAAAATATTATTACTAAAATCTTAAATATAGTAATATACGAGCTTTTGCTGAATATTTATGGATAGGAAAGGTACGGATGAAAATCCATAAATTACGAAGGAAGACTTTACTAAAACGATTTACCATATTTTGGATGGAAGATTCAGAATTTATCCACAGAGTGGAGTGCTTAATGTGAGTTTTAAATATGGATATGAGGGTAACAAAAGTTAAAGAGAAGCTATATAAATAGAGTATTGAAAGCGTTGGTATTTACTAATACTATTACCGTCAACATTGCTAAAAAGTCTAAGGAATTCAACCCCGATAAGTAACGTTTTTTACCCCCCCTTTTTTTTTTTTACAAATTCTACTTCATATTCTACGCTTTCAATTCTTTATTCGACACTTGAATTACGTATTTTACTTTTTAAAACTAGTATTTTTCGTAAACGTTTTATATTCTACTATTGAAATGAATTGGTTGTTATATATATTACGCATTTTACTTTTTAAAACTGATGTTTGCCATTTCAATTACATATTTCACTTTTTAAATGTGTTATTCACCCTATTCATGGTATATTTCCACTTTTTTCATTTTCAATTTACTAATTTCCTCATATATTATTACATTTTACATTAATAATTCATTTTTTAAAATTTTATATTTTTCAGTTATAGTTTTACTATATATATATCCATATATAAGCTGTTCTTACCAGATAAATAAAGAAAATAAAGTAGTTAATCGCTTCCCAATAAAGGGGGAAAGGGGTTAATAGTATCTTCTTCATCGTCGTTGTTATATTCTTTATCATTGTCATCGTTGTTGCCATCGTGACCGTCAACATTACCGCTAGCATCGTCACCCTAAGAAATTTTAGGCACTCCTCGCGCTTTAAGTTATATGCCTTTAGGTAAAAGTAATAGGTAGGGTTACCCTCTTGGCAATGCTGTATGAAGATGCCGTTGAACCGGTATATATAGTATTGACGTCAGATAACATGCCATGCTGTAATGTCGTTAATAATCTTTATAGGCCGCCGGTTAAAGTTAATCGAGAAATTAGCGTCAACTTTGTATTATGTTTTAAGAAAGTGAATGATGTATAAAAGAGCTCCAAATTACGTATTGTGGGAGTAAACAACAAATTTAAAGTTTCGAATTTCGTATCGTGGAAATGAACAATATAAACGAACTTCAAATTATATACGAGAAAAGTAAGTAACTTATCGTCAAAACGGCGGGCGCAAAGAAGAGTTTCAGTGAACGGCTTCAGTACTATTAACATTGGCATGTACCTGTTATCGGCCCATTTGTAATGATAATAATGGCCAAGGAGCCTCCACTTTAACGGTATTTGCTAGAAAGTTTACCCGTATTAGCAGACGTAACATACGTAACGTAAGGCATGTTTATTAAAAGATCGGGGATGTTTACCTTGGTATGCCGTTTTGATGCCTTACCTAATAAAAAACACCTCGCGACGCCCCTTAGTAAAACGCGTTTCGAAACGGTAGTCTAATACGGCTATTTTCGCCTTATTTATGTAATAACTAAAATGTATTTCTATTCGAAAAACAAATACTATTTACCCTGTCATAATCTTCCAATGTTACGCTTATGATATTTAAATAATCTTACGGATAAGGGAGGAGTTTTCACCTGTGGCGAAAAGGTAAAGTCCATAACCTCAGTCTTCTTCCCTTACTCCTATTATTAATGTTGTTATTCTTAAGTTTGAGCGGGAAATAATAGGGAATAGAGAATGTGTCAGTGGTGGTGGCGGGGTTGATGGAGAGAAAGGGGGTGAAATTATTGCTAGGGGCGCAGACGGAGGTAGATATGAATCCTGTAACGCGTCGGCACTGCCAAGCTAAACGACGCCTTTCACTTCAAAATTTACGAAGATTTACGAAATTTCATGCTACATAAAATGATTAGAGCTTGTGGTTGAGAGGTATAAGCGTCGTATGATTGATTATGGGTTTACCTGACAATTGTTAACATGTTATTAAAGGAGGAAGGAAAGAAGTTTTACCTAGATCGATGTTAATAAAGTATTTTATATCGACTCTATAACACATGATATCGATAATAACACCTTCATTAGGTACGAGAACCTTGAAGGATAACCTTCCATAACAAACCTACACTATCGTTATTACCGAATAACCGATTATCTTTCAAAAAAAATTATAACCTACAGTACCATATTATTAAATAACAGATTATAATTTTTGATGAATAAAATTGTTATAATTACGTTATTAATACGGAGCTCATGAATAAGAATAGAATTTTAGTAGTATATATATTATTAGATATCATTATAGCAGGAAGCGTAGGGAACCAAGTTTGCGAAGTATATGATAGTATATTACGCTCCAGGGATCACATTTGTAGAGTGTATGATAGTGTGTCACGCTTTAGGGAGCATGTTAGCAAAGTGTATGGTAGAGTAACATGCCTTAGGTGGGAGCTTATAAGCTCTTATCTAAGGCATGCACTCTCCAAATGCTTTTTCTCACACAATCATATATTTTACTACCATACTATAAATACTATACTGTTTTTCTCATATGTTGCGGTAAAGAACTAACCAACCAATAGTATTACGATTGAATCAGTAATAATAAAATTATTTCTGTTCCTAGCCAAAATATAATATAAAACTTCGGAGAGGCCAAATATCGTGTATATCATACATAGAAAATAGGTATAGAGTACGAGCCTTCGGTTGATGAACTCTAGAAATATTATACGATTCGAAGTGAAGTATTTATATTGAACTTTGAAATGTATTTTCCATTGAGTATTATCTTGATTTTGACGTCATTCTGTTACTATTTTCTCATGAATCTATCTACGTTACCTAGTATTTAAGTAAATGTTTAAACCTAATCGTCGTCATTTTTATAACATGGAGCTTCGAAAATTTATTATAACGTTTCATAGTAATATAAGGTTCAAATATACAACTTGACCGTAAACATAGTGAAATGAATTCCTTTGTTAATAAGTTGTCTAAAGCATAGTTAACAGATGATTCGAAGTTGAATATAATATATTATCTACTTATAAAAACGGAATCATTCCCGACTTTTTTGATTTTTATATATGATGTATTTGCAAGTTACAGAACAGATCGAAATATTCGTCATGAGTGTGATAATATTAACGCTACATATTTCCGAAATGTATTGAAGATGAAGAAAATATACGTTGAATCTAGTAAATTCCAGTAAAAAAAGGTTAAAAAAATTCATATTTGATACCTTAAAGCTTCAACAATTACAAGAAGTAGAAAAGAAACTTAAATAAAATAATAGCTTTATCATTATTTTCACCATTAAATCCTAACGAGTTTTTATTTATATAATGGTAGGAAACAGAAAAAGAAGGAGCCAAAAAACTTGACGCGACAACATATTGAACGGATATTCAAGGTGTCGTAAAATATAAAAATATCCTAGAATTTCATCATTAGTAAACATAGTATGAAATATGTACTTCCAAATATTAAAACTTCTTGTTTTAGTTAACTAATATTGTTTTGTGCATCTATTAATATCAAATCTGTTTACAAGTTTGTTGCGATATCAGTCAATACTAATCAAAAATACATTTGACACAATCTAGTTTCTAAAATCCTTATCAAAACTTTTTTTCGTTACCGCGTCAACGAAATAATTTTTACTCTCATTCCATATTAAATTACATTCTTTTTTACATTAGTATACTTTATTTAAATATATTATATCAATCATTAGTAATTTTACGATTATTACACTGAGTTTATAATAACAATCAATCCAGATTTTAGAGACTATTATTAATAGTACTTTAAAAGTTATAATATTATGTATTCGAATTGTGGTCGAAGTGATAGTAGTACTGTGTGGTCAAGTGATGGATGTATTGTTTTGGGTTTGGTAGACTGCTAGCCGGTTTGCATATTAATTTGTATGGCGAATCTTTTGGCTCATGCCCTAGTCTTAATTAGGAAATCAGTGGCCAACTAATATGCAGTCAATACGCTCATCTTACAATCAATATAGTTAACTGGAATGTACCGCGATTGAGTTGCTCAAAAATAGTACTTACTATTATTCCAATAATTATACAAATAATGATATAGATAAATCGTAATGAAAATTGTTTAATAACTATATGAATGGTATCCACAATCGTTATATCACTTTAGAATCCTATGATTATACCGTAAAACTCTAAAACAAAAACGCTACATATTACACTTCAATATTTTACCAACGATTGATACAAAATACTTTTAGTAATGGTATATTGTTCATGTTTTCGGACTTTTCTTTCGTGGACAATGTTCATCCAAAAGCCAATAAATCAACCAAATTCTATATTTTTTACGAGAGAGTCGCTTGTAAAGTATTTTTGTTTAACTAAATTCAAATTTATGCAGACCATATCAAATCCTCACTACTGAGTTGCCATTTCCTAATTCAACTTTTCGATAAATCTCTTCATATCGTGATTAAAAAGTCCTTATAATTAAAATGCCACTTGTTGGTAGGCCTTAGACGTTGCAACGTTGTCGATTCGATTGGTTTTCGAAGTAACAGTAGATTTGCGTGGTCAGGTGTTGGATTTATTGTTTTAGGTTTGGCAAACCGCTAGCCGGTCTGCACAGTAATTTGTATGGCCAATTGTTTGGCCCGTGCCCTAGAGTGAAGTGCAGCGTACTGCACTCGACTTACACCTAATGCAGTAAGTCTCTACAAAGCAATACACTTGCAGTACAGTTAACTTTACTGTAAGTAAAGTTGACCTACTGCATCGCATGTAATATTATTCCAACACTGGCAGCTTTTTAGTTTGTGCGCGCACGCCAGTGTGGCTGACTAATCTTTTCTAGTTAGCGCTAAATGGCAGCCTTATACCCCCTGTCAATTCCAATTGACTTCCATACTATATTACACCCAATTGCATGTAAATTGACCGCATTTGGCCTTAATTGCTTTATCGCTCCGATATCCGAGTTTATTAACTCCTATAAAAAGTTCTTTTGCCATAGCCCTTCGTAACTTTAACTATGCTATGCAAATAAGTTGCTATCATTAATCTCTTAGTAATCTTTCAATTTGCTAGTACATTCTTATCCGCCGTTACGTAATTTAGGATTTTAGGGCGGTTTATTCACGTATCCCTTAATACGTATAGTTAGTTTGTTATTGTTCACAAACCTTTTTAAGGTTTTGTTTGGCGTGGCCTTTGTTATAGCATCTGTAGGATTTTTTTACCATCGATTCATCGGAACTCCTCAATCTCCCTCCTTTTTTAGGCTTCGCAGAGTGTTATTACGTCAATCATTAAGCGTTTTTTGCTGGTAGTTCCGAGTTTTGACAGGTATTCAAAAAGACTTTTTAAGTCGATACAAATTACTATTGGGATAGACAGAATCTTTAACTACTTGGTAATAAGGTTAAGGGTTTCCTATAGCGCTATACCTACGTTAAAGCCCGCCATTATATCATAGACCTTTAAAGCTAATACGTTTTGTATAATACTTTTGTATTTAATAGAGGTTTGGTAAATTTGGTTACCGGTAATGCTAAATTGATTTTCCCACCTATTATCATTAATAAGGGTTATTAGGAAACCGATCTATAAAAATAAGTCGGTATTGTTTGCAAAGGACCCGTTCGTAAAGATTATTAGCTTAACCTTTAAAAGGTCGATTAACACTATATTGATTTTACGGTTCAAGTTTCGTATCTACTATTTCGGGCTTTTGTTTAGTCGATTAAAATCTTTATCTATTTGTGTTTATGCTTATGCCGTAATAAATAGGTCGTATCAAGCTATTGGTTGGCATAGGGTGGTAATATAACTACCCTGTGTACGTTATTTTGAGTACCGTTAAGCTTTAGCCTTATTAGTCTTATTAATTGGGGTAAAAATAACATCATAGCCCTTTAAATGGAAATTTAAACCGGTATTAATACTAAACATATGAATTAACGATTTATCAAAGTTAAATTGGTTATTTTCTATCAATGTCATTATCGGCTCATAATTCTAGAACTTTAAGTTTTCGATTACTTGCTGCTTTTGTATTACAAAGCTAGCTGTTCCAACGAAAAGGGTATTGTTAGTTTATATACCCATTATACCAAAGTCCTTCTTTTACATTACTAATAAACACAGATCGTATATTCATGACTTTATCGTTAGACGGAACTTAAAGTGCGACTAGTAGGTTAGAACTAGTAAACACCTGCCTTAATTAGTTTATATAGTAATTGAACACACCGTATTACCGTTTTTGATAGGTACACAACACAGAGTTCCTGTTGTAGTTCAAGTAATATAATCTTTTGTAAATCTATTACTAAATATATATAGGCTTGTGTAATATCACAACTATTAAGTGTAAACTTACTATTAGTTTTAGCTAGCAAATTAGTTATTAAAGAAATTATTAAACTTTAGCTGATTCACTGTATTGTTAGTAATTACGTGAGGATTTAATCTTTACCTTTATCGCTGTATCCTTAAATGATTACTCGTAACTTTTTATAAAGCCGCCCCATAGTCTAACCATTAACTTCATAGATAATCTTCGACTGAAAAATCGTGAAGTTTAGGTTTTAAAGGTTAAATTTAGCTTTCCTTATAAATTATATTATTCCTCGGGCTAACAAGCCGTTGATTTCGACTTTGTAGTATTCCTTAAAATGTTTGTCGGAAATCTTAATAATCCCTTATACCCTAAGCTTTATTATTAAGTTTTCGTTATCCTTTTTTTTCTTATTTAATTAATTAATATTGTAAATACGGCACGGTATATATTCATCCTTTTTAACATTCCTTTTACTCGAAGGTCGTTCGCTTCGACGATATTCTATTGACTTATCGATAATGGGTGGGGAATGTTTATATTAATTCAGTTATTTAACTTAAGGGTTTTTATCATTAGTAACCTTAATGTAAGGATTAACCTAAGTAATCCGGAAAGATATAAAACCGTTATCGGTTTTAACAAATACTTTAGAATTTACGATACTTAATATCTTATATAGCCCCTTTTATTTACCCGGTTCCCGCCATATAAGAACTTCACTTTGTAATAGCAAAGCAAACACGTCAATTTTTATATGCCCGTTTTTGATGTTAAGGGTATTATTAACTTAGCGGCGTGTCGATTTCCTTTGTAATTCCCTTAAAGCTTTATTATAAGCCGAAATATGTTTTTTAAGTACTTACACAGGGCGGAGATTCACTCTTCAGGAGTAGGTACGCCCCAAAGACCAGTAGCGTTGACAACAAACCATTAGAGCATATAGTGACGTTGAAGTCTTTTATGACTATTTGTAAACGTGCTTAGGGATTCGTAAAACTTTTAATTTTTAATATAATGATATTATACACTTGACAAAATAGGGAGCATGCTCTTTTAACCTTCCTAATTCTTTAGTAGACTTTTATAGGTACCTGTTTATACTAAATACCCATTATTTTGACATCTTTCTAAAACTCCACCGCCGTAAAATTAATACCGGTATCGTATACAACGACGTTAGGTAGACTCAGGTACGTATTAATTTACAGTATCTTTAACATTTTCTACGTATCTTTTACCGAAGGGGACTTTAAAAACTTCGCTTCGTAAAACGAAGTTATGAAATTGAAGACGTAAAAACAGGCTTCTTATTTAGGTAAAATATATTAATAAATATTTCAAACTTAAAATCCTTATCGTTGTTTAGTGCAAACTTCAATTTGTGGGGGGCTTAGGTATATATTAAACAGTAATAGTAAAGCTTTTTAATAACTTTCAAGGTAAAATATTCTATATCATTATACCTTGCGGACTTTGGGATTTTATATAGCCTATTAATAACTAGGTGATTCAAAATCTGGTGTAATTGGCGTATCTCTGGCTCCATCAGCTATAACACGACTGTTTCCGGGCTTTAAAAATAAAACTATAAATGTTTTCATTTAAAAGCAGGTAAAAACCTTTAGCCATTTTTAACCAGTTCGTTTGCGTTAACATCCACGTTAACACCAAAAGTCTTTATGTATTTTAAGTAAAGTAGAAAAATAGTAAAGAACTTGAGGATGTAAAACATAATTGTTTTTATAAAAGTTTCAATTAACATTATCCCTAATAACGATAGTTATTCTCTCGGGTTCGAACCAACATTAACCTTATCAAGCCCGTAACAATTAATTTCAATAACTACGATGATTTCCCTCCACAATGCTACGTATTACAAATAATCTTTAATTAAGTACTTTATTACCCCAGTATTTGGTATAATACCTTACAACGTATAGTCCACGTAATAATTGCGAAGGTTAAAGGTATATAAGTGGTGGAAGGTATAATTAAAATGAAGGTAAGGCATTTTACCACTTAAACGATAAAAAATATATATAGTCAACTAGTTATTGGGTTACCGTATCGAAAGTAGTATTTTAGTACTATTTAATTATCTTAGGAGCGTTGACGATGTTATTTAGATTATCGTCTTTAATATTTATAACCTGGTTTAATTAATATTATTCCGAAATGATAAGGTATTGGAAGTAATACGTTGTTTTCCTATTATGTCTTTCGGCGGAGAGATGGAGAGTTAATTAATATCAGGCTTTACTATAAATTTAATATGTTATGTTACTATTACGACGATAGTATTTTCGGTTAATAAGTCCGTCTAAATCTTAATAGAATTAACATGAGTTTTGACTTTAGTTTACGGCTGAGGTTAATAAATTCGTTTTTAGGTGTTATAGGCGTAAGTACTTACGATCGACGTAATCAACTACCGTAAGGTTTTCCTTATCTACGTTAAGGAAATTGCTGGTTTAGATATATATACCAAGCGAGTTTGGTATATATGTTATTACGGGGGTAAACGAGGAACGTAACTGAGTAAAAAAAGCTTTTACAGGTGGTATTTAGGCGTTGTAAGGCGTATTGAAATTTACTAATACCCGTACGAGCTACCCGTACCTGTCTGCGATGTATAACTTCACTAATGTAATCCTTTCCTATTATTTCTCAATTTATTATAAATGTATTAAATATTTAATTAAGAATATCTATTGTTAATTATTTCTTTTTTTCTGTATTTTCATTATAGTTTACCGGATGATTGTTTAATTTGCATTATATTATGGAAGATGAGTGTCATGTTCAAAGTAATCTTTTATATTATCGTAAATTTCGAAAAACGTGGTGGCGTCCGTTAGGAAGGTTAGATAGTAATTTTCAGCGTGCCTTGTAAGGATTTCGGAAAATAGTAAGTAAAAACCAGAAGGCGGTACCTCGATTCACTTACAAATGTTTAGAAAAGGTATTATCTTAGTGTTGAAAAGGTTGTTAGGCTTCCCTATATACTTTTTGATATTATTTTAAAATTGAACGACATCTATTATTCATTTGTAATTAATGTTTACCATTTTAATAGGTTTTGGAGAAAAGTCGCGATATTTATCTTAGGCTTAGTTAGTATTTCTTAAAAACTTAAGTTTTAAAGGTTTCGAGGCACGGTGTTAAGGGTAATTTACAGTCGTTTGACCCAATAGGTTAAGTTCTGTAGTAGGACTTATGATTGGTTTACGTATGTAAGGTCTGAAAGAAAATGAGTTTTAAAGTATTTAGTGATATTGATACTAGAGGTTCATAATAACTTATAGGATTTGGAATATTTGACGATTTTTCTTAAACAACTGGTAAAAAATGTCGACGTAAATACCTTTAGCTGCGTTAGAAACTATTGTTTTACGCGCTTTTTCACCGCTAAGAGCATACTCCATATTATTACGTAATGGTATTAAAATAGGTTCTTTATCATTAACGCGTAAAGAGGCTTAAATTAGCTAAGAGTAAATGGGAGGCATTTTAAATCGTATATAAGGGCGTTAAAGTTTTTTAATGGTTTTCCCTTTTCTTTAGAGGTCCTATAGGTATTTTTCAAGTTGGACTATCTTAAATAACGTTTTTGCCATTCCCTTTAAAGCTTTGTCTGATATATAAATTCCACTCCTTTTAATTTTTATCCTTAAATTAGCCTTGACTTGCTGTTAGATTGTCTTCCACATATCTGGTATCTAATAGTTGAAAAACTTGCGAAAGTTTGGGAAAGTATTGGCACCGTGACTAAACTCTTTACCGGTGTTAAATTCGAGGATGTACTGGCTAACGTAATTCGTTAGGTAAGATTTATTAAAGGTTTCGTTAATATCTTTAGTCTAAAGTTAATGGTTGAATTTGTTAACGAATACTAATCCGAGGTTTTTGATTGTTTCCTTATAAGTAGAGTCGATGATAGCTTTAAAGTTAGCGTTGGGGGCAGACATTTCAAGGCTTGTTTGTGTAGGGTATGGTAGGCGTGTAGGGCGAGAGACTTGGTGATCTTGAGTGTAAGGAGCTTGGTGTTTTGACGTGAAGTCGTGTGGAAACTTGGAGACTTAGCAAAAGGTTGCGCAACGCGGCTTTCTCAGCGCGACTTGGCGATTCTCAGTGTCTTCGTTTAGGGCAGTAAGTATAACGATTGAAGTGACGTGGGGAGTCAAAAGAGTGAAGTATGGGTAAAAGTTTGATATATAGGGTAAGGTCGAAAGTCGTTTAATGTAGGTTGAGGGCGAAAGGTGGTGGTAGAGGGCGAAGGTTATTTGTTGTAGGCCGTAGGACATAGTCGTTTTTCTTGTAGTAGTAGCACCTGTAGTAGTACTAAATTAGCCGTTTGCCAACTTGCCGTACTTTGAGACTTCTGACAGTTAATATTAACGTTTTCAAGAAGAATCAATGAAGATTTCTTGGTGTTTTCGATTGCGATACCGTCGCTTACTTTTAGATTACCGTTGAAAGACTAACGCAACCCAAAAAGTCTTCTCTGTTTTTATGCCGTTGGAAGACTAACGCAGTACTAATAGATGCCCTTCGCATGAACCTTTCCTCTACTCTAGCGATAAACGCAGAGCGAAACCAGAAAGTAGCTTCTTCTTCTACTTAGCTTATCTGTGCTTAATCTAATAGGCAGGCAAGCACTGATCAGTGTTCGTAGGCCTTAGATGTTGCAACGTTATCGATTCCATTGGTCTTTGAAGTAACAGTAGTATTGCGTGGTCAAATGGTAGATGTATTGTTCTAAGTTTGACAGACCGTTAGCTGGTCTGCACAGTAATTTGTATGGCCAATTGCTTGGCCCATGCCCTAGAGAGAAGTGCAGCGTACTGCACTCGACTTACACTTAATGCAGTAAGTCTCCACAAAACAATACACTTGCAGTACATTCAACTTGACTGTAAGTAAAGTTCACCTACTGCACTGCATGTAATATTATTCCAACATCACTATAATATTATTGAAAACCAAGAATTGGAATATAATCGCGATTAAAGCATAAATAACTCGTTCTTGACGTATTTATATATGCCTTCAATAAATATTTTATTAATGACTACTCATTTCTCTGCATTTTCTTTTCCTAGAAAACTTATATATAATCCCCCATTATAATAATTTGTATACAAATTATTTATCAATAAATTTACCTCCATCAAATTGCCAGTATCCAACATCTCAATTATATTAACATTTTGTATATTATATACATTTATTGCCTTTCTTTATTCCTAAACAACATTTTAGATTTCCAGAAAAAGTATATAGTTCATAAATATAAAGAAAACACCGAGATTTCAAAAAATTTCAATTGAAAGACTTAGGTTGAAAGTTGAGGGTATCATATTGAATCTATTGTAAAAATGATTTTGATATGTTTCATGACAATAAATATGAATTAAGGAAACTCACTACAATAGGTTTGCATTTTTTATGAACATCTCTAAAAATCTTTTGTCACGAAGTTATTTGGACAGTTTCAGAAGTATAATATATTGATAGTTAATATTCAACTATATATAAACTTCAGTAATATCGCATCAGCCAAGGTTTATAAACACATCTGTTACTAAACTTATCATCATAGTAACAATCAATTTTTCATTAATTTTCTAAATAATTCATAATTATATACAAATCAATTATTTTCTTTTGTGTCCATAACTTTTAGAAATAAAACGTAATGTCTTCAGGGGTTTGTTAGACGTAATCCCATTAATCAAGTATCTAATCCAGAAATTATACCAGTTAACATTGGAAAAAGAAAAAAATCTAATTTTACTTTAAGAATGATTATAGAACTCCTAGTTGAAACAAAACCCATTAATCATAATTTTCTCGATTTTATTAACGTATTTTTCAGGCGTTTGAATAAATACTTAAGCTCTCAAATCAATTATCGATAAATCGTTATTTTCCCATTTATTATAATTCAAGTCGTAAACAAATCTCCTAAAAGAATTTCTTCATTACATTATATAATTGATAATTAATAATAATCCTTAACAAATATCATCTTTGTAATTGTTGTTATAGTATATGTTTTGTAAATTGCTGGATAATATACGTAAATAAGTTGTATTAATTTGGTGAATTTCGTGATCATCATTCACTATATGCAATATGTATATCTATTTTAGTATAGTAAACATTCATTTTTGTTGTGAGTAATTTGAGTAATTCGTTAGAAGTATTCAAAATGATCTTCTCATTCAACATATGAATGATTTGTGATGTTTCTTATCAGGTTTTTCTGTTTTCTTTTTACACACAAAGACTTTCACCAGTTCTGATAATAATAATACGTTTTAGTTAGTAAATCCGTTTCTTTTATCAATAACATTGCTAATAAAATCCTACGCTTTAAGTTTTCTTAGCGGGTTTTTAATATAGGTATAATGCTCTTATATGTTCTATCCAAATACAAATAGTTGAATTTCGTTTTAAAACATAAGTATAAAACGAAGATAAATGAAGTCGAAACAAAACCTTCAAATTCGGTCCAATCGTTTATACTGTTGATAGGGATCTCACAAATATATCACCAATTTATAAATTTATGTTTTTGTTGGTATAGTAGAATTTGAAGTGCAGTTAGTCAACTTTACTTACAGTAAAGTTGACTATACTGACTTCAAGTTGAGTGTATTATTTTGCAAGTTTTCTATATTAACTGAAAGTCAAGTATAATATACACCCAATATACACTAGGGTACTTGTAAAGAATTCTCAATACAAATTACTGTGCAGACTAGTTAGCTGTTTTCTAAACCTAAAATAATACGTTTACCACTTCGACCATGTATTACTACTATTACTTCGAACAGTTGAATCGAAAACTTTGCAACGTCTAAAGCACTACCAATACTTCTTTAAAGAAGAAATCTCGTATTATTTATAAAAAATATTAAAAAATCTTTTTACTTTACCTATAATTCAATTCGTTTTAACTGTGATCTAATAATATTTGATCCACATTATATTTACGTTTACTTAAACTTTTGAAACTTCAGAATCTTACCAGGCGTCATATATTCCTTTATATAATAATTGAAATACGTACAAATCTCTAAATACCATGTATTATATATATATAAATACATATATATGTTAAAATTATTGGATTTGAAAACCTAACACGATTGAAAAAGACTATCAAGTACATCACATAAAGTAATGTCCATCCATATGAATAAATTACATTGAAAATGATTTCAAACTTGACACCTCGATCAGCCATGAATTTTAATTTAAACCGTTTTGATATTGATACAAAAAATGTAAATAGTGACAAAATTAAGCTATATTTTCGAAAATTTAGCGCTCCTCATAAATATATGCATTCTTCTAAATAAGTTCATATAATATATTTGAAGTTGGGTTATAAAATATCAGGTATAGTTGTCGTAATATAACTTATTTGGTATTAGATAACTGATTAAGCGCCTTTTAAATGAAACTATACGTATTACCATCTCCAAATGAAATAATAAATTATCAATCGTGAATTATCTAGTTAGAGAAAAACGTAGATAATAATCTTCAGCCTATTAATATCTTCAAACAATCAAATGAATAGTGTAAATGTATCTTAAATGTAAAACGTAATTGGGTTAATAATAGTATTAAAAATTATCGTTCCAATTGAAAAAAAGTTTCTTTTCTTAGTCTTATGATAAATTTGGCCTCCCTGGCTTCATTTCCGTTAAAATCCATTGCTAATTTTCATTTCTATAAGGAAAAATATTCAAAATAATACCAAAATTTCATTTGGAAACTCTAAAATTAGGAATAATTTCTTGAAGAGTCTTTTAATTATGTCTATCCTTAACAACAAAGAATTTTTAAACGTTTTTATTTTAATGAAAATCTTTCCGGTTTATATTGAAAATTCAATTTAATAGGCTCATTATGAAATCATTATCAGGTCGTTTCTACAGCTGATATTATATATTATATCAGATGTTTTGACTATATTAGATACTTCTTCAATATAGAGATATTTTTTTTGTTTATGGGTTTGTTATAGTACTTAATGTTATTGAAAGCCTTTAAAACCCATGAATATTATCCGCATTTTTCTTGTTGAAGGTCTCACTTATTTATTTAAAAATATATTTGAATCTTCGTTGTTAGTACCTTTAGAGTTTTGAAAACCATTATTTCTTTGTATCATCAACCCAATTTGTTATGTAGCGTTATACACGTAAAAGCCGATTGTTTTACTTACCCATCTTTCAGAATTCTTCCTCATTTAATCTTTAAAAATTGAATATCTCAAATTATTTGTTTGGAAGTTACCATATATCCAATTAAACTAATATATTGATTCATTGTCAGGCGCATCTTCTTATGCATACATACGTAAACCGTGTATATGTTACATGAATTTTGATATTAATATTTTAATTAACTAAAAAAATCATTAACATTTCCTAATTTGTATTTGAAATACGTAGTTAAACTGTGGATTATAGTAACTAATCTACGGATCTATTTACAGACTCTTTTCTATCTGAAGTAAGTCTATTACATGAATTGTTTACCAAAGACGAACTCAATGATCATTTTTTCTAACAAGTCCAAAGTTGTAACTTCGTTTTCTTTTATAGCTATTATTATGGAGAATCTTGTAATAATACAATTCATTCGATATCAGGCTATATATAAGTCACATTCGACATATAATTTTATTCTGTTATTTATACAACGAGAAATTCGAATAGATAACAGATATTTTATAACAGATATATTGGAAACCATAAACTTATTTTCCAGTAAAAATACGTAAAGAAGAGCAATTACAGCAAGGTAAGTTCAATTTTCATACATCAAAAAATTGAAAGCAAGAACATAAATTTAACCCCCAATAAATTAGTTAACTTCCCATCTTCCTTTTTTGGTACATCTAAAATCATTATAAAGTCACAAAAATTATTACCCACGTCTTTAGATAAGATATGTCGTCGAAAAAAATAAAAAATAGGTTGTAAACATTATATTTTTATCGTTCTCAATATATGATTCATAATAAAACCCTTATAATTTTTGAAAAGATTCGTTTTAATTATGTAGTCGAGTATTGATACATTATTAAACCTTATGTAAACTTTTATATATACGTTAATCCGTCATTCATTTAAAAACAAACTTTTCTTAGCTTATAGGCTGTTCATAAAGATTCTAATTACATTTTGCCGTTGTAACTTATCCGGATATTATCTAATATTTATTTTTGGTACGTTTCTAAGCGATATAGTTCTGTTATTAGTCAGTTTGAATAGATTTTTAAACTTTGATAATATGTGCTAAATAATAATTTAAATCTGAGTTTGTATTTACCAAATTTATTCATCAATGAAATATTCTAATATAGTTTTAACTTACAATAGATATCATGATAAATTCCATTTAACCTTTGATTGTAATTACGAGCCTTTGAAAAACTGACTTATACTTTAACAATGAAATATTGGTCTTCTTTAATTAATCGCATGTATTTATTATATCCGAATATATAGTATTGAAATTATCCAACGTTGGAATCATTATATATATGATGTTGGAGTGCTCCGCGTAAACTTCCTTAACAATATAAAGAATAAATCAAATTATGATTAGATTTAAATAATTTTGGTTCAATTATCTATTTGAAAAGTGTGTATGCAATCACAACTTTCTTCGTCTTTAGTGTATCCAAAGTTTGTTATCAATATGAATAATATAAGATTATCGTTACATTTTAGATTTCATATTTATTTGTAAACGATCTAACCATTCAACAACATATCAACATCAGAAAAATAGATCTGTACTTCCTTTAAAGTTTTTTTAAGCTTATGTTGAACTAACACATCTGATGTTAAACGAATATTTTGAATACAATCAATAAAATTATTGTAAAGTTCTTTGAAGCCCAATATATCCTTCTTATGTACAAAATGGTTCATAAATCGTTCAATAGAGTTTACTATATGTTTTTATCCAAATTTTAATGTAACTTTAGTAATGCAAAAGTCGCAGCTCCAATGTCATCTAAATAATTTCCCATATTATTAGGCCAGGATTCAAATCATAGTCAAATTCCAGTTTCCCCTGGATTAATTATCAATCATTATCGGAAGATATCATCGATACTTTATCTACCATATAATTCTTTTATCAATCATATGTATAACTCTGTAATTATAGAAATACTGAACACATAGTATATTTATTTCTCGACGTATTCGTTAGGAAGCACATATTTTATCATCCATGTTTTGCATCTTTTCATTTCAACTTCCGTTTATCTTATACCTGAAGAAACTTGTAATTGAGGTTGACTTGAAAATTGAAAATTATCGTCGTTTTCAGTGGTAGTTGAACATTGAAAATCGGCAAAAATATTTTTAAAACCTATTACCGATCTTAATGGTAGTCAAACCCCTTATAATTCCAAAAATATAACATCTTTGAGTTTTAAAAGTTTTTTTATATTATATCAATATTTGGCCTACTAATACACTAATTAATATTGATATGACTTTACCCAATAAATATCTAAATCAGAATATTTCTCCAAAATAGTATAAAATTATACCTTAATATAGTGAAAAGTCAAATAGAAATCAATAGTATTAGAAAGAAACTATATTGAGCTACTACTAGTTAATAACCCGGATATTTATACTTTTAGATAATTGTGAATATCAATAAATTTGTAACTTGATAGCTAGTCAGTAAATAATATAAGTTCAAAACAGTCCCCCTTCAATCAGCCGTACTTGTAAAATGGCTAGTGAAGGGGCAAATTTAACTTAGAAAACAAAAACTGTAACTCTTATAAATTACGACTCAATTAGCCGTTGTCTTGGAATAGTAGTAATTGAAGTATAGTAGATCAACCTTACTTATGATAAAATTGACTATACTGACTGTAAGTTGATTTTATTGTTTTATATGAGCCTATTGTATTAGAAACAATTCAAGTATAGTATGTGCCTCCTTCACATTAGGGTATGAGCCAAGAAATTGACAAAAAAATTACTGTTCGGACCGGCTAGCAGTCTGCCAAACCTAGAACAATACATCTATCACTTGATTACGTAATATTATTGTTATTTAGATCAATCGAATCCATAAGATTGTAACGTTTCAAGCTCTACCAACACTGGTTAATGCTTATAATATTAAGCACAGATAAGCTAAGTAGAAGAAGAAGCTACTTTTTGGTTACGCTTTGAGTTAAACAACGGTTTTGTTCAATGAAATATTTTAGCGAAAGGCCGCTATGAATTACGCTGGATTTTATGGCAATAAGTATAAAATACTTTTAGGTTGAATCGGTTTTCACGGAAGCTTAGAAGCAGTGACAATCTCGTAATCGAAAACACTAAGAAATCCTTACTAAAAATCCTTTTTAAAGACGTTATGATTAACTATTAAAAGTTTTAAATTTCGGAAAATGGGCCAACGGCTAAGTTAGTGTAACTACAGGTGATATTGATGAGAAAACAACTAAGTCTTACGGCCAAATAATTACAATAAATAACCTCCGACCTTTATCCATAATAATAAACGACCTTTAACCTAAACCTTTTCACCAAACCTTTGACCATACTTTTTTTTCTCTTCTTCTACGTCGATTAAATCATAAAGATAGATGCCATGAGTGAAAACATCAAAAATCTCTAAGTTGTGTAAAGAAAGCCACGCCGCGCGATCTAACGCCAAGTCGTCAAGTTTTCACGCAACTTCACGCCAAAGAAACAAGTTCCTACGCTCACAGATTTTTATGTCCCTCGCCACTAAGTCCTAAATCAGACAAAATATTAAAATGGCTACCATAAGCATTTACTTTCAGGCTATCGCCGTCACTATATGAAAGGAAGTAATTGAGACCTTCTAAATAGTTTTCGTCAACTACTACGACGAATAGTTTTAGATTAAGGATGTTGACAAAACCTTGACTATAAGACACATAACTAATTATCTTAACCAGTACATTTTCCACGCAAACTTTGGAGATCACTACGGCTAAAACGTTGTCTCTTTTCAAGACTTTCATGAGTTTTTTAATCATTGGACGCTTAATATGTAGAAAATGATTTAAAAGACGGTTAAAGCTAAGCTAAAGAAGGAAATTACTCGCCATAGCATTAATATCTCAAAGAAAATCCTATTAAGACTGACTGAAACATTTTTTTAAATTTTCTTAACGAAAAGACTCCCTTTAAAATCTTAATCCTTAAAACCCTTGTTGAAGGGCAAAAGCGTTGAAAACCCTTAACGATTCTATACACGTTTCAGAGGACCTCCCCTTTACCCTCAGATAATTTAATTATACTTACAAGTTAATAATAAGGAGCTTGTTAATCTGATCAACAGCTTAATAACTTCACGTAATAATGATAAGTACGCTTTAAACAGTGATAGAGTACGCAAAATAGCTATTACTAATACGTCCAAAGGTATCAACGTTAACGCTCTTTACAAATTATTTAAATAATACCGTTAAGTTTTTTAAAACCGTTAAGCCCTTATTATCACCCAACCTTCTAATTAAAATCATCAAGCTCCTTGAAAATCTTCCCATACTAGGTATAGTTATATGTGTAAGATAACCATAGGTATTATTACATGAATTTACCCCTAGGGTCAGGTAATCGGTAATTAACCTTAATACCGTAGCTTCTAGGCTCTAAAATTTAAACTGAAAAAAAAAAAAAAAAAAAACACGAATGAAGACTAACACAACTATCGCGACCTTCCTCCAAAGCCTATCAAAATAGTCAATATTAATTACAAGCTTTTCAAGGACTTCGTAAAGATTTGAAAAAAAGTATGGATGCATAACGGAAAGTTTTATAACCTTTTTGATACGAAGATAATGCTCCTTTCAAATATTTTCAAGTGAATAAAGGATTTCCTTCCTGGGTTTTACTCCCTATTTCCCAGAATTCTGACGGGGTACGCCAGAGACTATTACCTAACTTTTTTAACTCGAATAAATATTTTCCTAGAGATTAATGATAGCATAAAAAGCCATTTCGAATAAGATATACACCTTTCATAGTACCATACAGATTGAGTTACTACCAAGTAAATTAAGGTAGTGTTAAAGAAAAAGGGCCAGGAAAAACTAATTAATATACTAAATGAAATCCCTGAAAAGTTTAAATTATACTAGTGAATAATAGAAAAAGCCGACGCTAGCAAATCCACACTTCCAAAACCGGTACAAACAGTCGCTACAGGCGTTAAAGAGTTTAAATACGCTATATAACGCTTAGATAACACTTACTAAAGCTTTTTAGCCAGTGGTACTCTTAACTTATAGTCGTAATAATACGAATAACAAACTTACTTAATATATACCCCCAAGTTAATAACTTTCGTAACGTAAATAAAGAATATCATAGAGTAATGAATAAGGTAGACCGTAAATAAAGCTATAAGTGCCCCTAACATTTAAAATATAGTTTAACATCTTTGGACTAAAGTCTATAAGTACACTAACGCCGATAAGGACTAAATTTCAAAGCACTGATTAACCGAAAAAACCATAGTTGTAATAGTGGTAAAAGATATTAAATTTATAACAAGTCTTGTTATGAGTTCAATAGCTACCTTTTTACTCAGCGTACTAAAAGATATTTTATATATTAAATCTAATATCCAATTACTTTTGGAGGAAAATACTTAGAAAATATAGTAAATTTCGAGTGTAAAAAGGTTATCGATGGAAACGATTCCCCTAAGAAAATCAGGTAACATAAAGATATTACTCTTGACGAGGCTAAATAATTAGCTGACTACCCCCTTTTATACTATTGATGAAAACTTTACATTTGTTCTGATTAAGCCCCTAAATCCTTATATACCTTCAACATTTGCGATCGTTAAGCGAACCATACGTTTCAATATATTATATCAGATATAAAAGCAACAAGTTATTTAATGAAAGGTTATTCTCAGTAAGTAATATTATAAAAGGAAATCACTATAGTTACCAAAATTAATGGTCAAGATATTAGGAAAGCTTAAGTTGGCTTTGGCTCAGGTAAAAAAACCATCGTTACTGGAGATAACGATACTTCAGATTATTATTAGTTTAATTATATTCCGTATATTTGATTCCCTTACCCCTCTTTTACTTATTCAAAGGATATAAAAACTCTTGGTATCAAATTCAATGTGAATGCCGATAAAATAGTTAAAAACAGCTAACGATTTCCCCTTGCCCCCAAATAAAGACATTTATAGTTTTATTTTTAAGGCCTCAAAGTAACGGTATTAAATCTGACGAAGTGAAAGATACGTTAATTACACAGGATTTTCATTAACGAACTGTTAATAGGTAATACAAAGTCATGAAGTCTGCAAGGTATAAAGATATGGAATACTTTACTTTAAAACTCATAGAAAAGCTTTGTTACTATTGCCGAATATATACCTGAGATTTTGAAAAAATCAAATTTACACTCAAAAAAAATAAGGAGTTTCATTAGGAGGTTTTGATTAAGATATTTTAATAGGACAATGATTTTATTCTTTGCGTTATTCATTTCAGAAGTTTTGTCTGCAAAATTTCACTTTTAAAGTATTTGATAACAAAAGACGCATGGAAAAATTTCATGATATTATAAATTAACACGTATTCATGTCTCCCCCACATAGTCGTCTACGACTTTGGTACCAATTTCGCGACGGCGAAATTTTAGGAAGATATTAAAATACTAGGGATTCAGTGTAAAAAGGTGTCTATAAAGAGCTACTAAAGTATTAGAAAAATTAAAGGAGCATACGTATTACTTCGCCAAGCGTATAATATCGTTATACTAAATATTAAAAGCTTTACGGATATAAAGACAAGCTATTAGATAACGGAGAATAGCCTAAACGATACTATAGGTCTTAATTGCCTAATGTTAAAGGTACTAGTTTTGAAGTGTATATACGCTTAATAAGTAAATTTAAGTTGTTAATAACTACTTCAAAATAAGTTGAAGCCTACGGAAAAGCACTAAAGAAACTTCAGAAGAATTCGACACAGTGCTAAGGTAACTACTTGTTTAATACCAAAAATAGCTTTTTAATAATCGACGTATTTATTTTACCGTTACAATTAAAAGTCCTTATATAATGGAAGTTGCGTAAATAAAAGAGCCTAAACAGTATCTTGAGTATCACTAATTATAAGGTAGTTGTTAAAATTATCAATGGTCTTATAAAGTTTTGTATTACCTATGTTAATCTCTTCATAAGGGAAATTAACTATAATTTTTTTTAAGGTAGATGACCAAGTTAATGCTATTTTCTTTCACGTTTTACAGATTTGCTAACAAAACGCTGTCTAAGCGAACGACTCCTAAAGAAAAGGAATATTAAAAAGGAGGAGTACATATTAAATCGAATATATACCAATACTTGAATAAGAAGAAAAAAGAATGACGACGAAGAATTGGTATTAAAACTTCGGGTATGAGACATTATCAAGATCTTCGAAAACCCTTTAAATAGTAATAACATCAAGATTAAAAGCCTTTTAAGGAGAGAAATTGTATAATTTGTACTTAAAATCTACTTCAACCCTCAAAACCTTAATATTACAATCGTTAGGTCGAGAATTATATTCGAGACTAAAAGAAAGACCATAGGAAAACCGTATGAAACATTATGCCTAATCGTTTTAGTATACGGTAATAAGGAAAAAAAAATGGATTTTAATATAATTGCTGACGATTGAGAAACTAGTCAACAATTGATAATCGTTGTAATATTAAGTTTACTAACAAAAAAGAAACGTATGATTAAAATTAATAGCTGAAATATAATATAAATATATATATAATGAGCGATCGACTTACTACAGATTGAATTAATAAAGTAATTATAGAAATTACGACCTATTTACCCTTCGGAAACGGTAATACGATATATTAAGCTATTATATATATTAGTCAAACCAAAGGTTTATTGATTTTTGACTTATTAATCGTAATTTCAATATGGCAAAATATAAAGGTTTTAATATATGATCATGTCTGCTAGTAACGTAAGAGAATGAATTCAGCTTAGTAGATATACAAATTAACGATACACTTTTAGCTAATACGGTTAAATTTACGGATTAGGAATAGCAAGCAATTAAAAACTATAGGTTTTCGAATTACAAACCAGTTACGACTTTGGTAAAGGGTAACTAGCTAAACTTTAACGAATCATTAATTCGCTAATATGCTGTTAATATTCGCCTAATTTTTTTCAAAAAGGATCAAGGATCTAAGTGAACTATAATCGATAAAATTAATATAGTTAAGACTTAACGATTAATGAAATAACGTGTCTGTGGTAATTACATCGCTACCCTATGCCTATCGGAAGCCTCCTACAATTAATTTTTACGGTATGAATACAAAAACTAATAGTTAAAGACTGTAACAAATTGAATCAAAAGCTAAAAAATAGATGCGGAACTTGGAACGATGAAATAATATGGTTCCCATTAACTTATTGAAGGCTAAATAAATAATCTTTACAAATAGTTTTTTTTGGGAATACCATTTATTTAACTTAAGAATTTATATTCCTGATAACACTGGCTAATAGAGATTTTCGGGTGAATTAATTTGATATTTTTGACGACCTTATCTTCGAAACATTTGTTAAATAAAATAAACTTACATAAAACATTTTAAAATCAAATGTTTACATCATAATGACTAACTTTAATATAGGCATATCATTATGGAAAACTTTTAATGTTATTATTAGACAGTTAAAAATTCTTTTTATCCACATAATAATTCGTACCGATTCGAAAAACTTATTCGAATGCCTTTTAACACTAGTAACTATTAGTGAAAAACACCTAATAATCGACATAATAGTATTTTGCAAAGCCTATAAAGATGGGTGAATCAAAGATTTCAGGTGGATCGATAGGAAAAATTACCCTGTTAACGCCATAACGAAGGCGTCGCTGAATAAGGGTTTTAAAGGGTATGTAAATAGTAATAAGAAAATTATATATATTAAGGGTTACATTAATAAGCTACTTAATAAGGTTTAGTTACGTGCGAGAAGATAAGAATACGTTGAAAAATTAAAACACTATTAGGGAACTGATAAAAAGGGCCTTTTTAATTGATATAGCTAAATTGGAAGTTTGTAAAAACTTATGGAGGAAAAACTTTTTATAAGAACCGATAACGTTATACCTTGAAACTATAGGGTAATTAAAGGTAAATAAGGTTAATTTAAGTGTAAATAAGGTCGGTTAAGGTATAAAAGTTCATTGGAATTAACAAGGGCTTGTCTAATTAACGAAAACCTAATTGAACGATTACTGGAATAAATTGATTAACTTTACTGGCGTACGTACATAAAATAAAAAGACGTTATCATTGGAATTGTAGTGATTACAATATAATACGTCAACTTCACCTACAGTAAAGCTAACTATACTGAATGCAAATTAAGTGTATTATTTTATATAGGCCTACTTTATTAGCTGCAAGCAAAGCACAGTATACACCTACTTTACACTAGGGCACGGGCTAAGTAATTGACCATACAAATTACTGTGGAGACCGGCTAGCGGTCTGCCAAACCTAGAACAATACATCCACCACTTGACCACGTAATACTACTGTTACTTAGACCAATCGAATCAACAACGTTGTAACGTCTAAAGCCTTACCAACACGTTGGTTACAAACGACTGTACTGCAATTAAAATGTCAATGCTACAGTGCATTCAGTTGATCTGACGATTGATCCGTGCGCTGGTCCGTGCGCTGGTCCGTGCGCTGATTTATTCAATATTCCAACATTGCAAATAATGATCAGTCAAATAAGAAAGAATAAAATATATAAAGCGTAGCAGAGAAACTATACTAGTAGCAGTTGGCCAATCAGCATGGGTTTGGGTCTGTGGCACATATTTATAACTTTGTTTACCCCCAGATATTCGATACTATACTACCTATTTATAAACGCTACAATTACAGCGCCGGCTATATATACAACTTCGGTTATATACAAAGAAAGGATATACATACACTTCTAGTTCGCGTCCTATGATAAAAGGGTACCTCGGAGCCTTATCCAAATTGAAAATTCATCTCTTCCATTACTTATAGGCCTTGTTTAGGGGTACAGGTGTTTGAAAAAAGAATGCGGCCCTCTCATTACTCCCGAGGGGGAGGTGGGGGGTGAGAATTAAACTCTCGGCGCAAAAAGGTGCTAAGATGCAACGTGACCAGCCGTACGTACGGCCTAACTAAAGATATCTTGCATAGTATCCTACGGTGTTAATTTCAATTATAATAGCCTACTAAAAGAGGCATTTTGAATATTGAGGACCGCTTGGGTTATGATCGTCCACGATAGTGTCTACAGAATATTATAGGTTGCAGCACCATTACGTGGTGCCTAGCGAAGGAAATTCAAACTAACAAACAAACATTGTTACCTGAATGTTGGCATTTCAGCTGGCCCATTGCGTGCTCCGCGCCTTTGCATGCGTGTAACAAGCAAGACCAAGGAGGCCGTAGAAGATCTTCGCTCCACGATTGCGTTCAGGCCCAGGTCTCTGTGCCACGGCATCATGCCCTCGCCTGCGAGGAAGTTTCCGTGTTCTTTCAGCGCACTTCTCCCCCCCCTCCGCCCCCACCTCTTCTCGTCGTTGTCGTCGTCATGAGATGGGGCGCGCGCGGGAGGTGGTTTCTCTTGGCTGATCATCGACGACTTGGTCGAGTTTAAGCAGGGGAAGTGGAGGTCATCAAGGTGCTGCCGCGGGGGCTGGAGTTCGAGGACGGGGAGGAGCTGCAGGCGAAAGAGACTATGTTCGCGAAGGGGTAGCAGAAGGGGGACGCAGGCGTGTGCGATCGTTGGGGACAAAGTGGCGGATCGACTGAAAGATTCCTGGGGCATCGATGAGGGCGGAGAGTTCAGGGCGCTGTGGAGGGATTCTGGTCATGCTGGGTTCTAGTATCACGGCAGCAACTTGGCGATATTTCAGTACTTCTCACGGGTGCTTAGGTGCTTGCGCTCTAGATCAAGGCGTAGCTCGAGGAGGGTCTTGTAAGAAGAGGAGATTGGTTTTCAAGACATGAACTCATCGGTTCCTCCGCTCCTGCACCACGTTTTCTAGCAACATTCTAGCATTTTCCATCAAAAACGGTATTCCACTTTCCATCTGGTATCCTGTTGGACCACATTCGTTCATACACATAAGTGAAAAACCTTATCAAGCTTGACGTTGACCTTATCTCTTGGGTTTCGCCAAACCCGAATCGATATGATGCCAAGAACCCCCAAGATGCCTACAATGCACATCTGTTGATTACTTGAGAGGGTTGGAACGAGATGAATGGGTGGCACTGATATCAGGACGGCTGCGCATGATAAGCTGACTATGAATAATGAAGGTTTCAGCAGGTTTTCTTCAAAGTGCTTTCATTCTTGGGTGAATCTTACTCGAGGCCACTGGCCTTGTGGTTACGGGCGTCGGAGGCGCTGTAGTATCCCTTCTTGGTGGCTTCCTTCGTGGTAGCCCCCTTCTTGGCTCCAGCCTTGCCTTGGGTTTTCTCGTTGCCCTTGTCTTTGACATCGTCTTCATTGTAGCTGTTGTCGTCTCTGTGCTCTGCAATTTGCTTTCTGCCCGAGGTAGAAGCCAACTTGGGCCAGAGATCCTCAAGCTCCTCCACTGACTCTGAACACAAAACACACCTGGCGCTGACCTAGTGGTACACGTGAAGAAACACGTGCGCCTCTCGCTTCTTGTTGCCAATGTCCGCATCCCTGCGCACCATCAAACGCAGAAATCCGTTGTCGCCATCCTTTGCGAAGAGAGGCTGATTTTGTATGATCCAGCGGGAAATTCTCCAAAACAAAGGAAGTCGTAGACAGAAACGTTGTCGCCAGCCGCCAGGAACGCATCACTTGGATCCTGGTGGTGGCGAGGTATCCCAGTGGCGTATGGGAAACCAACAATTTTCAGCTGTGTTCCCTGCTCCTTATTGGTCACTTCCAGGGTGAATCCGTGGTCCCATTGTTTGTTTATGGGTCCTTCAGCCTTGTGAGACAAGAACCGGAGAAGGCAGCGAGCCCTGGTCTCCTAAATCATGCTCGTCAGATAGGAGGGAAACATGACGTCCCATGTACCACCGTTCTCGATGTAATCGGCGACGCTGATGCGACGTGCCATCGCATAGTTCAGGCCCTTTGCTAAGCGCAGAGTTCTATTTACTCTCAGAGACGCCGGATTACATATCAGGGAGAATGGTACTCACCTGTCCGTCGTATCAACATTGTGCGTCAGGACCAGATTTCTGTCAGGGACGCCGTGGTGGGAACAGATGGCCTTCATCCTGTCTATCATGAGTGGCTGGGAAGATCTGCCTCCCGAGAAGACAATCGCGTAGTTGCTCTGTCTCATGTAGATCAGCTTCTTCACCTGGTTCTGAACGGGCGCGAATCTTTGCGTTTTCGAGAGCTTTGGGACCATCCTGTTCGATTTCATTGATGATCCGCATCATGGGAGCTCCCTCCAGACCAGTGTTGTATGTGCCGTTCAGTAACTCGATGGCCAGCTTGATGGTGATCGTCTTATCACCCATGATGTCGGCTTTGCCGACGTACGCTCCATCTCCAACTCTGCCTGTGAGATTGCAGAGAGTCGTGAAATCATCATTGTCATACTTGGTACCTGAATGCGGACGGACGGGCTTCTCGTGGAAGGTTTCGATTCTGTGGCTCTTGTTGTAGCTGTAGGTCGTGAGGCGGATCACCGAGCGTGTTATCTCGCTTCCGATGTCCAGGCTCAGGGTTCTGGTTGATGGTATCAGCAAAAGGAAGCCGCGACATGTTGAAGTTGGTGCGAAAAAGCAAAGACTAGCATTGAAAAGGGAAGTTAGGGGACCCTAGATAGCAAAAGCCCATAGTACCTTCCCTGGGAACTTGTCGGCATCGTCTCTAGTAGTAGCAAATGCCATGGCGCGAGAGGCAATGTTATGACACTGGGGGGTCGGTGTTTGACTACCAAGACGAAATGGAGGCCCAGCGCGTTGCTCACGGTGTTTCTGGGAAAGGTTGCAATTGTGATCGTGGGACAAGTCACAGGCGGCAGGGGTTAGGGCTGATGATGGGCCTTGGTGAACTCGGCGTCTTGGAAGGAAGGAGGTCGGCGCAGCCTTGCCTCAGCCTTCCCTTGCGGGGATTCCAGTGTAGTCTCGTAGCTTCCCACTTCCTTCCAGAACCAGGAAACACGTAACTTCCGTTTTCAAGTTCCCAACAAACACACTTTCCTTCCTTATCCCACTTCCCAGCAAACAATCCTGATTCCCAATTGCCCACTACATCCATCATCGGCGCAAGGCGCTCATCAACCCCTTGTCAATCCTGCTTCTAACTCTTCCGATTCTTTTCGCACTTTACGGCAGTTTCGTGGTTCCTTCCCCGGCACACCACCCTGCAACCGTCAGCTCCTGCCCAACCATCAACCTCCCACCTGAACTGAACGGCTTTGCCAGCATACATTTCTTCACCAAGTCCCCACTCATCGCGAACTCGGCACAGCCAGTGTTCATGATGGAAAAACGTGAAAAGATCATTGACTGGGTGAAGAGGAAACAGCACCCAATGGAGCAGGATGGAGTCGCGCCAGCGGTGCCCCGTGACCCACCCGAGGGCATCGAGACGCTACTCCCCGACGTCATCCAGGAAGCTAACCTTGATGCTGTGGGTTCAAACCAGGTCATCGTACACAGCCACTGGCTGGGTACGCCCGAGCAGATGGTGTGGCGAGAGGCGATGGACGCCAAGCTCAGAGCGCTTCGTCGCGAGTACCGAGACATCGAGAGGGCTGAACGCAACTTCCTTGGGATTTGGTTCGACATGTTTCACACCCCCGATCCCGACCCCATGAACCACATCGCCCTGCCACCCGCCCGTGGACCCGGCCAAGTTGGCATGTACGTCGACCTTTTACGTCGTAGGCAGGAGCTCATAGACGAGATCCACGAGAAAGGTGATGTCGACTTTCTACAGCACATTGAAGAGGACAAGCACGCCAAGGAGCGCGACAAACGATACTGTTTTGAGGTCGACAGGTATAACATCTTTGGCTTTTTTCCATGGATGGATATTGCCTACAAACCCTACTGGGACAAGTTCCCACTTGAGTTCAACCGCAAGAGATACGAAGACGACGGTGGCTCCAAAGAGAACAAGCCCCTGAAAAGCACCGAAGACGTCTGCGATTGGCTCAAGGCTCACAAGCACATCGATCCATTTCTGCAGCCTATCAGTGATGATGACGCCCCGGGGTACAGCACCATCATCAAGTGCCCCATGAGCTTGACAAAGCTTGAAAAGGGAAACTACATCTCAAAAATCCAGTTCATCAAGAGTGTCCGACTCATATTTGACAACTGCCGCCTCTACAACGACTCCGACTCGGACGTTGTCGCCATGGCAAACGAGCTGGAGACCGATCTGTTGCACGCGCTCGAAGGCAGCCCCGAGTTTGCCGATGCACTGGAAAGCCTCTTTCCACTTTGTGAAAACGATGTCCAGACGCTGACATTTTGTTCCCAGGAGGTGTACCCCTTCTTCGGGCCCGACTACCTGTCCCCGCTGCGTGACGCTGAGGAAAAAGGCCCCGTGGCCAAAAAGCTGTCCGGTGCGCAGACTGCGTCGAAGTTAGCAGGAGACTACACCGGCACCAGAAACAAGGACCAAGATGGCCGCCCATCTGCTGAGTCTCAAGTAGTTAAAGTGTCGATCACAGCAGCAGCAGCCTCCGTCGTGGGTAAACAGAAGAAGCCGGACATCACCGCGACAAGAAAGCGGGCACGGGTGGAAGATAGTGACAACCTTTCGGAACTGTCTTCGGAGCTTTCGGAATTATCATCTGAAGGCATAGCGGCACTGGCAGAGGAAGTGCAGCGAAACGAAAAGCGGCAAAAGATTGACACCAGCAAGGCGAGTGAGGACACACGAGTGCCTCTGCCAACTGTCCCAGGCGGCACAACGTCTAATGCCCGACGCAAAGGGCGCGCCGTTTCCAAGCCCAGATCAACGGCGTCCAAGCCCACTTTGGGATCCGGACAAGCCAAATCGCGGAAGCGAGCGCGCCAAGCACAGCCACTAGCAGATCACATGGAGGTTGATTCTGATGTGGAAACGGAGGTCACAGCTTCTGACGATGACCACCAGACACACCGGCCAACCAAGCTTTCCAAAACGGCCAATTCCAAGAGTTCTTTCGCTGATGAGACCACCAAGGGTGCGCCGTCAAAGCAGCCATCTCAGTCAACAGCTGCAAGTTCCTCGGCTCCACAGGCAGCTTCATCTCAACAGCCATCAAGCGCCTCGACCCAGTCATCATGTTCTTCGCCTGGACCATCAATTCATTCGGGACCATCAGAAAACTCCATATCGACCGTCGACATCGGCTTTGCGCTTTTGGGAAGCAAGCCTATGGCAACCTACACAAAAAAGGGTCGGGGCGAGCGCCCATGGTTCTTCGATCACCGTTCAACCAACGGTTACGCCATCTATGCCCTCAAGTGTCCAAAGTCGCGTTGTCTCCATTTCAATAAACACCCCTCCAAGAAAAATCGTGCAGTGGATCATCTCACAGCATGCGGCGTCCCGTTCACGGACGAGGATGATATCGTACGCCAATACGCAACACAAGGTAAGGGCCGTAAGGCTCAAGTTTTCCCACAGTCTTGTCCACCTTTCAGTTTGCTGACCATCAATATTTTCCACAGTCATCTACAACCCTCCTGGTTCGAAGTCTCAGCAACTCTCCATCACCTGGGCCCGGTCAGAGAATAACAAACACCCCGTGCCTACCGCGGCTGAGAAGGCCGCCGACAACTTCCCCGAAACTTAGGGTGATTCTCGACTCGCAACCGCCCCATAGTTCACACTGTCAGCAAAGGATGAACCTTGAAAACAGAGTCGATCATGTAAATCAAGCGGTGATTCTCTGAGCATCTTTGCGACGATTTAACACGGGGGCCGGCGATTCCACTCGCAGCACAAGATCCAAATGTTACAGGAGATGACAAGCCTCAAGGGCAGGGTAGATCATGTATATCAGGCGGTGATCCCCTCCCTTGAATTTCTGAAATTTTATTTGATCGCTTCGGCGAGGTGGGTGATGGCGAGGTTCCCAGGATTAGGAATGGCTCGGGTTGGAGCATTGTTGGATTTGCAGGCCACGTTCAGATCTCAGGATGCGATAGAGGTCTTTTTTTTCCCCACGCTGTTCGCACACTTCCTTCGTTTTTCTATATTTTTCATGCCCACAATGAATGGTTTTTTTTTTTTTTTTTTTTTTTTTTTTTTCGTTTTACGTTCCTCCCACCAGGAAATCTCGCGAGGTGCGGCGCGCGGCTGGGCAGGGGCTTGCGGGAAACGGTGTAATGCGATTGGTGAATGTCACAAGACGCTTGGCAACGGCCATGGATGAGAGTCATGAGGCTAGTGGTGTGACAGCCTCGCCTCGACGACAAGCGAGGTTATTTGGCATCGCCGCCCTTACGGTGTTGCACTTTGAACACTGAAATTCTCTGCATCCATGAGTGTTTGTTTTTGAGCCAACCGGTAGATTGACAGACCTTCGAGCTTTACGTGTGGAGTCAGTCCCCATAAAACATCCCCGCCAAAAAGCAATCAAATTCACAGGCTCGAGACTTCCTCCTGCCGGCCAGCTGGGCTTTGCTTCCCTTCCCGGGGAAGACAACCTCACACACTTGAATCCGTGCTGCGAGCCGAGTTTCCCCCCCCTAAAAAAATGCCGTAGGGACCCAGGGACTGCGTCAACATCACCGTGTGCCTTGCTCGTCTTGCGGGTGCATTGCGCGGCGGGACAACACGCGGAAAGGAGTAAAGTCTTCGCCATGCCACACCACGGGTGACGGGTTCACGCCTGCACGATTCCACTGCTACGCCGCACCAACAGGTGGGATGTGGAATTGTCCCCAGCGATTCAATGTGTGCACAGCTGCAATGGTTCCCATGACAAGTCGGACCCGTGGCAGTAGGCGTCTCGCTTCTATGCTTCGTCCGCGAATCAACGACTTCACCAAGGATGGGAGCTGGGCTTATCCAATAGGTGGCAGGACCGGAGGACAGAACAGAACGTTATGGTTACCACCACCGGAAGGACTCGATCGACTTTTCGAAATTCTGGGTTCGAGTTACGCTATACCCCCGACTTACAACAGGAACCGTAAACCCTGTATTAAAGATTCGAACGGCATGGGACCAAGGTTACATGTTGAAACCGCTACAGTACACAAACAATGGGACGTAAGAAATTAGAATCATCTCCAACGACCTCATATTTTTTTTTACAATATATATATATATATATATGTGTGTATTTATTTATATATATTCGTTTCGCGGTATCATAATGTAAAATATGGTTATTGTTGGAACAATATTGACTGCTATTTTTTGCAGGGCAATTGCAATACAGCTAAGTCGACTGTACTGACTGTAAGTTGACTGCATTGACTGCAAGTCAAGTACAGGGAGTGCCCAATTCAGACAGGGGCACAGGCCAAGGAATTGGCCTGACAAAGTAGTGTGCAGACCCGCTAGCGGTCTGCCAAACTTAGAACAATATATCCACCTCTTGACCACGCAATACTACTGTTACTTCGACCGATTCGAATCGACAACGTTGCAACGTCTGAAGGCCTATCATTGGCAAGATCTATCAACAGATGGAAGTATTAAAAAATACTAATGCCATTGGTTATTGGTTCAAATCGAACCATTATAAATCTTCTTGTTTTTGTGTCTGGTTTTTCCCTTTATTCCACCCAATTTTCATCTCCATACCACGAATTCTTCACTCAACACTCTACACTGTTTTATTGTTTATTTTTTCTTCACCCAGACTGTACAGACTGTACTTCTTAGGGGGTTGCAATTCCAATAAATACAGTCTGTATCAGGTCTGCTCAAAGTCTGTACACAGGACTCAACACCATGGATGAAAGGAACGCTTCGGAGATGATGATTTCCCCCGGAGAACTAGGAAATAATATTCTCAAACCATAGGGGCATCGAAATAAGGATTGTAACTAGTTTCAGCTGTTTGTACTACTAGTATTTACTAGTGTAAAGTTCCGATTGTGATGATCGAGATCTATGAGGATTCTCTTCATTATATATCAAGAAGTTCTCCAGGAAGATTTCTAGGTATTCTAAGAATCTTCAAGCCTATTCAATATCTATTTGTATAGTGCCTTTAACAAAATAGAGACATCGACAGATGGAGACACGCAAGAGTCAAGCCGCATGTGGGGAAAGAATAGCGGATCGGGCCGGGCCCAGCAGACGAACGGGCCGATAGAATGCGGGAACACCCCACAAGACACCGGTGTTAAGCAACCGGTCACATACCTTGTGAACTCCATGCCTCCCTCACACACAACAAATACCGGAATCAACGACCTTTCCCGTACAAGAGACTATCCCTCTGTATTCACGAGAATATGGAAGATCTCTCTGTCCCAGTTCAGCTCTGGGTAGGAGGCAAGTACCAGCCCGGGCGCGGCGAGCTGTAGGTAATCACCCCCGCCACCCCCBCCCCCACCCATCCTCACCAACAAAGCGCACACTCACACGCTCCCCTTCCCCGTACCACCCCAGCATCCCAATCGAAGACCCCTCCACCGGCACCGTCTTCGCCCACGCCCACTCCGCCTCCCCAGACGACGTCGACGCCGCCGTCGCCGCCGCCCACGCCGCCTTTCATGCCGGCACCTGGTCGCGCGCGCCGCGCCACGCGCGCGCCGACGTCCTCGACCGCTGCGCCGCCCTGCTTCCCGCCGCGCTGCCCGCGCTCATCGCCCTCGAGGTGCGCCAGACGGGCCGGGCCGTGCGCGAGCTGCGCGCGCAGCTGCCCACGCTCGCGCGCTGGTTCCGCTACTACGCGGCGCTGCTGCGCGCCGCGCCGCACGGCGCTGCGCTGCTACTGCCGCAGCAGCAGAACCAGCAGCAGCAGCAGCAGCTGCTGCACAGCTGGGCGGAGCGCCGGCCGCTCGGCGTCGTCGCGCTCATCACGCCCTTCAACCACCCGCTGCTGATCGCGGTCAAGAAGCTCGCGCCGGCGCTCGCGGCCGGCAACGCCGTCGTTCTCAAGCCGAGCGAGCTTGCGCCGCTGACGGCGCTGCG